>CAHIKZ030005336.1:4932500-5002929 GCA_903632075.3 Acanthosepion pharaonis
TTTATAGTGACATAAAACATGTGACCAGTCTTAAATTTGCTGTTAATCTTCAGCTTTATTTTCTATTTCCAGAGTCTAGTCAAATATAATATTCGTCTTTTAAATAAATGTTTCTTTGTATTCAACAGTTTTTTTATAGGCGAACAAAATTTGTCTCTTACAACAACAACAATAATAATAATAATAATAATAATAATAATAATAATAATAATAATAAAGGTAACGACTGAAATGTACAGGAAAAAATCCACATACACAAAGAAATCACATTGTGACACATGACATCGTATACTAATACACATGTAAGTATATAGGAAAGATACGAAATAACGTATAAATGAGACTAGACATGAATTTAAAGAAAGATTATCTTGATAAATTGGCACGTTTTGTTTTTAAGTTACCATGCACAAATCTATTTAATGATTTTTATCCATTATTTCTGCTTCTGCTGAATAAAAAAGTAAGTAGTAAAAGATTCAATCGACAAGGTATACATTAAAATACGGAATATGGGTCATATCCCCGAATTTTATCTACAGGATTTACTAATACATATGTATGTAATCATAGAAGCAAAACTTACAAGTATACATGAGTGCGTGTGCGCGCACGAACACTTGCATACACATAAATCAATATAGAAAATATTTTGATATATCTTCACCATTCTTGTAAATAACTCTACACCATACGTAACAACTATGATATACTCACCTTTACACGTAAAACCGGACATAAATAGATGCAGATATTGAATTATTGCTTTTGATGTGTATCATTGTGCAATGTCAAACCTAATTTACGATGGTGCCCTTTACCAAAATCAAAACAAGTACAACCATTTAAATATCTGAGAAGTGTTTAAACAGAGAACCGTAAGTGCGACATTGAAATCTGAAGGTTCATTGAGATAGAAAAATGCTGTGGGAAGTATTGCAAAAAAGACAAAAAATCGTTAGTAACAAAGGAAGGAGTACTGAAATTTTGCATAATCTGTATGACAGCGAATGCTGAGCAATTTCCGCAGAGATGAAAAACTAACTTAAAGCAACAGAAATGTGGTTCTACAGAAAGATGCTGAGAATATCTGGACTGAATATGTGAGCAATGACGAAGTTTTCGAAAAAATGGAAGCAAAAAGGTCACTTATACTGAACATCAGAAAGAGACAGTGGAAGTTTCTATTTCGCATAATAAGGAAAGAAGGCTTGGAAAATTTGAAACTCACGGGACATATTGAAGGAAAAAGGGACAGAGGAAAACAACGCATAACTTAACTTACCTAGTAAATGGACAGTGAAACAAGTTTTAGTAGAGATAAAAAGACAAAATTTATTAAGAGCTATGAAGGACTGGAAATAGAGAAGAGCCATGAACACCAACAACTTGAAGAGACATGGAACATAGAATAAGCTCTCTATGATAAAGTGAGCCAAAGAAAAGATTCCCTTGGCTAAATATCAATTGGTTTCATTTTTACTAAAATGTTGTATGTGTCCGTTAATTTCATGAGTAGTATTTGTACTCATTCAGAACTCTAATGAATATTGAGAGCTACTTAAGAATGGGATCTTAAATAATTTATTTACATTAAAGAAAATTATCTAACTGCGCAACTTCACTTAATTAGCACCTAAGTAAGACACAATGAATAAAGGCTTCCGGTTGATTTTGTATATAAATCAGAAAAGATTATGTAATCCAATACGCAAAATTTATTTATTGCATTTTTGAATGATCAAACTGTTTGCATACAGTGATAGTATTATTTAAAATCATATTTTCCTTTACATTTTTTATCATATGGTATTATTTGTTTAGTATATTAGTATAATGACTACTACTTCTTTTTCTTGTCTAATTTCGTATATATCTATTTTTTACGTAGACAATTTTCTTAATTAGTAAATTGTATACTTTAGTGATGCGTTGTTCTGGTAGATCAGACACGGAAGGTAAACCCTATACTTAAGTAGCACCTACTATTTTTTAATTCTTAGTTTATTTACTAATGGTGTGATCTTATAGTGTGAGCATATCAGTGCAGAAGTTCCGGTTTTCATGTTTTGTTAAGTAAATCGAATTTTAAAGCCACTAAGATGCAATGAGTGAGCAAGTCTGAGAAAAAAACGAAACATTATTAAGGAGCAAAGACAAAAAAAAAAAAAAACAGGATTCAAGAAGACAGAAGATGATTAGTGACATTGCATTCAACTTTTTAAAAGATTCTTTAAGGTGTTCTTTTCTGGCAGAAAAATTGCAAGATTTGGTGCTATGGGATTTACGTTCTCAAATATTTATCAACGTTAAAAATTTTTACTTGAGTAGCACCCATGTAGGACACAATGAATAAAGGATTCCAGTTGATTTTCTGTATAAACGATCCAATGTCTAAAATTTATTCATTGTATTTTTGAATGATGTTCAAATTGTTTACAGCCATTGATAGTAATAGATAAAATAATAATTTCCATTAGTTTATTTATCATATGACACTATTCACTTAGGTGACACATTGGCATAATGGATAGCGGCTCGAGTTGAGGTAATCGGAGAGCCGAGTTCGAATTTTAGTCGAATCCTTTACTTTCACTTCATTTCATTAATACCCTTAGGAAAGTTATGAATCATCTTCTCTCTTCTATAGCCTTGGATAGCAACTGGTCTACCGTAGAAAGAAATGACAACCTACTGCGGGGAAAAAAAACTGCCTCGTCAGTTATGTATCGAAAGATACATGATCGCCTAACTGTGTATCACGCATGGAACATGACTGATATTATTATTGAAGTATATTAAATAAAGAATTTTTTTCTTTTCACGTTCCGTATGTACCTATTTTTTAAATTTCTCAACTCGTAGATCACATATTTTAATGATGCGTTGTTTTGGCAGATCATGCTCAGATGGTGGATCACATATGTAGCACCGACATTTGTTTCATTCCTATTGACACGGTGTGAGGCAAGATAGAAATGTAAATGAATGGTGATATTGAAAATCGGTCAACAAAAGTTGTGATAAATTTTACATTCCCTCATGGTAAATATCATTAAAGATTATACTGCTTATTATTCTAGGGACGATCATGACTTTCCACAACTTCCTATCCTTTCTGGCCCTTAGCAGTTTTCTGTCTTTGCTAAGTCTCCCGCCGCAGTTCGTCAGGGTATTTGCTCGCTGTCTTCCCTCAGCTCTCTTGCCCTTAAGGTCTCTTATCCCCCCTTACTCATCTTATGTTCAAGAAACTTCACCTGTTTCTTTCCGATTCTGAGTATCTGTTTTTTGTTTTATTTTTTGCTGCCATTTTCTTTCAGACTACTTCATTGCTCACTTGCTCTGTCCACGAAATTCTCAGTATCCTTCTTTAGAATATTTCTGTTGCCCCTAGTTTCCTATTTATCTATGGTGGGATTGTCCAGCATTCATTGTCATTTAAGAGAATGAATATCATATAAAAAAAAAACATCATTCTTTTCTTTTTCTCTAACATTTTTTTGCTTCTCAGCATTTTGCTTACTTTCAGTCATCGTTCAGACGAAAAACGACTTTCCTGAAATTTTAGTGGATTTGCCTTCAGTTTCACAATAGGAAGAATGATTTTGAAGAAAAGGATGGTCATTGAAATATCACTAAAAACGAATTACTGTAAAATCATCAAGGGGTTTGGAATATCGAACTGCTTCTTCCAAGTCTATACTTCAAAAGTAGCATGCTGAGTTTATAGGATAAAAAATTGGTTGACCTTCAAAATAAGACAAAATAGACGAAAAAAGATAGTTATGGTAACACCAACCATTCTAAATCTAATGGGTTTTCTCGAAATAAATGAAAGCAGCATTAATAGTGAAGTGTCAATTCATACAACAATATAACAAAATAGAAAAATTCCAAGTAATAATATATTAGAGAAAGAAATGCATCTACTGCCCAAAAGTAGCTAAACAAAACGAAAAGGAATTATCAAGAAGAAATAAGTTATATTTAGTGACGAAAGTAAAATTGAAATGCGTTCTACTACAAATCTTATCTGAAAACAATACAAGAAATGATACAGTGATTTAATGTCCAAATATAAAACAATGGAATATTGAAGAATGAAAAATGTTAAGGTTCCATGAGTTATCAGAAATAACAGGTAAAACATATATAATATAATATATATAATATATAATATAACATATTATAAACATATAAACAGGTGAAGTTTCTTGAACATAAGATGAGTAAGGAGGGATAAGAGACCTTAAAGGCAAGAGAGCTGAGGGAAGACAGCGAGCAATATTATATATAACATAATATATAACATAATATATAACATATAATAATATATATAATATATAATATAACAGGAGTCATACATTGCGTCCAAAAGCAGGCATATCAACTATTAAAACATCGCAGTGTTACATGATTCGCCTACAAAAAGCTTGGATCTTAACATAATCTAACCAATGTGAACATTTAAAAAATCGTGTATGCTGGCTTTACTGTCAGACCATTCATGATGAAAAAATTAAATTTGTATTTTCCCCATCACGTACCAAGCTTAAATTCATAGTACATGTTATTTATTTTAATACATTTAAATATAGAAAAAAATCATATGTGTCATAAATTTGCATGTTTTAATTTTCAGCAACACTGCAATCAACTATGAATGTACAATTGTCTCGAATAGCCATAGATACTAATAATATAGATACTAACTTCAATTGTCCTGATGGCCATAGATACTAACTATGAATGTACAATTGTCCTGAATGGCCATAGATATAGATACTAACTATGAATGTACAATTGTCCTGAATGGCCATAGATGTCCCTGAATGGCCATAGATATGAATGTACAATTGTCCTGAATGGCCATAGATACTAACTATGAATGTACAATTGTCCTGCCATAGATACTAACTATGAATGAATGTACAATTGTCCTGAATGGCCATAGATACTAACTATGAATGTACAATTGTCCTGAATGGCCATAGATACTAACTATGAATGTACAATTGTCCTGAATGGCCATAGATACTAACTATGAATGTACAATTGTCCTGAAATGGCCATAGATACTAACTATGAATGTACAATTGTCCTGAATGGCCATAGATACTAACTATGAATGTACAATTGTCCTGAATGGCCATAGATTCTAACTATGAATGTACAATTGTCCTGAATGGCCATAGATACTAACTATGGAATGAATTGTACAATTGATCCTGAATGGCCATAGATACTGAATAACTATGAATAACTATGAACAATTGTCCTGAAATATGAATGTACAATTGTCCTGAATAGCCATAGATAACTACAATTGTCCTGAATATGAATGTATTGTCCTGAATGGCCATGATACTAACTATGAATGTACAATTGTCCATGAAGTACAATTGTCCTGAATGGCCATAGATACTAACTATGAATGTACAATTGTCCTGAATGGCCATAGATACTAAATGAATGTACAATTGTCCTGAATGGCCATAGATACTAACTATGAATGTACAATTGTCCTAGATACTAACTATGAATGGCCATAGATGAATGGCCATAGATACTAACTATGAATGTACAATTGTCCTGAATGGCCATAGATACTAACTATGAATGTACAATTGTCCTGAATGGCCATAGATACTAACTATGAATGTACAATTGTCCTGAATGGCCATAGATACTAACTATGAATGTACAATTGTCCTGAATGGCCATAGATACTAACTATGAATGTACAATTGTCCTGAATCCTAACTATGAATGTACAATTGTCCTGAATGGCCATAGATACTAACTATGAATGTACAATTGTCCTGAATGGCCATAGATACTAAATGAATGTACAATTGTCCTGAATGGCCATAGATACTAACTATGAAGTACAATTGTCCTGAATGGCCATAGATACTAACTATGAATGTACAATTGTCCTGAATGGCCATAGACTAACTATGAATGTACAATTGTCCTGAATGGAATGTACAATTGTCCTGAATGGCCATAGATTGTCCTGAATGGCCATAGATAACTATGAATGTACAATTGTCCTGAATGGCCATAGATACTAACTATGAATGTACAATTGTCCTGAATGGCCATAGATACTAACTATGTACAATTGTCCTGAATGGCCATAGATACTAACTATGAATGTACAATTGTCCTGAATGGCCATAGATACTAACTATGAATGTACAATTGTCCTGAATGGCCATAGATAACTAATGTACAATGAATGATACTAACAATTAATATAGAATAACTATGAATGTACAATTGTCCTGAATGGCCATAGATACTAACTATGAATGTAACTATGAATGTACAATTGTCCTAACTATGAATGTACAATTGTCCTGAATGGCCATAGATACTAACTATGAATGTACAATTGTCCTGAATGGCCATAGATACTAACTATGAATGTACAATTGTCCTGAATGGCCATAGATACTAACTATGAATGTACAATTGTCCTGAATGGCCATAGATACTAACTATGAATGTACAATTGTCCTGAATATGATACTAAATGTACAATTGTCCTGAATCCATAGATACTAACTATGAATGTACAATTGTCCTGAATAGCCATAGATACTAACTATGAATGTACAATTGTCCTGAATTAGATACTAACTATGAATGTACAATTGTCCTGAATGGCCTGAATAGCCATAGATACTAACTATGATAGAATACTAACTATGAATGTACAATTGTCCTGAATGGCCATAGATACTAACTATGAATGTACAATTGTCCAATTGTCCTGAATGGCCATAGATACTAATATGTACAATCCTGAATGGCCATAGATACTAACTATGAATGTACAATTGTCCTGAATGGTCTATGAATGTACAATTGTCCTGAATGGCCAGATACTAACTACACTATCTACAATTGTCCTGAACACAGCTGAATTAGTAAAAATGTTAAACGTATATTGAATGCCATAGATTAACTATGAATGTACATGTGAAAATGATAAATGAATGACACAGTAGATATGAATGTACAATTGTCCTGAATCAAATATACCTTCCAGAATAATCCACGAGAATCACTTTTTCCGGCTGTAACAATGTGTGATAGTTCTGATCAAAACATGTTCCTAATAATTATAAAAGTATCCACAGAGAACTTAAATCTTTGTTCACTGACAGAACGAGGCACCGTGTAGCATCTACTGGTGCTCTCTAATAGTGTAACAAATTAGTGTAAGTCTCTATCCTTCCTCTTTATTATCATATTCTATTGATACAGCAGAATGCTTTGCTCATAAATTATCATCCAATGCTATTCTTAACTCATCTGTAGCATGACTTTCCAATTAAAACTGTGATGTGCATATAACTCTATCTATGGTTTCTGCAAATATCTCTGAACTGGATTCCCATAGAGCATGCAGACTTGATCGTATCTCTTAAGACATGAACTGGTTCCTCTTGTCTCTAAACTCTACAATAAAGGCCTTAATCCTATTCAAGAACTTGTCGAAACGTCTGATCCTTCCATCGCCTGGTTCATCGAACTGGTTCCTCTTATCTCTAAACTCTACAATAAAAGCTTTACTTAATCCTTTTCAAGAACTTGTTCGAACCGTCTGATCCTTCCATCGCCTTATTAATCGTCTACATATTTTTTGGCAAATTACCAGAAATTAACTCCGAATTAATTAATCATCGCACCTCGAATTTGTTTTTTTGACAAACAATAATGTTTTCGCTTCTCTAGGCAAACTGCTGCTGCCCTCATTTTTATTGTCATACTCACAACGTTACGGCCATTGTACGCCCCGGCCTTCAACGTGATATATGTTGGAATTTTGTCCGAACCCTTTGTTTATTCCACTGGGATAGATTGTTCTTGTTCCACGTGAAATACCTTTTCTGTACCTTTTTCAGTGAATTCCGTTTAGTAACTCAACTCTCCAGAGGTGAACAATCTTGGAGAATTGAGTTACTAAAGGAAATTAACTGAAACTGAAATAGCCAGACAGGGCATAGCAGATGGAAATAGAACAATCTACCCCTGTAAACTAAATAAAAGGTTGTTTGAAATTCCAACTTATATCCCCTGAAGAAGGATGGAGTGTACAACAGCCAAAATGCCGTCAATATGACAATGAAAATAAGGACAACAGACCGAACAATGTAAATAGTTAAAAATATCAGTATAATTAATATTTTTTGCTTTCTGTTCCCTTTGGTTGCTTATAATTTTTCAAAAATTTCATTTTGTGGTTCTTAAAGTGACTTGTTCTCGTTCTTACTTTGCAAAATTTGTTAATGCGATACTATTCTGTGATGGTGTTTCTCATATTAATTATTAATAATCCTTTAACAGAATCGAAATACTCTCTCATAAGCAGGTCACCTGTATAATTGCTAACAAAAATTTTACATTATCAACACGGTCTACGCAAATATTACACCCATAATATCCAAGAAAATAAACATCTTATACTTTTTTGTTATACATCTCACATATCAGGGTCATTTTAAAGTAATAAATGAGAGTGATCGAACTGTTGACCTTCTAACCCTCGGTTCAATGCCTTAACCCATGCGCTGTCACAAGAGACAATGACAATTACAGTTGAGAGAAATGTGATTAACAGAGTGCAAATTAGGTCATGGGGGATGTGAATATGGAGACTTTACATTGCGAGAACGACCGTCCATGTAATCTTCATATTGTCGCACTGGTTAATGTCACTTTTACATTGATTTCGTTCTTAACAACCTTTCCTCATTTTAGAAATTTATTGACATTAAAATACCGACATCTTAGCGATTACTTATTTTCCTATAGGGAAGAATCATATTTATCTCTTCCAGTGCTCATGCGCATTGAACTAGATTATCTTTTCAGTAGTTTTCTTTATTTCTTCATCTTTCCTTTTTTGCTTAATATTTATTTTTTAATACGTGAACGCATTCATTTAAATATAATTATTGATAAGATTAGAATATATACATACATACATACATAAATACATACATACTTACATACATAATTACATACATACATACATACATATATATATATACATACATACATATATATACATACATACATACATATATATATACATACATACATATACATACATACATACATAAATACATACATACAAATACATACATACATAAATACATACATACTAAATACATACATAAATACATACATACATAAATAAATACATACATACATAAATAAATACATACATACATAAATACATACATACATAAATACGTACATACATAAATACATACATAAATACATACATACATACATACATACATACATACATACATACATAAATAAATACATACATACATACATACATACATACATAAATACATACATAGATATAAGAAACATATACACTCATGTATGTTTCCTTGGTTAAAGTTACCTCCATATTCACCAATTCAAAATCCCATGGTGAACATTTTTGATGCGGTAGAAAGAGAAATTTAAATCCCAGATTCTTAGTCTAAAAATATAGAACTGCTGGACGCCATAATAAAAGAAAACTTATACTTAACATCAGGAAGAGACAGTTAAAATTTTTGGGGCACATAATTAGTAAGGAGGGCGTAGAAAATCTGTTACTCACAAGGCACATACATAATCCTATCTATTTATCTAGCTAAACAAATCAACATTAATAAATTAACGCTGTTTGGTGATGACATTTTGTTCACACTATAGTTACATACAATCTCCCTTATAAGTACAGCAAATTTCAATCAACAGACACACACACACACACACACACACACACACACACACACACACATATATATATATATATATATATATATATGAAGAAAAATATATACGGAAAAAACAAACAAAAATCCTTATATACAATTATGCTGTTTTAATGTTAATATGTCAACGTCGGACGTTTCGGTCTAATGAACCATCTTCAGGACATATTCAAAAATTATAAACGGAGCGCTGATCTTATAAAACTTTCAGTTATTTGTTTGGATAAGTCTTGTTCTTATGTACATCGTCTTTGTCATGTTGTATTGATAATGTTATAATTTAAAGATAGCGACCATTTTCGACCTGATTTTGCTCTTATATATGCAGAGGATAGCATGAGGAGTGAGGTACTTACTAGAGTTGTACATAAAGCCGATCCTTTTACCTGCATCTTTAGCGATGGGTCGTATATAAGAATTAGACTTTAGAGTTTCCTTATAGTTAATAGTCTCCCCAATAAATACTGCAAATTTTAAAGTTTATTTTAAGTTAGCATTTGTCATCTAAGGGATATGTTACACATTTTTCTTACTCTTTTATTACATATTATTTGTTCTTATTCCAGAGAAATTTAGTCAGCAGAATGATTTATTTTTTGCTTTGGAAATGCTGGCATTATATTGTACTAGCATTATAACCCGTCTTCATTACTGGGAATTTTTGCCGTTCATTTGGAGCAGTTTAAGTTTAAAGTCAGCCCACCCCAAAATCAATATTAGTAAGAACATTTGGGTGCAAAGGTGGCACATCCCCAAATGGAGGGTTAACAATTTGAATGAAAGAGTGGCCCTGAGAAGGACCGTTTTTGAGTTTTCAGTCTTGCAAGGAAGGAACCTCTTCCATGGACCGTCATAATAATAATAATAATAATAATTTTTATTTATAATATAATTTTTTTATAATACTAATAATCTTTTGCAATAGATTTCAACTCTCTAAATTGATTGTACTGTGTTTTTACAGACATTGTTTTTGATATTTGCGCAAAGTGTAAAAAATCATTTTTTTCGAATTTTCACCTTCAAGGTTGTAATTTTTTCTAGCCAATTTGGACTAAAAACCGGCACTGAAGAATTATCTATCAAACAAAAAAAAAAAAAAATAAATAAAAATAATCGAAATCGGGTGAAAACTGTGGAAATGCATAAACAACATCCGATCACACACACATGCATACACACACACACACACATTTTTGAGAATTATATATATATATATATATAGAAAAAGTTTCAAATGGAAAATTATAATGTTTTATTTTATGAAAGTATTTATTTATTTATATATATATTTGATATTTCAAATTGTCCTCAATTTTTCATCAGAAATAACTTTGTTACAAATAAATTAAAATTACTGTTTGTTAGCAAGTAGCGTCCTTCGCGAGACGCGGACGTCACGTGATATGCAACGTCACTGTTCGGATATTCCTAACTTAAATCTAACTGTCATAAATATTTAAAACAATTTTTTTACTATAAAAAAAAAAAAAAAAAAAAAATTGCTTAACTATTGAAATATTTATAAAGATTTAAAACACCTAAGTCCCTATTCAACCCTAGTTTATGTGTATTTAATTTTAAAATCCAATATGTTTCTTTTTTTCTGCGTGTGAATGTTGAAGTAAAATCGGAATCTATTAATAAACATTTGCAGTTTTCTAATGTGTGTCCTGATTGATTGTAGTGTTTAGCTATGGGGGAATAAGGGTTGTTTTGACGTATTGTTTGTTTATGGTTATTAAAACGAAATCTAAAATTGTTTCCAGACTCACCAATATATCCACTATTAGGACAATTTGAAATATCAAATATATATATAAATAAATAAATACTTTCATAAAATAAAACATTATAATTTTCAATTTGAAACTTTTTCTATATATACATATTAAGAAAGTATACGTGGCTTCTCATTATGCTATATATATATATATATATATATATATATATATATATATATATATATTGTTCTATTTCCCTTATCCTTTCTTTTGGTCTGAACTAAATCCGACTCATTATGTAAACATACGGGAATAATTACTTTATGATGGATAGTTTTAAAGTAATTTATTTATATTTATATATACTTATCTACTCTCACTTTCGCCTGTAGACATTTGAAGAAAAGTTAAAATGATCACTCCATTATAAATATATTAAGTATATTAAGAGGATTATCCTCAATAAACATCACGCAAATATTTATTCATTTACAATTATATCCATAAGAATCATTTGAAATTATTTATTATGAAGAAGGGATTATTTTTTTCTGTCTGAGGAAATGTTTTGCGAAACTACATTCATTAGTTCCACTAGGCGCCGAAATCAAGTGTCACGAGTCCAAGGGATCCAACCACATGGTTAGACATTGCCTACACCGTCAGAGGACGAATAGAGACAAGGGGGATACACAGGAACATACGCTGTTTTCGGTGCAAAGGGTTACTTCACATGGTATGATACTGTCCAAGAAAAGATGTAAGAAAAAGACGTGTTATCTGTAGTCAAGATCAAAGAGAAGAGAATGCATTGTATGGTACTCCGACACGAATCTGAATAAAAGGATGTTCTGGAAGATGGAAAATATAGCTTTAGAGAAAATCGATAAAGCGGTGAATGTATGTTTTGGATACTGAGCGTTTTGTTACGCATGAATGATGGAAGCCTTGTGAACATTGAAGTACTTATAGTACAAGAAAGTCTTTTAGAGTTAAATTTGTCAAGCGGAAGCGGCGCTTTTTGGTCACTAGTAGGTATATCCATCTCACGGTAGGACACTGGGTAATTTCCGCAGGACTTGGTACATGTTGCAATACGAATCTTCAAACAGGATCTCAGTACAGATTTTGACCAAGCACGGAATGCTTCGACCGTGACAGAGGTTTAGATTGTCGGGGTATTCTATCTGAACGCGTTAGAAAGATATATCTCTATCTATAAAAGGCAGGGTGTGTGTGTGTGTGTTTGTAACGAATGCACGGCTGCAATTTTCGACGGATTTGCACCAAAATTTACATGCACATGCTCCAAGTTAGCAGGAAGGCCAAGACTGACTTTGCATTTCCCAACTCCCATCGATAGTGGAAATAATTGATTTTTTCATGCTTCTACGGCAGATTTCATGTAGTTTACGGCCAGAGTGAGAGCCTATAGCTGGCTGCCACGAATAGGCAGGAAGATTCTATTGGCCAGCGTGAGAGCCAAAAGCTGACTGACACGAATGTTAACTAGCATGCTAGCATGCAAAAAAAATCGGTAGCTGCATTCGTCACAAGTAGGAAAAATTTAAATCTGCATGACACTTTACTCCAATTCACTTGCTTAAACTTATTGTTGATTCTGATTCCGCAGAACTGGATTGGGTGTGAAAAAGTATTTGTTGTCAACATTCTTTTTTCATTCGGTTTTTCCAGTTAGGAGTCCTTTGTTTAAAGCTGATCGTTTTGTGTTCTTTTTGTTTAGTTCTTTTTTCGTAATAGATTTAATGTGTAGTATAGGACTTAGAAAAAATTTGTAGTGTGAGATAGGCAAGAAGTAAGGCATGTAGCAACATCAGCACGGCAAAGAGCACTCGTTTAAAGGCAAAGAAGGCAAAAAATATTTTAAGTCAAGTGATAACGATTGCTGTATGAGTCGTACGATTTTTGAATCAAGCACGGGCAACGCCCGGCCATGCTGCTAGTAAACAATAACTCGAAAGCTGGCTAGACAAGAGTGAATTGCTTATGTATGCAATTAGATGCGTTAATTCAGCACATGCTAAATGTGCAGTCTGTGACTACTGAGAATTAAATAGGCATCACGAGGCGCTCGTAATCACCCCTGATATTTGTACATCTAAATTGATAGTAATGCGGCAACAAGTATCTAAAGTGTCCATACTGTACCTCAGGATAGCGTACCTCCAGGTGTGCATTCAAATGTCTCTGTCTTCGTTTTACACATGTCCCAATGCAATGGAATAGTTAAAAGGTGTCATCGAAACGTCAAATGGGTTGTTGCCAGGATGCAGTGCTCCATCCAATAGGCTGTGTACTGGTATCGTAATACAACCAAAGACGTTATCCTGAGTTCAACTACGTGTGCTAATAAGATACAACAATATGTTCCGCTTGAAAGATATTATTTCAAGCTCCGCTCTTAGACTAGAAGCCGGGAATAATGTTTAGAAAGTGAACTCGACTAATGCGTCTTTATGCTGTGGTTCTTGATAAAGTGACTCAAGTTCAATGAGAATAGACGACAGCAAACCTCCGCAAATTTGGATGAACTATCAGTGCGAAGCAGCGAACTTAATGCCCAATAAAAAGCTACATGTGCAACTGAATGTAAAGCTGACGATCACTCTGGTCAACAAGTGAACCCAGATGTGAAGAATCCCAGTTGGTGAGAGAAGTAACAGGCAAAATGACGCCCTCTAGCTGCTGTTGCTGGGAATTAATCAAGGTGTGTTTAGTGATGGGCCATTGTAATATTTACCTTGTTTAACATAGTCACCATGAATCGTGTGTGTACACTACCGGCAACATGATGACATTCTTGGTTGCTGACACATAATTATCTAAATTTGGATGAGCATAAAATTTAAAAGTGAGAGCTGCGGTCAAATAAGAAATTCACGAGCATTTTGGTTGTTGATTCCAGTTATTTTCCTCGGTTACGTTTTGTTGCTGGACATTTTATTAACATGTCTATATAAACTTTTTTAAAATGATTTCACTCCAAGCAAAGCGATAATGTCACTAAGACGGAAGGAGTTACAAAGCGTTGCTCTCCTAGAGTCTATAATCAGTTTTGCTGATAGCAAAGAAAAAAGGTTTTCAGTGGTGACTAAATGGAAGCAGTTTTGTTTTACAGTCGTTAAAATTTACAAGGAAAACATTATTCAGCAAAGTAAAATCATAAAACAATATTTATCTATCAAAGCACATGTAAGAACGTAAAAACACACAGCAAAAACGCACGAAACATATGGAAAATAATAAAAACAGTACCAGCTTACACACTACCCTAAAATAATATAACCTTTGCGTAGAGGAGAAAATTACAATAATTACTTTCCCAGAATATTATAAGCTTATAAATAAATAATCATAAATCCTTCCCAAATAAACACATAAAAAAACAAATTATTATTTCTGTGGAAGCTACAACCACATGATGATAAAAAAAAAGACTAATCTGAAATCCATATCTGTAAGTACCCTGCCCTCACTTCAACGCAGGAATGTTTACCTCAGGGACATTTCAGCGTAAATGTATAAAAATTTAACAATTTTTAATGGGTTCTAAATTATTAATCAATATATGGAAATCTTTGTATTGTATTAAGAATAAATAAAGATAACTTGAAGTCAAAATTGAACACTACACGGATGGAGAAGCGTCTGTTATGATCAAGATTGATGATGATATTTCATCATTCTAAAAACAACCGTTTCACAAGTGATGAATGATGATAAGGATATTTCATCATCTTGGAAGATCAAAATTTCATCATCTAAAACAACCTGGACAATAGTGATGATATATGATGATATTTCATCATTCTAAAATCTGAAACATCGCCATTATAAAAATGGCCATTTCGACCACAACCAAAGATAGTAGAGTAGAGTGGCAATAACAGTAGTAAAAAGGAACAATACGGACGTATCATCATCGCTCCGTAAAACTCCACACTTAATGATTTCAAATGCTACAATTAACCAAGAAATTCTCGGAACAAGCATAAGTAAGTAAGCACCAACTTTTAAAGAAACAAAAGAAACACTGAGAACATTTTAATACACACAAAACAAATATCTGTAATTAATATCACGAAAAGAAAAATATACATTCTTGTCATTAATGTCAACACATGTCTCAAAGTTTTATTTTTTATGTTATCGTTGTTCGTCTTATTTGTTTTATTTTCATTAAAAAAAAATGAGAGAAAAGATATCGGAGTAAGTTACATTAACAACTTAGCACATCAACATGTCTAAAAAAATACGGAAAGACATATATATATATGTGTGTGTATTTAGGTAGCTTTTTTTCATTCATACATGTTTCATTAAATAATATAGACAAGCGTTGTCTATTTTATGTAAATTCTTTTTATAACGTCTGATAAGCTTAATAACATTATCATTAAACGAAAAAAGAAAATTTTTAATCAAATCTAAGCTTTCGGCTTACAAAAGCCATTATCAAAGATGACAATTACAGTACAACATATTAAGCAATACACGGACAAGAATGTGATGATAGTCTGTTTCTGTTTACATGGATGAATTTCAAGCAACGATAAACACGTGCATATAAGACGCTAAAATTGGTAACAAAAGCCATTGGTTTATACCAACGGCTTCCCATACTTAATACTTCTCGAATTCACTCTCGCGTGGTCATGTGTGACGTCATGAGCTGCGGTGCGATTTTCGCTTCCAGCTGCACGTGTTTATTGTTGCTTGGAATTCATCCATGTAAATGTAAACAGAAACAGACTATCATCCCATTGTTGTCCGTGCACACGGCAGGAAAGAATGTGAATTTAAGCGTATTTATTTTTAGATAAACACAAGTGACTGATATATATATATATATATATATATATATATATATATATATATATATATATATATATATATATATATATAAGCAATATCAGGATCATACCATAAACACACCTAGTCTATTGACGTATACTCTTCCACTGGTCGCCAAACCAGGATAAATAAGCAATCTAGAGGTCATAATAGTAAATAAGTCTCAACATTAGCCCTAAGAACGAAAATGGGTAGAATCGGTTTCTTCTTCCCCGCAATTCTTTTAACGTATTATAAATAAATAAGCGAGAAATTAAAATTGAAATATATTTCTGCTGTTTCCTCTCTCTCTCTTTCTTCCTCTCTCATTATATATATATATATATATATATATATATATATATATATATATATATATATATATATATGCTATTAGAGTGTGGGGAGAGACAGTGAGACAGTGAGTGAGAAAGTGTGTGTTTTGTGTGTGTGTGAGAGAGAGAGAGAGAGACAGACAGACAGACAGACGGACCAAATATGCAAATTTTGCAGAAAATATTTGTGAATATATACGGTTGCTTGTAAAGTATTCCGTTTTTGAAAGAATATCTGTTCATAATTTTTGCTATTTCATCTGTGACAAGGGGTTACTGAAAAGTTCCCAGCATTTGAGCAAATAATCAGTCATCAGAATATATTTAAAATCCCTTCGTATTTGAGTCAAGAACTTTTAAGCGTTTCCTAGAATATCAATGTACGTGTGTGTGGCTTTATATGACATATTTGATGCGTATCTTTACTTGCGTGTGTATATATTTAAATTCTTTGATGTATACTATTTTCTTCAGTGCCTTCGTGTGTGGCTATGATGTTTTCTTCCTCTTCACCGATTCTAAAATTCATTCATCCCATCAAAACCAATCCCCCTTTTATAAACAACAACGTTTTCTTATTATATCTGGCCTAGTTTCTGGTTAAATTAACCAAATATATTCACTTATACCAAAGATAAAAGAGTTCAAGTCAATACAGCTTCATACAGGCGAACCACTACAGCGTCACATTTATAAAAAGTTATCAAAAAGATTATATACCTTTCGTCTAATGTGAAAAACAAAACAAAACAAAATACACAGCCACATACATACACATGAACACTCACAGAAACCAACGACGTAGGCAACAAAAGCGCATACAGACGTTGAAAATAAATGACAGGGATAAATTATAACTTAAAGAGTTTATATAATTTTGTCTTTCGTGTCTATATATCTAGCTATCTTAGTTCATTCAATAGTTATCTATTTTACAATCTCATTATCTCCTACACTAAGATTGTTCATTATCTATCTCTATATACTATCAAAGTATTTCCATTATATATCAATGTACATGATTCTAGGTATTATCTATTTATCACTGTCTGTCTGTCTATCTATCTATCTATCTATCTATCTATCTATCTATATATATATATATATATATATATATATATATATATATATATGTATATATGCGTGTTATCCATTTATCTCTATTAACTATCTATTTGTATTATCTCTCTAAATTATATTCCTATGCATTATCTATCTATGTATCTGTGTATTATCTATCTAACTATCTGTTTATCACCTATCTGTCTGCTTATCATCTATGTCTGTTTATCTATCTATCTGTATATTATCTATCTCTATATTATCTGTCCATCTATCACTATGCATTATCTATCTATCTATCTATCTATCTATCTATCTATCTATCTATCTATCTATCTATCTATGCGCGTTATCCATTTATCTCTAACTATCTATTTGTATTATCTCTCTATATTATATTCCTATGCATTATCTATCTATGTATCTGTGTATTATCTATCTACCTATCTAACTATCTGCTTATCACCTATATGTCTGTTTATCATCTATTTGTTTATCTAACTATCTGTATATTATTTATCTATATATTATCTATCCATCTATCACTATGCATTATCTATCTATCTATCTATCTATCTATCTATCTATCTATCTATCTATCTATCTATCTATCTATCTATGTGTATTATCTATCTATCTGTCTATCTATCTCTGTATTATCTATCTATCTATCTATCTATCTATCTATCTATCTATCTATCTATCTATCTATATATGCGTGTTATCCATTTATCTCTATTAACTATCTATTTGTATTATCTATCTATATTATCTTCCTATGCATTATCTATCTATGTACCTGTGCGTTATTTATCTACCTATCCAACTATCTTTTTATCACCTACCTTTCTGTTTATCATCTATGCCTGTTTATCTATATATCTATCTGTATATTATTTATCTGTATATTATCTATCCATCTATCACTGTACATTATCTATCTATCTATGTATCCATCTAACTATCTCCGTTTTTCTATCAATCTATCACTATGCATTATCTATCTATCTATGTATTATCTAACAATCTATCACTATTCATTATCTATCTATCTATGTGCATTATTTATATATCTCTGTGTATTATCTATTTATGTAATCCCTGTAATATTCATTAAGAAGTGTGCTCTTGAACTGACTCTTGTTCTCTCTAAACTGTATAATAAATGCCTCACTGCCTCCTTGATTTCACGCCTTTGCTAGAAGCCATTGTTTTGGTCCATTTTTTAAGAACTCTAAATATCAGCCTATTAGCTTTCTGCCTCTTTTTAGGTCATAATCAATTGGTTCATCAGCTCTAATCGCAGTGTCCTTTCTCAGACAAGCAATATAGCTTTTGTTTATCCAGGTCAGTTGCTGATGTACTAAAGATAATTTCAGAAAGAGTCTATCATGCTCTAGATGAAAACGGTGAAGCCCGGACTGTATTAGTCGATATCTCGAAAGACTTTGACAGAGTCTGGGATTCAGGTCTTCATCACAAGCTAAAAATTATCTCCAGGCATATTTTTGAGATGATCCAATTGTTCTTATGAAATCGTGAAATGAATGCTGTTCTGAACGGCCACTCATCTGCACCGTTTCTTAATAATGCGGCTGTTCACCAGGGCTCCATCCTTGGTCTTACGCTGATTTTAATTTTCATTAACGACCTTGTTGATGACATCAGTTCTCAACAGGGCATCTACGCTGACGACACTGCCAATCACTCCTGCATTTATAGTAAGGCTGATCAGTCCGACAACTACCTGAAGACCGCCATTAACTGGTGCAAAAGATGGCTTGTCTATTTTAACGCCCCCAAAACTAAACTTCTCTCTATTAATAATTTTATAGATCCCTCTCCACCTTCCATCAGCATGGCTGATGCTATCCTCCAAGAAACTGACATTGTTACTTCTCAGGTTAACATTCTCAGCTGACATGTAGTGGAAAGACTATAGTCAATCAATTGCTAAGTCAGCTGCTAGGAAAGTTGGTTTACTATGTCGGGCGGGACAATTCTTCTCTCTTGAATCTATCGTGCATATCTATATGTCTACCATTCGCCCTGTTTAGAATATTGCTGACGTATATGGTTCGGTATCACCACTATTTACCTGGAGCTCCTTGATAAAATCCAAAGAAGAATCAGTAATATTATTGGTCCTGATCTGGTGGCTCGGCTCACCAACTCAAGGTTGCCATGCTATGATGTTTTTAGAAATACTTTCATGGTAACTGTTGCGATGAGCTCTTTGCTATGTTACCTAGTCTGTATGAAGTTAAGCACAATACTAGACTAGCGTCGAGGTCGCAGCAAATTACTGTTTAGCTAACTAGATATAGCCATAACTTCTATGCTAACAGTTTCTTTTCTCGCACTTCTCGATTGTGGAACCTTCTTCTGGCTCCATGCTTTCCAGCCAACTAAGAAAAAATAAATGCAATTCCAATCGCTATCTACTATCCTCCTGATTTATCTTTTCTCTTTCTACTCATTTGTAATGTTTTTGTTCGTAATTCGCTCACACCCAGTAACCCATAACGTGTTAGCGGATGTATTACCTTGCTTAGTGTAACGCCAATTAACAAAAATGTATGCGTTTGATCAATCTATGTGTACTATCTATCTATCTATCTATATATATATATATATATATATATATGGTATCAAATGACAATTGGAAAAAAATCTTACATTTGCCGACGCGTTTCGTCTTCCGACTTTTTCTATCTAAGGCAATATAAAAATGAAATCGATTTAAAAATTAAATGATTTTATTTGTTATAGTTACATTAAAATTAAAATTAAAAAAATAGACGCTAACCAGAAAAAAGGCTTAGACACAAGCGTCTATTTTTTAATTTTAATGTAACTATAACAACAAAACATTTCTATTTCATTTTTTGCCTTGAAAAAGTCGGAAGACGAAACGTCGGCAAAATGTATGATTTTTTTTTCCAATTGTCATTTGATCAATCTATTTTTTCTTTCGTTCTATTTTAAAGTTTATCAATTCTCTTGTCCACAGAATTCATCTGGGAATTTAACTATATATATATATATATATATATATATATATATATATATATATATATATATCAGTGTACTACCTATCTGTTTATAACTGTGCAATATCTAAGTCAATAGGTTTTGCAATAATTTCTATATATCTAAGAATGTTCATTATCATGGTCTGTGTATTATTTATCAAAGTCTCCTTATTATATTTCTTCAATATCTAACACTGTACATAATCTAAATCACTAAATTATTTGTCTCTTCATTTTTTATCAATCTAAGTCCCTTCGTTATGTATCTTTTTTGTCTATGAATTTATGTATCTTTCTATCTATATATATCTATGTATTTATCTATCTATCTAGATATGTATTTATCTTTGTATGTATGTATACATGTACATGACTCTGTCTATGCATGTATTTATCTATATATGTATATATGTATCTATCAAGCTATCTATGTATATACGAATCTATCTAGTTATCTATGTATACATGTAACCAAGTCTGTTTGGTATCCCTCTATCGATCCAAGTATATTCGTTATCTCTCAATCGTGTCAAGTCTGTTCGTTTTCTAAATCTGTTCAGTATCTAAGTCTATATCAGTATCTATCTATCTATCTATCTATCTATCTATCTATCTATCTATCTATCTATCTATCTATCTGTGCTTGGTCATATCTATCTATCTTCTATCTATCTATCTATCTATCTATCTATCTATCTATCTATCTATCTATCTATCTATCTATCTCTCAGTGCCTGGTCATATCTATCTATCTATCTATCTATCTATCTATCTATCTATCTATCTATCTATCAGTGCCTGGTCATATCTATCTATCTATCTATCTATCTATCTATCTATCTAAGTCTGTTCAATATATCTCTGAGTTCAAATGTAATAATTCTGTAGATTTAAAAAATTATCACTAGTTTGATCATATTTCAAAATTATTAGGTGATGTCTTCAAAAATATCTTGTTAAATGCTATATATATTTTTTATCAATAAAGATTATATTTAATTCTACTTTTTAACGAACTCTTCCCTTTATTTTGTTTTTTCAATTCGTTCTTTTATAAAATGATTCATATAATGTAATAAGTGTAAACGGGGGTATTCCCCCAATCTTAATTTTTTTTTTTTTTTTTTTTTTTTTTTTTTTTATCTAATAAAACTTTTAAATATATCTTTATCAGCTTGTATTTTACGTTATTATATGGCCTATAAAATAAGTCCTTAATGTTTCTCCCTTGAGGAACATATATATATATATATATATATATATGACATCATCATTTGTCGACCGAAGTCGGGATCATGAAGCCAATCCTTTCCTTGGGTGTATAGTATGTGCTAAGCCATGGCTACATACAGTTTTGAATTCAGATATATCCAGTTATTTACCCATAATAATAAATAGGCTTTGTTTGACCAGAAGACCTACGTTGCCGAACGGTGGGGTACGTCAAATCCACACACACACACACACACACACACACACACACACACACACACACACATATATATATATATATATATATATATATATATATATATATATATGCTGGACTTTCCTGTCGTATTCGATGTATGATGGTCAAGCAACTAGAACTAGACAGCTGCACATATGATTTTAGTGGTCCTAGTGCAGTATGTGCCACAAGTTCCCAAAATGACCCTCTGCAAGTTTTTAAATCAGAATTATCCTTATCCTAGACTAGTAAAAGAAGAAGCAGATCCATACATTTGCCAAGCACGAACAGACTTGATTCGATAGAGATATAACGAACAGACTTGGATCAATAGATAGATAACGAACGTTGCTCGTAAATAAATGTAATGCTTTCGACCTTGGCTCTCCGATTCCTCAATCCGAACCGTTATCCATTACTCCCACTGCCATATATATATATATATATATATATATATATATATATATATATATATATATATATATATATTGATATATAAATATATAAATATGTATATAGTTTTGAAGAAAAGTTTAATATATGAATATAATATATATATATATATATATATATATATATATATATATATATATGAGGCACGGTGGAGCAATATATAGTGTGCGTGTATAAGTACGCTTGGGATGTTTGGGTTTTTCTGTTGTGTGTACTAATTATAGCGCCAACCACGGTAAAAGACGGTGTAATCCTGAGCTTTACCTGGGTAATCTATGACGTTTTGTTCTGTAATGCTATGAGGAATTAATCCGGTTGAATATATGCATAAACATTCACTAAACTACTTTTATGAATAAATAAATAAAAACGTCAGATTTAATAGATCAAAGAAAAACAATAAAACTTCAAACAACTAAAATACAACTCCTTCTAGACTGAAATTGCTTATAACAAAGCTATTCATTTCTGTCTCACGCACACGTAAATACACACATGTTTGCTAGTGCGTAAACGTTTGAGTGTCCCCTTGTATATTATTTGAAGTATGTAAGTGTAAAAGGAAACATAAATTCGCTTGTTTGTCAATATAATGACCTCTCTTCTACAAGAGGGGTGTGGCAAGCCTCTCGCTGCTCTACCGTCGCTTCCACGGAAAATGCTTGGACAAACTACACTCCCTGGTCCCGCCAAGTCAAACTTTCACGGTAAAAACACTCCATGTCACTTACATTGTAGCAAACCACGAACGTTCCCTCCGTATTGCATCCATGAGAAATAAGTTCCACTCGAGCAGTTTCTTTCTGCGAACCACTACCCATATGAACCGACTTCTAAGAAGGTGTTTCCCCGATCACTACAATCTCAACCTGTTCAAGGCCAGAGTTAACCGTTATCTTCCACTTCTCATACGCATAAATAGGCCCCTAACTTAAACCTCTACCTCTAGTGGCCCCCGGGCATTGTAAAGGCTGAACGTTACTGTAAAAAAAATCTAAGTGCATATATGCACATTATGCATATCTATAAACACATGTGTATGTGTATTTCTAACTCTATGGCTTCCATGTATACCAGGCTCAATTCGCTTGAGGATGAAATGGAACTAATGTCTTTAATTTACTTACAAAATTAAATTCGAAGCTTTCAGCTTTTATTTTTGAAACATGGTTAGAACTGTGTAGCGAAAAATTTTTTTAAATCAATTAATTTATAATATATATATATATATATATATATATATATATATATATATATATATATATATATATTGATGAGCAACTTAATTAATACATTTAAATAAATGCTCTTCTTTGTAAGTTTTTATTCAACAAATGTTTTGGAAGTAATTTAATGTATGTAAGCATTTACACCTAGTCATGGTGAGCATTTGAATTTCATTCCATGAATTAATATAGGAAAGAAAGTTAATTTAATTAAATTTGAATTCGGCATTATAATTGGTGACAACCGGTCGGGTCTGAGAATGTCAAAACCTTCATATCTTTTTTTTTACGCCACAACAATGTACTAGGATGTAAAAAGATTAGTTAGAAAAAGATAAAAATCTATGTGCAAAGATTTCGTGGGCAAAACTCCTTCGTCAATGAGAGATCGAAAGAGTATTTGTTTTCATTTATTTGTTTAGCGTCATATGAACACCTTATAGGTCATTTGATGCCACAATTTAATGTTCTTCGGAGCATTAGTAATTTTTGCAAAAATGTATGGAGGGTAATATTTTTTACTATCAAAATGTATTCCTGGTATTTTTACTTTAAAAATTTTTTATACATTCTTAGTGTTTTGGCACCAATTTGGGGGTTAACATTGGCCCATAGCTCGGACTCTAAGGTGTGCTACCACTTCGGGTCAAGATAGACCTGGGAACAACAGCAATTAAGATATAGTTAAGCTTTCTGATAAGTGTCTTTGCTGCCGGATGAACTTTATCGTCATACCCAGGACAAGTGCTAGGTGGTAGAAAGACAAGATACCTTAAATAACATGTGTTTATAACAGAGGTATACAGAAGAGAATCTCTGAAATCACAACACATCGAACCTTACAACAAATGGACTACTGCAGCATAAGACGAGACAAGAACATGAAACTGAGGGTAAAGTGCATGAAGAATTACAAAAATGAACAAGAGAAGATCGGAAAAACAATGACATGATTGATGACTTTGTATTTCTTTTATCATGACTATTTGGATAGCAAGACTAGAATTTAGGGTAAACAACGTGAAAGCATGGAACCATCTTGCATTGCATCAACGACTTATGATGGTGGTGGTAATTTAATTGTATGGAAGGGATATTTAACCAAACCCTTCATTTAATCTACTAATTTAAACTGACAGAAAAGCAACTGTAGTTCAAATAGCCACGCTTTGCAACAGATATATATATAAAAGTGTGGCTGGTCCTGCACGAAACTTTCACCACTGTAATCAAATCTCATGTGCTGTTGTCGGGCTGTCGGTTTCCTGGGAACTTATCTGCATGACCCTCATACGCCGAATTTGACGGGAAAGTCGAATATATATATATATATATATATATATATATATATATATATATATATATATATATATATATTCATGAATTATTCACACAAAAACAAATGCAAAGGTTAATGATTTAATTGGCGAGAAATCCATCGTCGCAAACAATTCAAATAATATACAAAAACCTCCGAATCCGTTATGAATGAAATGATCCTTGTTTCTATAAATTTCTGCCGTATTAGTTCTTATTTTTACTACAAGCTTTCGTCTGTTCCTACAGACATCTTCAGGTATAGAATAGATGTTGTTCTTGTTTTTTCTCTTAGTAATAAGAGGTCAACGAAAATATATGTATTGTTGTATCCGAAAATGCTATTGGAAATTGATTGCACGTTTATCGTAATATATATATATATATATATATATATATATATATATATATAAGAATATTTTTGAATGCACAACAAGTCAAACATTGAAGTAGATGAGCTACAATAGCAGAAGACAATGCTAGATACAACTTCTGTTATATTACAAGAATATGAGGTACAATTTGCTATGGATTACAAAAATTAAACAATAGAAGATTCGGAAGGCCCAAATCTACCGCTGATCGAAGGCCCAGGCCTCCAAACTCAAAGGGAGCTTTGCCTGCCTCCAGCCTGTGTCGTCGAAATTGACGTTGCAAATTAGCTCCGCGCATCTCTTAACTGTAATATCTATCTCATTTAAGAAATTCTGTTCGAAGTAGCAAGGGGCACTTCGGAGAGTGTAGAGGAAACTCGGTAGCGAAAAACTGTTCTTCAAGAGGAAGAGGGCTGGGTGTGCATCAATTAGTTGCAATTTCTCAGTCATTCTTGTTAGAATGATATGCTTAGTATCCAAACACTCTCGAATGGCCATTGGAAAGACTGGAGAACCAAGAATATGTAATTCCTCCTTAGGTGTTAAGTGTGACAAAGTGGAAAAATATTTCGTGATACGTTTCGTTCTTTAGGACGTCATCAGACTAAAGTGATGTTCACGTTATTGCTAATACACATACACATGAATGAAACTGTTAAGAAAGTTAACTTTGAATTAAAGAAAATGTTTTGGGCGTATAATGTAACGAATTTAATTTAGATTTTTGCATTCAAATGGCTTCAGTAATTATATGAATAAAATGATGTAAAGGAAATTCACAGTCTGTTCAGAGACTATTTGCAATTTTGTAATGAATTGAAATGTTAATATTCTTAGGTTTGTCATTTATATGCTGACGCCTGAAACCGAGGAAGCATTGATTCTAAAAATTTAAATACGCCGTCAGAAAGCTTATACTATAGACATAAATATTTTTTTTTAATTCTTGGTTGTTTCGGATTAATATATAAAATGTCAAAAATGAATAATATTGATTTTTTTGGCAAAACATTATGCTATATTTTCCTGGAAGTAAATACAAATATATGTTATTCTGCTTTCACAATTGAATGCATTGTAAATGATACTCAGCTTTTGTACATATGGATGTGTGTATGGATATAAATACTAGATGCGGTAATATGTGTATTTTATATTGTAGTTTTGTTGAAGTTATATTTTGGAATACAGTTTGATTTCTTTAAGAAATTGAAAGAGATTATATCGATTAATGTTATGAAATAATTATTTCCTATTGCTTGACTTTGTTTAGTCGCATATCAACGTCTACGGCTTATATAACGTCGATATATAAATAATTTTAACAATTCTATGACTTCAACTAAATATTTTAAACACAGTTGTATGGCTTCAACTACAGATAAAATGTATGGTTGCTCATTTTGCTATAAAATGTATTGTTAGTAATTTTTCTATATAAAATGTATTGCTGGTATTTTTGCTATAAAATATACTTTCATAGTGTTTTGTTTGCGTTTGAGGATTCATAATTTGCCCATAGCTGGGACCCTAACAGGTGCTAACAATCTGGTTCACTGTAGACCTGGGAACAACAGCAATTAAGAGGTGGTTCCACGCTCTTCAAAATCTCCAGTCTTCCGATCAGAGACCTTGCTGCCGGATGTAGTTTATCGTCATAGAACTCGCGAAATAGTTAAGCTATTTTCAATCTGAATGATAAGTCATACCGCTATTATCCCTTAGTTTTTTTTATATAGATTTATTAACTTCTTCATCAGTAAGTTCCCCATTATTTATGATTGGAGAGAGGTTTTGTGATGATCACATATAAATAATTAGAATAAGAAAGATAAACTTGAAATTTCTGTGATACATGAGGAAAATACGTTTGGAGGATTAGATATTCACAGAAGAAATTGAAGGCAAGAGAATCAGAATATTGTTTAAATCTATGACCACCCACGTTATGAAAGGACACCGCACATAAAAGTAGAATAAGAAGCAACTATCTGAACATTCGAGAATTCCTCATAATCATAATTTGATGTTTCTAATCTTCTCTCAACTTTATTCATATCTATATGTATCTCATATCATTTTATCTATATCTCTATATCATATCCTTTTATCTATATCATATCATTTTCTCCCTTCGAATTATCGTTTCACGCTTATTTTTATTTATATTATGCAAACATGGATTACATTCATATACAGAAAAAGAAAAAAAAAACACAAATATGTTCTAATATATCTACACATTTCTCTTTCTATTGCTTTATCTTTCAATAAAGTGTGTTAATGTCTCGCAAATTGTACGGATTTGCATCTTTACCTACGATTCTATTTTATACAGATAGTCTTCTGATACCCATCTTGAGCAGATGGTGTATCAGTTGTTACGTTTCTGTAGATCATGCTTTACTTTGTGTGCTAAAAAAAAAATTAAATATCTGAATACATATGAAGATATTTTTTTAAGCATTAATCATTTAAGCCTTAACACAACTCAGCTCTTAGCTATGAAATGCTTTCCGCTCTTGACAAAATTCCAAATTACCCGCTCCCACATCTTCAAATTGCTCTCCCTTGGGATCATGTGCCGTTCGTTCAGAAATGCTTCCCAACATTCTGATCTCAGGTAGGAGAGGTAATATTCTATATATATATATATATATATATATATATATATATATATATATATATATATATATGTGTGTGTGTGTGTGTGTGTGTGTGTGTAGATATAGATATATATATACGGTGAATATTTGCTTGTTTCTTTGGTTTATCGGTATATCAACTCTTATTTAGCTTATTAATGCTTGAATTATTTAGGATTAGAGGAGTAGATTTGGAATATGATTTAGACGAAAAAAGGGGGAAAACTTTACGGGTGAAGTCATGTTTTTGATAAAAAGTGTAGGAAAATTTTGATATAGTTTCATGTAAAATATAATTTCATTTACAATCGGGCTTCTTTCAGGAACTGGACCATTTCTGATCGATTGACATTATTAAGAAGTTCTTTTAAGCTGTTTACTTGATAATATTGCTTTGGGTCAGCTTTAGAGAACCACAATTCACAAGAATATATTTCACTATTGCTCTTGGCATGCAGTGCACATCGATGGTTCTTCATTTTTCAGTAGGTGATTATGTGCAATTTGAGCATAACATGCGGAGTCTGACCAACACAACTTTCTCCATTATGACTTGATTAGTAAACGTTGAGTTCACTTGTCTTTGTTTTCAGAATGGAAACAAAGCAGAATACCTGTAGGTATAACTTGATTTGAAAGACTGTCACGCCTGTTGCACTGGTCATAAAAATACACTGCTGGATACTAAATCAGAATGTCCATATATCCAACGCCGAAGGCGAAAGAAACAATCGTTTGCGGTTTGTTTCAATAGCCTACTATTGTTTGTAAAGAAATAACAACGAGGTATTTTTTTACTCGTTTCTTCTCTTCTAAACAAGAAACTGATTTTCAATAATTAGCCAATCACTTTCTTCAATACTAAAACTTCATTTATTTTGTAATTAATAGCGACTGGATACATGGCACTTATCCTCTCTTGTATTGTGCTTAGTAATTTCTGGTTAATCTTTGCACAGAGGCAGAAGATATTTGAGACGACAGAAATGTGCTTCTACTGACAAATCTTTAAAATATCATGAAGAGAACATGATTTTTTTGTTTTGTTTTTTTCTTTTTTCAATTGAAATCAC
Source organism: Acanthosepion pharaonis (assembly GCA_903632075.3). Lineage (NCBI taxonomy): Eukaryota > Metazoa > Mollusca > Cephalopoda > Sepiida > Sepiidae > Acanthosepion > Acanthosepion pharaonis. The sequence goes on from CAHIKZ030005336.1 coordinate 4,961,846, forward strand.
CAGAAGCAAGGCAATAATACCACTAAGATATCAAGGGTTACAGGGTGCGGAAGTATTAGGAACAGAAAAATTAATAATGAGCGGGAAGAGGAAAGAGTAATCAGGAGGACACATTTAAATGTTTGCTGATTAAAGATGGCTGAAAAGCATGGAGCTGAAAGGAAGTTCCACAAGTGAGAAGTGCGAGTAAAGAAACTGCTAGCATAGAACTGACGGCTGTATATAGACAGCTCAACTGTAAAATGATGAAATCTCGACGCCAGTCTAGTACTGCGCTTAAATTCTCAACGAAAATGTTTTAAGAAACTACAACTGTTATCAACTTGAAAAGTTGAAATTTCTAGGTCACATAAGAAAAGAAGGTTTGGCGATTTTAACGTTAAAATAACAGTAATAGAAGCAAGAGGAAACGACTTTTCGTGAATGAGTGACATTACAAGTATAATGAGGAAGGCTAAAGTAGCAAAAGTTAATTAGAGCAACCAAATAAAAACAACATTGGTGAATGTCGTAAAAACAATATATCGGGGCTCTTCTGTGGATTACAACGTAGGCTTTGAATTCAGTGATGTTCTTCTTAGAGTTGTTGCCTATCAAAGCGAAAGAGACCAGTTTGCTCTACGATTTAACTCATCTCGCTCTGATATTTTATATATATATATATATATATATATATATATATGAATACAGAAAAAAGGAAGAATTTATCTTAGCCGTCCATCGTTTGAGAGACTTTATCAAGGCAAATGTAAGGATTTTATTTTGTAACAACTTTTTATATACAACAATAAATATGTTATTGATTTTTACAAATTTTTGAGTTAGGAACACTTATCAACATTCATCAAAAAAGCTATGAAATGCACGAACAGATACATTTCAATGTCTAATAAATGAAAGTAAGTGATGTTTTTGAAATTTTTTGTTTTAGAAATTTAAATATTTTATAAATGTTTTTTTTTAGAAATTTAGAGTATATATCTAAAAGGACAATATGAATAAAAACAAAAGGAAAACTTATCTTAGCCGACGTATTTCTTTCTCTGTGGGACTTTATCAGGGTAAATGTAAGGGTTTTATTTTGTAACAAGTACTTATGTACAAGAGCAAAAATGTTATTGTTGTTTTTATTTTAATGTTTAGGAAATCTCATAAATATTCATCAAGTTAGCTGAAAAGTCAGGCAAATTATGGAGAGCACGAAATAAGAAAATTCAATGTTTAATACACGAAAAAATTTTCAAAACCAATAGCATGTTTGCTCTTGAAGTATAAGTATTTGTTACAAAATAAAATCCTTGCATTTGTCTTAATAAAACCCCTCAGTGGACGAAACACGTCGGCTAAGGTAAGTTTTCCTTTTGTCTTTATTCATATTGTCCTTTTACATATATACTCTATCTGAAATTTTACACTGACACAGACACAGACACACACACGCATACATGCATATATATATATATATATATATATATATATATATATATATATATAAGGGAAAGAAACAGCATGATCCAAGTCGAAAAGGTTTTCGTTTGACGCATTTCGTCCTTTTAGTCGTCATCGGGCGAAGATTACATTTACATTGATGCAAGCGTCCTGGGTAAGACGATAAACTACATCTAACAGCAGGCCTCTGATTAGGAGGTTTTGAGGAGCGTGGAACCACCTCTTAATTGCTGGCGTTTCCATGTCCACGGTGGCCCGGTGTGGTAGCACCAGTTAGAGTCGCAGCTATGGGCAAATAATTAACTATGAAAGTGTAAAAATAGGTTTTAATACCATCAATAAATTTTTGTAAAAAATTATTACCAGCAAATAATTTTTGAAGAAAATAATTATTACCGTCAATACATTTTTGGAAAAAAATATCACAAGCAATAGATTTTTGGACAAAAATATTACCAGCAATAAAAATCTTGTCGATATTAAGTAACCCATTGATGCTGATAAGCCGTAAATCAAATCAAACCAAACCAAACATAGATGTAACTACACATGCACACAACCGGAAGACGGGCGCTGTTAATTTAAAATCATCTTTTGTTAATATTTATTTTGGGTATGTAATCTAGTCGATTGCATTTAGATTCATTTTTTTTGTTTATGCTTCAATCACTTTTGTTATTAAATATATCACATTATGATAAGGCGAATCTTGAATCGTCATAAGAACCTGGATACAAATGTGTTGTTTGTGATCTAGCGATTAAAGCATTTACTAAATATTTTCGTCATAAATAGTTTTATCCTTTAATTAGAGTAAAATTATTTAAAAGAAAATTGTAGTCAGTCTTGTTATGGTGAGCAACTAATGTATTTAATGTGTTGTTTTGTGTTTATATAACATTTTATTTAACTTCGAGGTTTCTCCGATATAATCCTCGTGTCAAATATTACAGATAATAGACTAAACCCCGCCTTCAAGATTTAGCTTATTATTTTGTTTAGATTTAAACCTTTTGTCATAGATGTAGTTGAGACAAATTTTATTGTCTGTCTATATTTCTGAGATGAGGTATTATGTACATTATTTACATTATTCGGACTATTGTCCTCATCTGTGTCGCCATATTTATCACAGCGTTTCGGCCGTTGTACGCTCCGGCCTTCTTCAGGTGGTTGGAATGTCGAACTAAACCCTATATTTCGCTCAATGGGGTAGACTGTTCTAGTTCCACGTGCCATGTTTGATGGATGTCAGTTATGCGTTATCTCCAGCTAATTTCCCTCTGAAAGTTCTCCACTGTCTTAACCAGGTATTGAACTCCGCAATTTGGGTCCTGTCACTGGATTGTTGGATCCAGTGACAGGACCCAAAGTGTGTGAGTTCTCTACTCAGTTAAGGAGAGAAATTAACAGGAGATAACTGATAACTGATAATTTTATGTTGAGATGAGATAAATTCTTTTCAGTTCTATTTGTGATAGAATTAGTGACTAGAACAATATACAGCTATGGACAAAATTATGGTGAAGGTGCATAAAAGTTAGAAATATAACTGAAACACATTTATTTTATCATTTAAAGAAAAAGAATAAAGATTTTAAAGTAAATACTCAATAATACTTTCTGTGTTTTTTTTTTTTTGTATTTATAACTGCCTTTATGCCCTTTTGCATATTGAAAAACAGCTTAGCACAAGTTGTTCGCTCGATTTTCTGACATTTTTCATGGAGTTTGGCCACAAATTCGTGTTTTGAAGAATATTTGTGTACTCTCACCCTTGTACCTAAGCATAACTACAGTTGTCCAACGGGATTCAGGTCAAGAGATTGAGGAGGCCACTTCATTACTTCCAGTTCTTTCTTTTCAAACCAACCTTTCGAAACTGTGGATGTGTGGTATGGTACGTTGTCTTGTTGGAAGATTACTCTATCTGCTAAGATATTGTTAAAAATTATCCCTAATGAAGGATGGTAACATTGGTCTGATATGTTGTAAATGTTGGAATTCATTCTGCTTTCACATGTGAACAACATTCCTGAATTCACATTAGAAATGTTTTTTTTTCTAGCTTTACATTCATTGAGGCCAGCTTTTATTAACCTACTGACTGTATGAGTTGATATCATTTTGTTGCCTCTCGAAATTCATCAGTCACATTAGAAATTTTTTTTTCTAGCATTCGGTATTTATCATTTCACCCACGGGAAACGAATATGGCACAAGGCCGGTTTTAATGTGGGTTTCTCCGAGCCCGGAGGCTCGGCCATAAAAATAGCCTTTTGAAGCTGATTAGACGGGTTCAGGCCCTGTCTACCTCCCCGGACGAAACCTTGCCCTTCGGCAAAGCTTCGTCCGGGTTCCTCTCTGCTACCGCAGAGAGTTCGACAGACGTCGCTTACAGTCAAAGACTGTATCACGATTCAGCTAGACTCGGAGGTCTTACCCTCTCTGTCTATCTGTCTTAATATTTATCGATCCACCCACGAGGATTGAAGGTGGCACAAGGCCGAGTTTATTGTGGGTCATCCGAGCCCGTAGGCCCAGCCAAAAATATAGCCTCCGAACCCGCCTAGGTGGGTTCGAGAACTGTCCACCTCCCCGAACGAAACCTTGCCCTTCGGCAAAGCTTCGTCCCGGTTCCTCTCTGCTAATGCAGAGAGTTTGATAGAAGGCGTGCGCAGTCAAAGAGCGCGAGACACCATTCTAGCTAGTTTTTTTCTAGCATTACATTCATTGAGGCCAGCTTTTACGAACCTTTTGACTGAATGCGTTGATTTCATTTTGTTACCTCTCCTAGTTCAGCAGTCACATTAGAAATGTTTTTTCTAGCATTACATTCATTGAGGCCAGCTTTTACTAACCTTCCGACTGTATGAGTTGATATCATTTTGTTGCCTCTCGAAATTCAGCAGTCACAGAAATGATTTCTTCTAGCTTTACATTCATTGAGGCCAGCTTTTACGAACCTTCTGACTGTATGAATTGAAATCATTTTGTTGCCTCTCGAAATTTAGCAGTAACATGAGAAATGATTTTTTTCTAGCTTTACATACATTGAGGCCAGCTTTTACTAAACTTCTGACTGTATGAGTTGATATCATTTTGTTGCCTCTGGAAATTCAGCAGTCACATTAGAAATGATTTTTCTAGCCTTACATTCATTGAGGCCAGCTTTTACTAACCTTCTGACTGTGTGAGTTGATATCATTTTGTTGCCTCTCGAAATTCAGCAGTCACATTAGAAATGTTTTTTTCCTGGCTTTACATTCACTGAGGCCAGCTTTTACTAAATTTCTGACTGTATGAGTTGATATCATTTTGTTGCCTCTCGAAATTGAGCAGTTACATAAGAAATGTTTTTTTTCTAGCTTTACATTCATTGAGGCCAGCATTTACTAATATTCTGACTGTACGATTTGATATCATTTTGTTGTCGCTCGAAATGCAGCATTCATATTAGAAATGTTTTTTTCTAGCTTTACATTCATTGAGGCCAGCCTTTACAAAACTTCTGACTGTATGAGTTGATATATATTTTGTTGCCTCTCGAAATACAGCAGTCATATTATAAATCATTTTTTCTAGTTTTACATAATTTGAGGCAAGCTTTTACTAACCTTCTGCTGTAAGAGTTGATATCATTTTGTTGCCACTCAAAATTCTGTAGTCACATTAGCAATGTTTTTTTCTAGCTTTACACTCATTGAGGCCAGCGTTAACTAACCTTCTGACTATATGAGTTGATATCATTTTGTTTCCACTCGAAATTCAGTAGACACATTAGAAATGTTTTTTCTACCTTTACATTCATTGAGGCCAGCTTTTACTAATCTTCTGACTGTATGAGTTGATTTCATTTTGTTGCCTCTCGAAATGCAGCAGTCACATTAGAAATGTTTTTTTTTTGCTTTACATTCATTGAGGCCAGCTTTAACTAAACTTCTGACTGTATGAGTTGATATGATATTGTTGCATCTCGAAAATCAGTTGTCATATTATAAATCTTTTTTCTAGCTTTACATAAATTGAGGCAAGCTTTTACTAACCTTCTGAATGTATGAGTTGATTTCATTTTGTTGCCTCTCTAAATTCAGCAGTCACATAAGAAATGTTTTTTTTCTAGCTTGGCATTCATTGGAGCCAGCTTTCACCACCTTCTGACTATGAGTTGATATCATTTTTTTGCCTCTCGAAATTCAGCAGTCACATTAGAAATGTTTTTTTCTAGCATTGCATTCATTGAGGCCAGCTTTTACTAAACTTCTGACTGTATGCGTTGGTATCATTTTGTTGGCTCTCAAAATTCAGTAGTCAAATTGGAAATGTTTTTTTCTAGCATTACATTCATTGAGAACAGCTTTTACTAACCATCTGACTGTACGGGTTGATATCATTTTGTTGCCTCTCGAAATTCAGCAGTCACATTAGAAATGTTTTTTTCTAGCTTTACATTCATTGGGGTCAGCTTTTACTAACATTCTGACTGTATGAGTTGATATCATTTTGTTGCCTCTCGAAATTCAGCAGTCACATTAGAAATGTTTTTTCTATCTTTACATTCATTGAGGCCAGCTTTTACTAACATTCTGACTGTATGAGTTGATTTCATTTTGTTACCTCTCCTAGTTCAGCACTCACATTAGAAATGTTTTTTCTAGCATTACATTCATTGAGGCCAGCTTTTACTAACCTTCCGACTGTATGAGTTGATATCATTTTGTTGCCTCTCGAAATTCAGCAGTCACAGAAATGATTTTTTCTAGCTTTACATTCATTGAGGCCAGCTTTTACGAACCTACTGACTGTATGAATTGAAATCATTTTGTTGCCTCTCGAAATTCAGCAGTAACATGAGAAATGATTTTTTTCTAGCTTTACATACATTGAGGCCAACTTTTACTAAACTTCTGACTGTATGAGTTGATATCATTTTGTTGCCTCTGGAAATTCAGCAGTCACATTAGAAATGATTTTTCTAGCCTTACATTCATTGAGGCCAGATTTTACTAACCTTCTGACTGTATGAGTTGATATCATTTTGTTGCCTCTCGAAATTCAGCAGTCACATTAGAAATGTTTTTTCTATCTTTACATTCATTGAGTCCAGCTTTTACTTACATTCTGACTGTATGAGTTGATTTCATTTTGTTACCTCTCCTAGTTCAGCAGTCACATTAGAAATGTTTTTTTCTTGCTTTATATTCATTGAGGCCAGCTTTTACTAACATTCTGACTGTATGCGTTGATTTCATTTTGTTACCTCTCCTAGTTCAGCAGTCACATTAGAAATGTTTTTTCTAGCATTACATTCATTGAGGCCAGCTTTTACTAACCTTCTGACTGTATGAGTTGATTCAATTTTGTTACATCTCCAAGTTCAGCAGTCACATTAGCAATGTTTTTTTCTTGCTTTATATTCATTGAGGCCAGCTTTTACTAACATTCTGACTGTATGCGTTGATTTCATTTTGTTACCTCTCCTAGTTCAGCAGTCACATTAGAAATGTTTTTTCTAGCATTACATTCATTGAGGCCAGCTTTTACTAACCTTCCGACTGTATGAGTTGATATCATTTTGTTGCCTCTCGAAATTCTGCAGTCACAGAAATGATTTCTTCTAGCTTTACATTCATTGTGGCCAGCTTTTACTAACCTTCTGACTGTATGAGTTGATATCATTTTGTTGCCTCTCGAAATTCAGCAGTCACATTAGAAATGTTTTTTTTCTTGATTTACATTCATTGAGGCCAGCTTTTACTAACCTTCAGAATGTATGAGTTGATATATATTTTATTACATCTCCAAATTCTGCAGTCACATTAGAAAGGATTTTTTCTAGCTTTACATACATTGAGGCCAACTTTTATTAAGTTTCTGACTGTACGACTTCATATCATTTTGTTGCCTCTCGAAATTCAGCAGTCACATTAGAAATGTTTTTTTCTAGCTTTACATTCATTGAGGCCAGCGTTAACTAACCTTCTGACTCTATGAGTTGATATCATTTTGTAACCTCTCGAAATTAAGCAGTCATATTAGAAATGTTTTTTCTAGCTTTACATTCATTGAGGCCAGCCTTTACAAAACTTCTGACTGTATGAGTTGATATATATTTTGTTGCCTCTCGGAATACAGCAGTCACATTATAAATCTTTTTACTAGTTTTACATAAATTGAGGCAAGCTTTTACTAACCTTCTGCTGTAAGAGTTGATATAATTTTGTTGCCTCTCGAAATTCTGTGGTCACATTAGCAATATTTTTTTCTAGCTTTACACTCATTGAGGCCAGCGTTAACTAACCTTCTGACTGTATGAGTTGATATCATTTTGTTGCCTCTCGAAATTCAGTAGTCACATTAGAAATGTTTTTTCTACCTTTACATTCATTGAGGCCAGCTTTTACTAATCTTCTGACTGTATGAGTTGATTTCATTTTGTTGCCTCTCGAAATTCAGCAGTCACATTAGAAATGTTTTTTTTTGCTTTAGATTCAATGAGGCCAGCTTTGACTAAACTTCTGACTATATGAGTTGATATCATTTTGTTGCTTCAGGAAATTCAGCATTCACATTAGAAATGTTTTTTTCTAGCTTTACATTCATTGAGGCCAGCTTTTGCTAACCTTCTGACTGCATGAGTTGATATATATTTTGTTACCTCTACAAATTCAGCAGTCACACTAGAAAAGTTTTTTTTCTAGATTTACATTCATTGAGGCCAGTTTTGAATAACCATCTGACCCTATGAGTTGATATCATTTTGTTGCCTCTCGAAATTCAGTAGTCACATGACAAATGTTTTTTTCTAGCTTTACATTCATTGAGGCCAGCTTTTACTAATCTTCTGACTGTACGAGTTGATATCATTTTGTTGCCTCTCGAAATTCAGCAGTCACATTAGAAATTTTTTTTTCTAGCTTTACATTCATTTAGGACAGCTTTTGCTAGCCTTCTGACTGTATGAGTTGATTTCATTTTGTTGCCTCTCAAAATTCAGCAGTCACATTAGAAATTTTTTTTTGATTTACATTCATTGAGGCCAGATTTTACTAAACTTCTGACTCTATGAGTTGATATCATCTTGTTGCCTCTCGAAAATCAGTTGTCATATTATAAATCTTTTTTTCTAGCTTTACATAAATTGAGGCAAGCTTTTACTAGCCTTCTGAATGTATGAGTTGATTTCATTTTGTTGCCTCTCGAAATTCTGCAGTCACATTAGAAATGTTTTTTCTAGCTTTACATTCATTGAGTACAGCTTTTACTAACCATCTGACTGTACGAGTTGACATCATTTTGTTGCCTCTCGAAATTCAGCAGTCACATTAGAAATGTTTTTTTCTAGCCTTGCATTCATTGAGGCCAGCTTTTACTAACCTTCTGACTGTATGAGTTGATTTCCTTTTGTTACCACTCCAAGTTCAGCAGTCACATGAGCAATGTTTTTTTCTAGCTTTACACTCATTGAGGCCAGCTTTTACTAACCTTCTGAATGTATGAGTTGATATCATTTTGTTGCGTCTCGAAATTCTGTAGTCACATTAGAAATGTTTTTTTCTAGCTTTACATTCATTGAGGCCAGCTTTTACTAACCTTCTGACTATATGAGTTGATTTCATTTTGTTACCTCTCCAAGTTCAGCAGTCACATTAGAAATGTTTTTTTTTCCTATCACCTAGAAAAACCCTGTTTAGCAGTTTGATTTTGATTGAATTTGTACACCCTTTCCGGTCCTTACCATCACAATTTTTGAAAGAATTGGTTTTGTTATAAATTGTAATCGTTTATTTGTATACATCTTTCACTTTTCTTGCAATTTTGATTCAGGATAACCCTTCGTTGAACAATGCAATGATTTCAGCCTTTTTAGTTTCAGGAATGTTTTTCTTCAGAGACATTTTCACCAAAGCGCTTATAAATTGATACTAACCTTACTAAAAATTAGAAAAGATTTAGCACTTCAAATTAAATTTTAGTACTACAGATTTATTTTCAAATGAATGATTTTGCCACTTATGCTAAATTAGTAAAAATGAACACAGATCATTATTGGTGCCTATAAATGCCAGTAAGCATCAATCCAAAAATGCTTAATACAGTGTTTTCATTTTCATTCGTTAGCTTTTTAAGGAAGGACTTCTTTTCTATTTTTAAATATTATATTAATCTTTTTTTGGGGGAATGCATATGGAATTTTAGAATATTGTAGGAGCTTGAATGTATTTTAAATAATGAGTGTTCTTAATAGAATCCGATACTTATTCTGGATTTTATTTTGTTGTTATGATGAGAAAAGAAATGTATGAGATCATTTTTATTAGTTATTAATTTTCGGTAACCTACAGTTAATCTATAAATAATAAAGTATTGTTTGTTTCCTAGACATCATGCTTCCCCTAAGTAATATCATACCAGGAATAATCATCGGATTCTATTTAAGAATACTCGGAATTTTAAGTCCTCTGTATTTACATGAAGAGGAGAATATATCCAAATATACTACAATATCCAAACTATTCCATACTGAATATTTTCTCAAAATAGTCAATTAGATTTTGCACTGATATTCCTGTTTCTCTTGGTTTCAATGTTTTTCCAAGGTTAAATATTCAAAAGCTTATTTTTCTTAATATATATCCCAAAATTTTCAGTGGTTATTTTTAATCATTAGTAACAGCTACTTGGAGGTTCTATTCTTTTTTAAAAATCTCTGGTATAGGCTAAAGAATATAAATCGTGTTTATTATTCCGTGTGTATATTTTAATGTTATTCCATTCATGTGTTTCTCAGCAGCTTTTGAATGAAATTAGAAAAACAAAACAAAGCTTAAAAAAATGAATGGTTATATCGATGGCAAAAAAAAGTTGCTGTTTTCATTGTCCTGATTATCATTTCTTTTACGGCTGGTAATTTTTCAATAGCTGATATCATTTCGGTATGTTATCGACTAGTAGAACAATATGTCTTGGAATTACACTACGAGTAAACATTTTTTTCTATCTGTTCATGTCTCAACTCTAAGAGAAAATTGGATACGATAACCTTTTTTTTTTAATCCCATGATACTTGTAAATATGGAGAGTTATTTTATGAACACTACACAATAGAGTACAAATATGATATATATATATATATATATATATATATATATATATATGTGTGTGTGTGTGTGTGTGTGTGTGTGTGTGTATGTGTATGTGTGTGTATCATATATATATATATATATATACACATACATCATATTAAACGTATTAAATAGATATATATACACATTTTATGCGTGCATGTATATATATGTGCTTGAGTGTGTATTCGTGTATATAAAATATATATGTACATATGATATTTAACGGGTATATAAAATATATATTTATATATATATAAACAGGGGGTATATATATATAATATATATATATATATATATATATATATATATATATATATACACCCGTTAATATATATATGTTCATATATATATATATATATATATATATATATATATATATATATATATATATATATATATAATATTTACGTATTTGTGTGTATATATATATGTACATATATGATATATGTACCTATAGGATATTTAAGGTGTATACACACACACGCGCATACATGTATATATGATATTTAATATGATATTTAACGTATCCATACACACACACACACTCTCTCTCTCTCTCTCTCACACACACACACACACACACACACACACACACATATATATATATATATATATATATATATATATATATATCATATTTTTTCTGTTTTGCCTACCTGCAAGTTTCGTTGATAGCATCTGTGATCACATTTGGCAACTCTAGTAAAAACGGGATTTAAAATAATAAAAAGAAATATTGTTCCTTTCTATTTGTTTATAAATTTGAAATGTGTTTACTTCGTTCCAAAGAAGAAAAAAAGACATGAAACAAATATTTTAAGGAGACATGCGCATTGGCGGTCGGTCAGCATTATTGACATACATTCACATATAAGGAAATATAATGTTAAACTTATATGCTCCTTCTCAGAATCATATTTCACTCGACCATGAGAGCTGTTTTCCTACATCTTTTTCAGTTTATCTATGTGGCTGACGCTTTCTCTTGTGGTTAAGCTACTAAAATAAATATGATTACATATTCTTTCCCCTTTCAGTGTTAATTAACTTCACGTTGGTCACGACTAGAAATCAGTCTCCAGAAATATATCGAATCGCTCCAACTACACAGGTAGGAAAAGACAGTTTTCACGCCTAATCTTTTAGCATCAGAACATATAAATATAGAAAACAATATTCATAGTCTTTTAGTTCACTTGATATAAGTTTCCACTGGCGCCACTTAGTGGTAATCGAGCTTAGGATTTCAAATGTCGTTCTCAATGCAAAGGACTTTCCCTCTTGAAAATGGGTGTGATACAATCCGACTGCATATTTTGCACCATTTGGCTTTGTAAAATCAGAAATTAAAATCCCTGGTTATGTGAATAACCTACCAAGAGATTGAAAGATTTAATAAAATAAATGTACATCTTGACATACCTTAGATCTATAACCATTAACATCACCCTAAAAAAAATGGTATGTATGCACAAATATTGTTTATATTAATAAGGAATAATGTCGGATTTATTACTTACACATACACAAAACACACACACACACACATATATATATAGTTGTATATTTAGGCAGCAATCCTTCGTTTATGCATATTTCATTAAATACGACAGACGAGGTACTACGGTTAAGCTTTTTATTTAATTTTTCTTGTGTTCGAACAAGAGCTTTCTTTTCTGGACAAAGGGTGTGTAAAAACTGTCCAAATGTTTTATATTTCCGAGCGCTTTCGGCTATACCTTTATAGCCATTATCAAGGATGATTCGATTTTTCAGCTTAATTGAGTGTATATCTTAGCGTGTAGTAGGGATGTTTTTAATTTCCGAATACGGTTAGCACATTATGACTTTGTTCGTAGTTAATATTGTTAAGAGTTGGCTTTTTCTTTTTTAAAGCTTCCATTATTTTTAGTCAGCCATGCCTCAATTTCTGTCTATGCAAGCATGCATTTATTTATACGCCTATGTGTTTCTTTTCGGATGGGTGTAAGATTGTGCCAATGGAAAATTAGTTGTTTCATGTAGGTAGGTATTTGCCTAATTTGTTTTGCAAATAATTTCTTGTTGTACCTAAGAGATTTTTAAAATCATTTCACTCCAAACAAGGAGATAATGTCACTAACTTGCAAGAGGTTAGTGGTTTGAAACAAAATGAGTTCGAAAGAAAAATGAGTTAGAAGACTTATAGAAAGAACCGGAAACCCAATACTAAAAAGGAGACAGGGGATAAACATCTATTCCTGTTCAAAAGACAAGGAAGGAGTAAGAACTGGGCGATTGGCGAACCTATCTACTCCTGTTGTCTATATGTTATTACTTGGTAAAATTTATAACAAATATGTTGATGGTAACCTAATGTAAAGGTTTTCTCAGTCCATTGACATTCTTATATGTTCGACCGTCACGTGTAGCATGCCATGTTGCTAATGTGTTTTTACTCTTTTCACTCCTAGTAAGGTAATAATTTCACTAAGACGCCAGGGGATAATGAGAGTAAAAAATGATTAGACGTTAGTGAGGAGAACGGATAATAAAAGAACAACATTCCAGAAGAGAGAAGATGGAGATCAACGTTGCATTAAATTTTTGAAGAACGTACCTGAAAAGGAAGTAAGAAACAGGAAGTGAGTTCTATGGGTCAGAAATGTGAGAAAATAACCTCTGTTAGAATAGAACTTACGTTTACATCTAGTTACTTCAACAGTAAAACGGCTAGAACTATTTGACAATCTAGTATTACGATTAAATTCATGCAGTCATGGAATCAAGGAGGAAAGCTCTTTTGAACAATTGTCATAAAAATATTTATAGAAAAGCCACATCATAGCCGTGGGGAAGTGGCCGAAATTGAGATGCCAGGTCAGGTACGATAACATTAAAGACAGATTTTGTTGAGAATATCGAGATATATAGCAGGAATTCTAGATCAGATATGACAGCAATATCCAATGCAAGGACAAATGTTAGATTTATAAATATGCAAGATAGATTTTGTCGACAATAATTGTCTGAAACGACACAGTGAACACTCTTTCCTAACAGCAGACCTACCAACTGATTCAATATAGTAATTCCTTACTGTCAGATGAAAACTTGCGCAATAATTTGCTTTCTGCGAGGTGAGCCAACCTATTGATGGAAGGCAAATAACTTATTGAGGGTCATTTAAGTTATCAGTACAGATACCGAGTTGGGGATTGGTGACATAGGCAAGGTCATTGATGAAGATGAGAAACAACTTCGGTCCAAAGTTAGATCCTCGGGAAATCCCATGAATAATGTGAATGGATCTAGAACCGTGGCCGTTTCAATCAAGTTCATTTTTTTTTTCACGATTTGTTAAGAACAATTGGATTAAGTCAAATATTCGACCAGAGGCACTATCAACCTTGAGCTTGTGAAGAAGTTTAATGTTTCAAACGCCTTCGAGATATGTAAACACACAGACGGCGCCTCATCATCCGTATCTAAAGCTTTATAGACAAATTCAGTAATAACAGTTAACACATCAACTGTTGGCCTAAAGAAACGAAAGTCATATTTTTTATCAGAAATAAAACCGTTCAAAGTAGGAACTACTCTAATAGTTTGTTACAAATAGTTAAAAAAAACAATCGAACGGTAATTCGAGTGATCAAAAGATTCGGCAGATTTGTTAAAGGAACTACAGAAGAGATATTTTGATCTAGAGTTTAGAGAGAACAGGCGCCACTTCAGGAGCACCATTCCTTAGGATAATTGCAAGGAAATCATCAATTCTGCATGCCTTGAAGAGTATAGTTTGGATATGACAACAGAAATCATGGACGGAGATATGTGCATATCACTCAGTATAGATTACGTTCTAAGGGGAAAATGAAGCAAAGATACTCCTGATGAGTTGAGAGTTGAGTTGGAAGAGAATTTCATAACAAAGCATTCTGCTTTCATAGAAATTAATGACAATACTTCAAACTGATTCAAGAGGGGAGGAATTGAATATTTATGCTTGAGGACTCGCTTAGACTCATTAAGAGCAGATACAAAGAGACGTCTGTTTGATCCAAAGTGTCCCGTTGGCATAGCCGAAAGGGGATTCCTGTGGATATAACGGCTGAACAGGTAGAACCAAAAAGAAGAATGCGATTACACTTCGTATATATTGTGGTGGCACAATAGCTTCTTTCACCTAGTAAGAAACATCAGTAGCAGTCTTTTCAACGAGTAGATTAAAAATTTCACTCCAAGGGGCGTCACGAAGAAAAGTACGGAATTCTTCCGGTGACGATAGATCCAATATCCGATGTGAGATTCACTGCTTACGTAGTGAAATCATCATCGCTGAATGGCTCAATTGTTATTAGACTAAATAAAAAATCTTCGTAAATATTTGAGGCGTTTTTCTATAGAGCCATAGATCTTAAATCAGATTTGAGACACATTGCTAAAATAATAAGTATAGTTGTCACTGAGTGAACTTTGATTGGGTAATTACAATCAATAGATTTTCGTAAATATTTGAGGCTTCTTTTATATAGCCATAGATCCTAAAACAAAATAGAGGAACATTATAAGTATAATGAATTCGGTCGTAAATATCTGTGGCATATACAGTAGCGTACAAAACTAAGGGACAAAATTTTAAAACCTAATATTCAAATTTTAGTATGTTACTATGGATGATAACGACTACCAGTTGTCAAAATTTCAGCTTTTCACAGTTGTTATTTCTAACAAATATTAGGTTTTAAAATTTTGTCCCTTAGTTTTGGACGCTACTGTATATACTTGAGCGACAGAACCTAAACCCAATTTAACATACCATGTGAATTCGATTCTAACTTGGTGCATCAAGACTGTAGTTATGTAGAAGCCTTCAGGATATATTCGAGCTGAATGTGTTCATAGAATTACACCTGGTTTGGAAATTATATTATGCATCTCTATAAAAATTAGCTTCAATGTGTTTGTTCGAGTGCGTACGTGCCTGTGAATGTCGAAATGTAATATCCTTCTTCTGATAACCCAAACCCGCACACATGGAAAATATAATCTAATGTACTTTCGGCAATGAGTATCACTTACTTTGTCGATTATATATAATTGGTGGCGGAAATCTGTCAGAAACTTACGACATTCGTAGAATGTTTATCACGAATAAAAAGAATATGCAATTCAGTCTGACAAATTTATCATCTTAATATTAGATATCGGCTTATAAATGTAAATGATACTATATCAAACATAAAGTAAAACCATTCTTTTATAACAAAAATAAAATGAAATGAAACTAAGAAAAAAATTAATAATCCGATTGCATAATACTTACAACTGAAATTTAATATCTAATTTTTGTGTCTTGGAAGTTGATGATTATTATTGATGGGCACAAAAGAATTTTCGAAACCCTTAATATACAATGAGAAAATTTATAACGAGGACAGGACTTAATCAAAATTGATCGCATACACGCTAAAATAAAATACTTTATGGTATACCTCTGTTGTAACTTAGGGAATGTTATCGAATAGGATAATCACACGAAAGTTAGTAATGAACGATAATACTTAGGACAAGAACAACATATATAAGATCTGCCAGCGGCGCGTAGAAGTAGTCAACTGCTAGAAGGGAGTTAAGTGAATGAATCTTCAACAGCAGGATATCTACTAACCACCTCACGCGGTCAGATATGGCACAAGGCCGAATTTAATGTGGGGTATCCTAGCCTGTAGGCTCGTCGAAAAATTACCCATAGATCCCGTATTTGTCTGGGGATCCGCTCTGGAGACGAATCTCCGACTGCAGACCAACATACAGTATTTACTACTGTATTTATGTGAATGAGGACATACACATTATCGTCTGTAGGTATGCTACAACAACCTCAAAAATACAAAGTAGGCATTTCAGTGTGACCTATCATATTAGAAATTGATTAGAAAGTCAAACTCATGCGGGATACACATGTGGGAGATCATGACTCTTTCGATTCATTACTGACAAGGCAGATTATTTTCTCGCAATAAGTTGTTTCTTTCTACGGTAGACTGATTGCCAGCCAAGGCTATGTGACCGTCTGTCCTGCTATTTAACCCATAGCTGGGAGAAAAAGACATGGGTTCATATGTTTAAATGCACTTGAGAAAGATATGAACCCATGTGTAAATGAATGTAACGAAACCCACTGGAATTCGAACTGGGGACTCAGATTTCTCAAACCGAGCTGTTAATAAATTAACCAAAGACACGTCAGAATTTTTAACAGCACTACTTGGAACAATTAGTCCGACACATATTAAAAATCCCGTGACCTGCTCGAAAACCTAATGGAGGTAAACACTGACCGTAAAAGCTCATAGCTAGTTTCGATGTGAAATTACTATATATTAATGTACCTCTTAGATCATTAAATATAAACAGTACACAGAGACGAACCATCTTACTTCCCTTCGTATTTCGATGGTAAGTAGAAAATTCCATTCGAATAGCTTCTTCTTAAAAGTCGTTTCTTCTTCGAAACATACCCCAAGGGGATGCTTCCCTGGCTAATACAACATTAACTTCTTCAAGTCCAGGGTTTAATCCATTTCAATAGACGCCAATGGCTTGTTACGGAAGCTTCGTTTCCGCATTGTTTTAGATGAAAGTTTGGCAAGAAATAAACTTTACTAAGGGCAGATTTCAACCCGGTTGCTCAAAAATTGATTGGATTTATTTTGCTTAGAGAAAAATGAAGCAAACCTCTTCAGAATTGTAAATGATTAACTGGAAAGCTTTTAAGCATTGCATTGACAAAGCATTTTTTTTATTTTTTCCTGAGGAAGTACCTTGTTGATTAGCTAAAAGATTTTAATTCTTAACTTCTCAGAACACACTTTCTCATCGGAGGTATATATATATATATATATATATATATATATATATATATATATATATATATATATATATATATTTAGGCAGCAACCCTTCGTTTATGCATGTTTCAAACGACAGACAAGGTACTACAGTTAAGCTTTTTATTTAATTTTTCTTGTGTTCGAGCAAGAGCTTTCTTTTCTGGACAAAGAGTGTGTAAAAACTGTTAAAATGTTTTATAGTTCCGAGCGCTTTCGGCTATAACTTTAGCCATTATCAAGGATGATTCAGTTTTTCAGCTTAATTGAGTGTGTGCATTATGTGTAGGTTTTAGTGTGTTATAGAGATGATTTTCATTTCCGAATACGGTTAGCACATTGTGGCTTTGTTCGTAGTTAATATTGTTAAGAGTTGTCTTTTTCTTTTTTTATTATTAAAGCTTCCATTATTTTTAATCTTTAATGGAAGCTTTAAATAACTATTTAATTGCAATATACAGAAAAATATTCGTGAATACGAAAAGATTATGATAAAAGTAACCAGACATAATGTTTGTAATTTATTCAATCAGATATATATATATATATATATATATATATATATATATATATATATATATATATATATATATATATATATATAAAACTTTTAGATCGAAATTGTGGTTGAATTTATTTCTGTGTATGACTAGTGCATGTGTTATGCATAAGTTCCTTTTTTGTGTCCATAGATAGTTTCTTCTTTACTTCAGTATGTTTCATATAAGCCTGCTCCTGGATTATTATTGTTATATGTGTTTTAGTTCTGACTAAATCCATAACGGTTTTGAAGGTGGTTGTGACTATTTGGATGTTGTTTAGATGGGATAAGTTGTTCTGGACGGAGGATGTCGGTAGGTAATGTTATGTATCCGTTTTTGTTTAGTTTGTTATTGTGGATAATGTTCTTTTTGTTGCGGTCGCGTATTTTATTTGTCTTTCTCTTTGCGTTGTGGATGAAGTGATAAGGATATCTTTTTATTCATTTTCTACCCCCTACAGATATACTCTGTCTGAGAAAATGCACAAATGCACACATATACACACTCATACACACACACACACACACACACACACACACACACATATATATATATATATATATATATATAAGTGCGCAGGTATGCAGAAAATAGAAAAGAACACGTCGGGTGCATAATCCGGAGTTCCTTAGTATTTTTGTTTTTATTTTTAATTCAACTTAATTTTAATAATTATTTGGATGGTTTCGGCTCTCGTTTTTGAAACATGAGAACTCTTATGTAGCGAATGAATCATATGTTTAAAGAAAAAAATATTATATATCTATTAAATAATCCATCGAGTCTAGAAGAATCCTCAACACAATGCAGAAAGCAATGGACAGCCGTTTTTTCCTATATTTGGGACTCATCAGCAGTGCGCATCCACTAGCGAAAATTGAACCCGGACCGTTACGATACAACGCAAGCGTCATACTCACGGGCCTCGGTGACGAAGGGTAACTAACTAGACTCGGTATGCTGTTAGGAATGTTAGTTCACTGTTTCATTCCAGACAATTACCCCGCCTGAATTTTGCACATTTATAGATCTACCATTCGTCCATGCATTTTACTGACATATCGAATCTTGTAAAGTATTCGATCTTGACCTGGCATCTCGTAACTTTCCCACTTCTCTTACGTCGTATTGCGATTCAAAGAACATAACCTAAGTAGAGAAGACATGTAGTCATAACTTTTTCAGGGGCATTAGTGTAAAACTTACTCAATAGATTAGATTGGAACTTGAACATGTCTCGTAGATTTCGATTTGTACGCCGATAACCTTTATGTTACCAACTCATAAGTAGCATAACAAAACGTAAGGAAAAATGTTTCATGCTACGTAAATTGTCTATATGAACAGGTATATTTCAATAGGAGAATAGAACTTTATATACAATGAAAATTTATTTGTAAAATTTGAAATGCGGCATCCTATAGCCAAATCAAAAAGCTATGCTATATTAAGATTGGTAATGTTAGTAGATAAATATAGTCCAAGTTACAGAATTATTTCTTTTTATTAGTCGACTCGTGGTAGCGTTAGCGGAACTAATGGATTCTAAAAACTACAAAATTTATTTAAGGTATATTTTAAAATCTTTATTGCATGAATACTTTCATATTTAAGGGTATTTTATCACCTGTAAAATCATAATTCTCAGTTGTAAATCTATTAACAGGGTAGTGTAACAACATTCCCTTTGATTGATACGCTTAAAGGAGTTAGGATAATAAAGATAGTGAAATATATGTCGTGGGGCAATGTAGAAAAGAATTGAAATTTCCACCCAGTTAATTACAAAAATAACTGCTGGGTTGTCCTAATCTATGTAAAGGGAAAACAAAATGAGAGCAAAACAGCTGCATGTCCGCAACTTTTGACATGTTTATTAAACTAGCAGGGGACTTTTTTTTTGCTTGCTCTATTTTTCAAAAGCAATTAATGTAATTTCACCTGGAGTGCTATCACATTAGCAAGGAAACTGTAATTAATAAAATGGACATGGAAATTTGCAATACGAAATGGTGCAGAGAAGTTTCCAGTCTGACCAAGAAGCCTTTCAAAAGCAATCTGGTGTTTGTTCAATTGGACTGATATTAAGTAGTGAGTGGGATGGGGACGTACAACTGAAAGGAGAAATAGATGAAAAGAAAATCTTAAAAACCCCCTCCAAAAAAAAAACATGAAGAAAAAAATCCATAAACATTTCAAGAGACATAGAAACATTGCAGGTAAGACGACATGAACATGTTTGTGCAAAAGACATCTGAAGGGAGAAACTTAATCCCTATTAAGGGTGATTATGAATAATCCTATAAGATTCCAGACAGAACAAAGCAAAATACTAAATGCAGATTTTTCGGGGTTGATAGTGTCACTCATAAAAGAAACAAATACAGAAGCCTGGATAGATATGGGTACAACATATATAAATATTTGTAGGAAATTGATCTACATCAGATTAATAACAGATGGGATATAACAATGCAAACTAATGGTATACTAATAAAACCGTGTAGTTAGAACGTTAGACTCGTGTTCGAATAAAACGATGGCGGTAGCTTTTTTGTAATATCGATATGAGGCGATAAGTGAAAAATATACTAAGCTTTGTTATGAAAATCAGGGGAGGTAATTGGAAACCGTTGGTGGCTGTGTTAACACTGAGTCACAAGCCATCGTAATACTGTCCTTGTTCAATTGTTCTTCACGCCAGGTTATGTGCTTTTTCGAAAATATTACAACTAATGTCTACTCAGCATAGCACAGCTGAAGTATAAATCACAGATTAGCTCCGTGGGTATTGTATAAACTCAGAAATGTGCCTAAGCAGGTGTCTTCAATAGGAATAAGCTAGCTACACTAGCAAATTTGGAAACTAGTTGCCGGCTATAATATATATATATATATATATATATATAACTGTGTGAGTGTATGTGAGCGTGTGTGTGAAATATATATATATATATATAATAATAATAATAATAATATTTTTTGTTTAAAAATATGTTTCCTTCGCTACATAAGAGTTCCCATGTTTCAAAAACGAGAGCCGAAATCATCCAAATAATTATTAAAATTAAGTTGAATTGAGGTGTTTAGTCTCGTTTCATCTTCAAGTGAAATTTTAGGAATCTTTTTTAGGAATAATGACCGTTCACAAGAGGTCTGTGCTATTCTATATGTTCTGAAAGATAATCGACAACTCCCCAGTGAACATGAATAAGAGATGATAGAAAGACATGTAACTCATACATTTAGTTCACCTTGCATCTCTTACTATAGTGTGAGGTGAAAGAGTCATAGAATAATATGTTGCAGAATAGTGTCGCCATGGTATTTTATGAAACCAACGCGCAAGCAGTCTACCGGTGGGCCTCTTACGGTCCGCCAGTTGTAACATTACCGAGAGGAACACGTCAGCAGTCCGACAGCGGACCACTAGCGGTAAACACTAGTGGCATGCCACCCAATGGCAGATTAGTGGCTTGCATGTAGAGAATATGAGAGGAATTGAGTAGACACCTTTATTAACACTTAAAGAGTATATATAATGTGTTAGTATGAATCTGAGTTCTGCTGCTAGGCACATAAGCTTTTATATATTGCCTGTATGTTTAATCTTAAGTAAATCGAAAATCTTTTTAGCATGTTGAAATCTTAGTTTTTATCAATATATGTACATGTGTGTGCGTGTATGTATGTGTGTGTGACAAGGTGGAAAAGCTATAAACGGCGCATTTCTTTGATCCTCAGAGTTCCAAACGTATTTTCCTTAGACACAGTTTTGTCTTTTATTCTGACACAAAGAAACCGAAATCAAAATAGTTTTGCTACATTGTTTCGTCACGTTCACTTTTGTTTTGGATGCTATTATACAAACACATACACATATAGTTAATTTCAAATACATTCAGTTACTAGAAAAGTAAAAGCGCTAATAAAAGTATGCCAGCTGCTCTGTGGGCAAGAAAACACTCCAAAGGATTATAGATATTGCCCAGAAAATAATCATCTGCTCGATGCCATCTCTAATTCTCGTTGTCGCAGCAGAGTAGAAAGCATAATGACAGAGAGCACGTATCTCGAGTATCACTTGTTTCCAATGTTTTCCTTAGGATGGCGTTTAAGTTCTATTAGTTCTAGGACAAAGCGCTTGCGGGACAGCTTTTATGCTTGGGTTCTGCATAAAATGAACGCTGCCAGACACTGACAATTTCCAGCGTATTTTAAACGTGTTATTTTTCTTCATTCGATGCTGTTATTTTATGTGTGTGTTGTTGTTGCAGCTGGGAACTGCTATCCAATTTCATTGTACATCGCACAGTGATAAGAAGAATAGATAAAAAATTAATCAACCCAAGTAAAAGTAAATATCGTAAAAAGCGAAACTTTCAGCATTTAATTTTGAAATTAAATAGACCATTGGAGAGATCCAGAATATCGTCTTGTCTTTTCAGCTGAGATCGAATTAACTGCCTAGCGTCCTGATTTTCGAAGTGATCAGTTAATTGAAGAAAATGTTAGGCCAATGAATTAAAGGTTATTTTTAAATAAAATGTCTACTTGACACATGATCATTAACTGAAAAAGTAATAAGATGTGTGAGAACAATATAAAAAGCAATTCAGTACAATCTATACAGAGCTTACGGCTGCATCACGTTAAAACAATGGTTCCTGGACAATCATAGAAGTTAAGCAACGCCGAGCCAGGTCAGTACTTAGATGAATGACCGCTATGGAATACCAGGAGCTGTAAGCTTTAATAAGGTGGATAATGTCTAGGAATTTCTGTTGGGTTCATTATGTTCACTAATGAATAAGAATTGTATCACTTAGCAATTATTATCTAAAATCATTCTTATAATTTTCTCATTTTATTTAACCTGCAAAGGGTTGATAATTCGTAGAAAACGAATCTCTATCTATAAAAGGCAGGATGTGTGTGTGTGTGTTTGTAACGAATGCACGGCCGCAATTTTCGAGGGATTTGCACCAAAATTTACATGCACATGCTCCAAGTTAGCAGGAAGGCCAAGACTGACTTTGCATTTCCCAACTCCCATCGATAGTGGAAATAATAGATTTTTTTCATGCTTCTACGGCAGTTTTCATGTAGTTTGTGCCCATTTTCTACAGGCCAGTGAGAGCCAATAGCTGGCTGCCACGAATAGGCAGGAAGATTCTATTGGCCAGCGTGAGAGCCAACAGCTAACTGGCACGAATGTTAACTAGCATGCAAAAAAAATCAATAGCTGCATTCGTCACAAGTGGGAAAAATTAAAATCTGCATGGCACTTTACTCCAATTGGCTCATTCGCTTGCTTAAACTCAACGTTGATTCTGATTCCGCAGAACTGGATTGGGTGTGAAAAAGTATTTGTTGTTAACATTCTTTTTTCATTCGGTTTTTCCAGTTAGGAGTCCTTTTTTTAAAGCTGATCGTTTTGTGTTCATTTTGTTTAGTTCTTTTTTTGTTACAGATTTAATGTTTAGTATAGAGCTTAGAAAAAATTCGCAGTGTGGGATAGGCAAGAAGTAAGGCATGTAGCAACATCAGCACGGCAAAGGGCATTTCTTTAAAGGCAAGGAAGGTCAAAAATATTTTAAGTCAAGTGATAGCGATTGCTGTATGAGTCGTACGATTTTTGAATCAAGCACTGGCAACGCCGGGCCATGCTGCTAGTCAATCTATATATTTCTTATCGAAGTTGGATTTAAGGTTTTATTGTCAACTAGACTTCACCATATATGACGAAATTCGGATTTTCGCCAACAGAAAAGAGGATTTTTTTTAATCATTTTACTCCAAGCACAATGATAATGTCATTAAGATGCAAGGGAATAAGGAGAATAAAATATAATGAGAAAACTTTAGTGAAGAAAAAGGACAATAAAAAAGGGGTTCTGGAAGACAGAAGATGGTAATTGGCATTCCATTTACATTTTTGAAGATCATAAGTAACAGGGAAGCAAGAAACAGAAAGATTTTAACAGTCGAGAAGTGCGAGAAAAAACTGTTACAATACTTATGGTTACATCAATAAATATTTCAACAGTAAAATGATGAGAACGTAGTTGATAATCTAGTAGTATGCAGAAATCCATGCGATCAAGAAGAGGTCATTGGAACAATTGCAATGAAAATATTCATAGAAAATACAGAGTAAAAACCATGTCATAGTGGTTGGAAAGTGACTGAAATCGAGATGTCAGCTCATGACTGATAACATTACAGACCTTTCTTTGGATTTTGTTGAGAATCTAGATGTATTACTGTTGCGCCAGATCAGATATGGCAGCAATATTCAATAACAGGACAAATGGTAGGTTTATAAGTGTGTAAGATGGATTCTGGCAAGAAAAAGTGTCTAGGACAACATAGTGAACCAACTTTTCTAGCAACAGAACTAGCAAGTGATTCAATATAATCAATCCACATGTAATTATATATTAATAGACTTAGAGACAGGTTAGAAGCTGGATCATTATGGATGTGTTATTTCTATACTGAAATGTCAAGCCAACTGTCTGATGGCATTGTAAAGTACTTGCACTTTTCAGATGTTCTTTTTGCTGGTGACCATACATTCTGTCTTTTTACAATTGATGTTTAGCCCATTATTCCACTTTACATTATCTTTCGTAGGAGTTTTTGGTAGATTTCTTTGTGTCTGCTATCAACTCTGTCAATTACATATCTTATTTTGTTAACATTGTGCCTTCCAATAATCAATCCTTGTAAGAATTATATTTGTTTCAGAATTGCCACAATGTAAAAGTTGAATAGGTCTGGTGATAAGACACAGCATTGTCTTACATCCCTTTCCATTTTTGTATATTTAAGTCATTTTCTATCTGTATATAAGCATTACTCCAAGTATAGTTTCTGGGTTATTTTAATATCCTTCCAAATATATCAGGGATACCTATCTGTTCCAACAATTTGTGATGTACTTTAGTGCTATCTGATAAAAATATATTTGTTAAAGAATGTGATAAATAAATATAAAGATATTCATAATATAATGAAATAAAAATGTAGTATCCTTATCTACTATGATACCTATACTAATGTGCTCATTGGTACAGTAACTATGTGCATCTACACAGGAGAATATTATCAATGTAAAAGAAAGATAATCATTGTATGTATTAAGTATCACTTAATATCAGAATTTGTGTAAACAGAATGCTGCATATATTTACTACCAAACTTACTTAGTCTTGTGTGATGAACTGGTAAGGGATTGTACTTAACAGAAAGCAAATAATGATAATTATTATCATTATTATTCCTATGATTTTGATATTGTTATCAGGACTATTTGTAGGCATTAGTATGCCTACAAATAGCCCTTATAACAATATCAAGATGCCTTGTGAATATTTGATATCATTAAGAGTGCACAGGTGGTAGTACTACTTGAACCAGCTTATTTGCCAAGAAACACGTGTCTCTTAGTTGCAAGTAGGATCTGAGATATGATCATCATCACTCGACTGAAACATTTAAAAGTCAGAGAGGATATCAAATCAAATACATAATTGTTACTCCAGAGAGACAGTATACACAGGTTGTATGTAAAAAAAGAGAAATGACTTCTTACTACAGTAAAACAAATAAGAAGAATGGACAGAAACCTAGGAAACAAAACATTTGAAAAGAAAAAAAAAATATGTGAACAATATGGAAAGCAAATTGAAAAATGTCAGAAAAATCGACATGGACATAGCTATTCAAGGGGAATGAAAAGAGATTCGTTTTTAACTGCACAAAACAATGCTATAAAACCAATGACTCAAAGACCTGGAGAAATAGTACAGAGTGGAATAATAATTATAGACTATATGGAAATAAAGCTTAGA
Source organism: Acanthosepion pharaonis (assembly GCA_903632075.3). Classification (NCBI taxonomy): domain Eukaryota; kingdom Metazoa; phylum Mollusca; class Cephalopoda; order Sepiida; family Sepiidae; genus Acanthosepion; species Acanthosepion pharaonis. Next base: position 4,987,699 of record CAHIKZ030005336.1, read on the forward strand.
CAATCAACCCCATATTAAGTGAATATAGTTTTGAAAGAAGAGTAGACATTACTGGGTAGCAAAGTTGATGTAATGGAAAAATATATAAGTCATTGTGAATTAAATATGGATACATACACAGAACAGAATTTATTCTAGAGAGTGAAATATAAAATCATCTGCAATCTAGAAATTCAAGTGGAATACTCAAACTATCCTCAAAAACTGAAAAATAACCAGTAGAAAAAAGTGCTAAATAAATTATTTCAGTGTTGCAATAGATCACAGAATAAATGTGAATTAAAATTTAAAGACAGATAATTATCCTGACGTAGTAAAGATAGCTGAGGAAATTGTAGAATATAAAGATGATGGTCATGTCAGTAGTTATCAGAGTTACTTGAAACAATCACAAAAAATGCTGGGAGAATTGTAAATCAGAAGATCTTCCAGACAACATTTATATTATAAATCAGTGAAAATACTGACAAGCATGTGGGAGTGTAGATCATATCTCCTGTCAAATCAGTGAAAGTCACAAGTTAATACTGATATGAAAATAATAATAAATTACATTATTTACATTATTCGGACTATTGTCCTCATCTTTGTTGCCTTATTTATTACAACATTTCGACTGTTGTATGCTCCAGCCTTCTTCAGGTGGTTGGAATATCGAACTGAACCCTTTATTTTGCTCACCAGTGTAGACTGTTCTATTTCCAGCTGCCATGTTTAATAGATATCAGTTATCTCCTGTTAATTTGCCTCCTTAACTGAGTAGAGAACTCACACTCTTTGGGTCCTGTCACTGGATCTAACTAATGCCTTTATCCACTGTGCCATGTGTCCTTGGGGACATCTGTGTATGAATTTCTGGGTATTATAAACCTAATATCTTCAGCAATCATTTTTTAACAGTGTTGATATTGCAATTTTTGCTGTTATCATTACATATTTTTACCAGAGCTCATATTGCAATTTTTGTTGTTATTATCGCTTTTCTTTGGCACTCGTACAATTAATGTAATAGTATAGTTTTCAAGAATGTAATCAGATATTGCAACCATAAAAAAGAAAGAATAAAAACATAAAAATTTCATGAAATAACTTTCTGAAGTAAAGAAAGAAAAATCTATAAAGTAGCAAATGTTGAGGTTAAAACAATAATCAAAGCAATCATAAACTCTTAACTTCTGGAGGAAAATATGAGTATTTAAGGAGGAAAAATTAGTGTTTAATGAATGTAGAAATAGTCATATTGTATTTGAAGGAAGATGAAACATCAAAATAAATTTCTATAATAAACAATAATCACCTACTATAAAATTGTAGAACATAAAACTGATTTTTTTTTATCTATAATTACCTGAGTTTTAGACTGTATTAATAAGGTGTCAGAGAGATTAGAAATATTACAACTCAAAGATGAATTAAAAAATACCTCACAAGAAAAATTAATATCATATATGATAGGCAAATATAATGAAATAATCAGGTTATTTCATGATGTATTTCTTGAGCAATTTTGGAAATATCTGGTTAAGGTAATCTCAGAATGTATGAACAAAAGTGAAAGAAAGAAACTATAGCAAATAATTACTACCTATAACATTAAAAATTTAAATGTTTCAATATGACTGGAGTTGAGAACATGCAAATCCTACCAAAATGTCAAGAAATAAAATTTGAGAGATGGAATTCTTGCAGAAGATTAACAAGCAAAAATTGAGTGCTGAAGATATTTACCACAATATGAAGGAAAAAAAGTGATCAAATAATCTGTAATGTATTAACAAAAATTACACTGTGGAAAAAAATCTAATGAAATAAGTTGCTTGGAGAAATGTCTATATGCTTACATTACAGATTTGAGTTTTTGAATAGGATAAATGTCTGTAATTTCCAAAATAGAAGAAAATTTAATATTCAGTAAAAGATATGACATAAAAGAAAATAATTCAAAGAAACCTCAGCATGAATGAAACATATATTCACATAAAGTCGTTATTTCAAGTACTTTTATGACAATAACAATATTGCAATATTTGTGTTTAATAAGATAAATAAATAGAATGAATTAAGACATTCAAATGATACATAAAGCTATAATGGTATTGCTAATATTAGCCATTTCCTTATGAGGAAATATTCACCATTCATTGATTGACTAGGTTGTACTGCTGTCAGTTAAAATTTATAAAATTTTTCTCTTAAAGCAATTTTTCAGGAAAATAGATATTTTATGTTCAATAACAGTTATCATTCTTTCCAGTATTGATGGGGTTTTCCTTTCTAACCTTTTATTTGAGGTAGTGTGGAATGTCAGTATAATTATTTTCTCTTCTACTTGCAAGTGATATCTATTTTCCTTGTTGACATTAAAATTCCTTAAGTGATGTAGTTTCTGCTATTTGGCACAGTTCTTTGTGATTCTGTAGTGCCAGTCTATAAGGTTTAAAGAATGGGCACCTCGGCGTGGTGTAATGGTTAGCAAGCTTGTCTCACTAGATCAGTTACAACTGAAAAGTGAGTTTGATCCTCACTAGATGCCCCATACTTTCGGCCTTGTGCCACATCTAAGCTATGCTTGGAAAATAACTATAAGGTTTAAAGAAAGATAATCTTTACCAAGATCCACAGGCTTTACTTGCTCAAAGTAATTCTTAACCATTGATATGAGAAAGCAGTTTTATACAGGTGATAGTTCAGATATTTCTGAACAGGTTTAGTGCCATGCATGATATGTATATGAATGTATTGATGTAATGAGGATGTTTAAAACTATTTGAGTTTTCAAGTTAATGTTTTCTGGTTAATATTCCACAAAATGACAAGAGCCTAGTTAATGTAATTTCCATTAATAATTTCACCATGATGGACCAATTGAAATATATCTCTCTATTTGAGGGAGCTTCCCCGGGACTACTTTTTTTGTTTCTATAGGGCATTTGTGAGTGATAAACATAACTTTTTGGGTAGGTGTTTTTGATTCCAGACATCATTCATAAATTGAGACATCTGTTATTAAATTTGTGGAGAAAGTATGATATTTTCAAAAATCCAGCTTCAATCTCAAGTGATGCATTCTTATTACTAATTTTTTAGTAGCTTCCTTACTTCCTTCAATAGTAAGTCATTTGTCATTTGTATTTGGAGACAGATGGTATAATGATTAGATCATATTCTATTTCTGCAGGTAACTTAAGTTTAGTATGGTCAGGTTTGAAATATGATTCAATGATTTTTGAGTTGAATAGATTTCTTCTGTTCTGGTTTTGATTGTATTGCATTATTGTAGTTTTCCGCATTTTAACACATTGTTTATGTTGATTGACATCATTAATTAGCTTTCCATTATTCTGGAGATAGTGGTTTCTCAAAGAGTTAACTAGTTTTTCTTTGTCAATTGTTTAGTAATTTCCCTTTCATATTTAACCTCTTCTATTTGTTTTTTTATGCATCAATTTTTTTTTAAATCAGAATTTTCATCCCATGAGTGTATCTTTTTCCTTCTAGGTATTGTCAGAATGATCTCACATACTTCAACTAATGAAGATATGCTAATGTTATTTGATTCTTCTGTTGTTTTAATCAAGATTTATTAATAACGATTTAGTCTCCTGTTTATTACTGAATTTTAAATTTAACATTTCATTTTTAAGGGCTTGGATGTTATACATAAGTGTTTATTGTGGTTTATGTCAGTAGATGTGTTCTTTTTTGTTGGCTGGTGTTATCAGTTTAATTACAAGTAGTATGTGATCAGATTCCAAGTAGGAGTTGTATACTCTAACATTCATCACAAATTGCCTAATCTATGAGTCTCAGATGTTGAAGTCAATCTTTTTGTTACATTATCTGGGTTATGCTTTAAAGGATAGAATAAATTACTAAAGATTTTGCACAGAATTATAACTATTATGAAAAGAAAAGATGTGATACATCCAAATAATACAGAAGACTATAGCATACAAATGATAGCTTGAATTACCAAATACTCTTGGACAAAATTATTATTATAAAGAAAGAAGATATTGAATGATACAAAAAATTACAAAATATGAATTTATCATATCTGACAGAATGTTTATGATAAAGAAAAGAAAGAAAAAGACATCCAAGTGATACAGAAGGTTATAACATATGAACATTAACAGGAATTACCAAAAACTTTTGGACAGTATAATTATGATAATGAAAAGAATGAAAGATGGTTTTTTATGTGCTATATTCTTCTGGACAGAGACAATCATAGCCCTCCCCATCTTCATGTAGCTTGTAGCTCTTAATAAGTTTTGTTTTTTGCTATTTCTCCCAAACCCTGTTCTGCAATCCATTTACTCAAGTGTGTCAAGTATGTTATGTGGTGCTTTCCTTTGTCCCTCTTTCCCTCAATCTGTCCCATGAGTGTCAGATTTTCCAAGCCCTCCTTCCTCATTACATGCCCCAGAAATTTCAACTGTCTCTTCCTGATGTCAAGTATAAATTTCCTTTTTGTTTCCCTTTTCTCTAAAACCTCATTGTTGCTCACATGTTCAGTTCATGGCATCCTCAGCATCTTTCTGTAGAACCACATTTCTGCTGTTTCAAGCCTGTTCATCATCTTTGAGAATATTTTTTTCAGCATTCGCTGACGAGGACAAATATCATGTAACGGTTCAATACTCTTATTTTTGTTTCTAACAAAAGTTTTCTGTCACTTAATACTCTGCTTAGCTTTTGGAATGCATCTTTAGCAATATTCAAGTGAAAAAAATGAAAGAAGTCATACAGTATAAATAAAATAAAATATGAAAAAGAAAGTAGAAGAAGAAAATAAAGAAAAATAAGAAAAATAAAAAATAAAAAAGTAAAAATAATAAGTAAATAAAGATAAAAAGAAGAAATAAAAGAAGTAATATGTAACGACTTGTGGACAGAATGATTATTGCTAAAGAGAGAAAGCCTTCATTTTTCATTTTACAGTACTTATAACCTATGAACATTAGCCTGAATAACCAATGTGTTCAGAGAGTGTGAAATGATAAACAGGATAATTAATAATAATAATCTAACCAAAACTGTTAATAGTAATTTTTACAGAGGTACTATAAAGTGCCCGGTAAAAGTAAATTGTGTCTGTATAAAGATTGATAAAGTAAATGAAATGAAAATAGCATGATTATAAGAAAGAGTCTGCAGATAGAATTATTCACTTGCATTAACTGAGAAATAAAGACAGAGTAGGAAACATGATCCATAGGTAACCGTGCAAATTACTGGAATTTGATCAAGCAAACAAATGGTATAGTGTTTTAATTTAATTTATCCCTTGACATAACATGTTCAGGATACAAACAATTTTAACAAAATTACAAATATGTGGAAAATAAAGAAGAAAACAATTAGAGAAGTAGGAAAGAAATGAAAACAAGATAGAGAGAGTGAGGGAGGAAGAGAGAGGAATGAAAATGATATATGAAAGAGAACTGAGAAAATATTAATAGAATATTAAACAGAATGATTATTACAATGAAAAGAAAGAAAAAAGAAAGAAAGAAAGAAAGAAAGAAAGAAAGAAAGAAAGACAGATGTAAGACATTTCCAGAATACAGAAGATTATAACATATGAATAATGGCATGAATTACCAATGACCTTTAAACAGAATGATTATTACAATGAAAAGAAAGAAAGAAAGAAAGAAAGAAAGATATTCAAGTGATACAGAAGACTATAACATATGAAGTTTAGCATGAATTACCAAGGACCTTTAGACAGAATGATTATTACAATGAAAAGAAAGAAAGAAAGAAAGAAAGAAAGAAAGAAAGAAAGAAAGAAAGAAAGAAAGAAAGAAAGAAAGAAAGACAGAAGTAAGACATTTCCGGAATACAGAAGACTATAACATATGAAGTTTAGCATGAATTACCAAAGACCTTTAAACAGAATGATTATTACAATGAAAAGAAAGAAAGAAAGAAAGAAAGAAAGAAAGAAAGAAAGAAAGAAAGAAACAAACAAACAAACAAACAAAGAAAGACAGATGTAAGACATTTCCGGAATATGGCATGAATTGCCAAAAACCTTTAAACAGAATGATTATTACAATGAAAAGAAAAAAGAAAGAAAGAAAGAAAGAAAGAAAGAAAGAAAGAAAGAAAGAAAGAAACAAACAAACAAACAAACAAATAAAGAAACAAAGAAACAAAGAAAGACAGATGTAAGACATTTCTGGAATATGGCATGAATTGCCAAAAACCTTTAAACAGAATGATTATTACAATGAAAAGAAAGAAAGAAAGAATGAAAGAGATTCAAGTGATACAGAAGACCTATGAACCTAAGATATATGAAGATTAGCATGTATTACCAAAGACCTTTAGACAGAATGACATAATGAAAAGTAAAAAGAAAGAAAACATTCAAGTATATATAAGTTTATAATATATGAGCATTAACATGAATTACCAAAAAGATTTAAACAGAATGAATATTATAAAAAGAAAAAAATGAAAACAAAATGAAAGAAAGAAAATAAAGAAACAAAGGAAAAGAAAGAAAATAAAGACATTTAATTGTTATAAAATCTATAACATATAAAGAGTAACAGGAATTACCAAAGAGATTTAGACAGAATTATTATTATAAATAAAAGAAAGGAAGAAATTGAAGTGATACAGAAGACAATAACATATGACTATTAGCATGAATTATGAAAGACTTTTAGTTATGTGGACATTAGCATAAATTACCAAGGTCTATTGGATCTGATATTTTACTGAAAAATAAATGAATAAGTAAATGATAAAGGAAGAGAGATAGAAACAGAGGGATGAATAAAGAGAGAAAGAGAGAGAGAGTGAAAGAAAGAAAGAAAAAGAGAAAGAAAGAGAGAGTGAAAGAAAGGAAGAAAGAGATAGAGAGAGAGAGAGAGAGAGAGAGAGAGAGAGAGAGAGAGAGAGAGAGAGAGAGAGAACATTTATGTAATAATGGTATTTCTAGTAATAGTATTCATGATCATGCTTATATTCCACTGGTGCTATTTGTCAGTAAAATCTTGCAGACAGAAAAGTGTATATCCACCATATAGAAAATTACTGTAACATAAATCCCCCATTCATGATTGTGGCTTGGAATGAGAAATTGGAGCACTGAGTTCAAATTTTAGTATCTTTGATACATTGAGTTACTTACAAATACCTTTGTGAAAGGCATGAATCCATCTCCTTCTTCATCTATGGATTACGTAGTAAGTCATGTATCAGGAAAAATCATTATTATTCCCTAAAAAAATGATAATGCAATATTTATTTGCAAAAGGAAAAGAAAAATATTCTTACAATGCAAAATAACATTAGTCTTTGAATAATTCACAAAGGGTTGATAAGCTGTAAAAACAAAACTATTAGGCATTACACTCATGTTCATTAATCTTAGTAAATATTTCTAAACATTAACTGCTACAATAATAATAATAATAATAATAATAATAATAATACACCATATTTACAGAGAGAAAAATTGAAGTAAACAGGCCAAAGATAATTATCAAAAACTGAAAAGAAAAAAAATTCTTACTAATTGATATGGCTTGCCCAGCAAACTGTAACATAAGCAAGCAAGGAATTTGAAAAACTGTCAAAATATAAAGACCTGGAAATCAAAATAGAAAAAAATGCTGGAATTGATAACAAGAATAGTAGCAGTCATAGTAGGTGCACTTGGAATGATAAAAAAGGAACACAACAACACATTAAAAAGAATAGAAATCCCAACTTAAGGGAAATGCAAAAAATTGTCTTGATAAGTACAACACATACTAAGAAGAACTTTGCTGATGTAACATTAGTAAAGTTATGGAAGTTAGATAAATAAATTATGAAATATAGCCATAACAACACACTATCTACCTTAGGTCTTCCAGCAGACTTAGTAGGTAGTGTAACCATAGAAGAAATTAAAATATAATAATAATAATGATAATTTAACAAATTAGCTAGAAAGAATACAAGAACAGGCATTGCTGGCTGGGAAATGTGAACCACTGGGAGCTACACAAGCAACTGTATTTTTACCATTTTAACCACTAATATATGCACATATGATAATCTGTCCTAGACAATGAAGCACATGGAATCGTCTGGGATTTGAGATTCAAACATATCACTCAATCCAGATCAGAAGATCAGATATGGAGTCAGAAATAATAAGAAAAGGACATGCCAGATGGTGAATTTCACTCTTTTAGCAGATCACTGAATGAAAGAGAAAAGATGGAAATGTATCTCAATCTTGCCAAAAGAAGCTCTAGAACATGAAATTAACGGTCCTATCGATTGTTATCGGAGCGTGATGAACGGTCCCAAAGAGTCTAGGAAGTAGACTGGAGAAACTGGAAGTAAGAAGAGACAACAACTGGGGAGACATTATATCATTTAATCTCTATCCTAAGCTACTAGTTGTTGCTGGTGTGAACATTAAATGAATGAATGAATAATGAATTATAATAATGAAAATGAGAATAGACTAGATAAGAAAAGTGATCTACTCTAACCTTCGAATACAGGTTAGTGTTATATGCAGAGACCAGAATCTCTTCTAGTGTATGAAACACCAGATCTGGGACTTAAGATTCACACAAGCAGATCAGTCCAGAAAAAAGACCAGATGTTGTTGAGGCAAAAAAAAAAGAAAAGATCCTGACAGATAATACCTACTCTACAGGCCATAAATTAATATTTTGAAAAAAAGAAGCAAAAAGATAAAATACTGACCTTGCTAGTAAAATTTTATTCTATTTTTTTTTTTTTTTTTTACAGTAATGTTCACTCAAGTTAGAAGCTTATGTTAGGAAGCAGGTTGTAGAGATAGGTGAGGAAGATAATAGTTAAATCTAGACTTGAACAGGTTAAGGTTGTAGCGATCAGGAAAATATCCTCTTGAGAGTCAGTTCCACAGAGTAGTAGTTTGCAAGAAGAAACTGTTTGAGTAGAACTGACTTCTCACCAATGTAATTCAGAGGGAATTTGGGGGATTTGCTACAATGTAAGAAGTATGGTGGGTTCTTGCTGCAACGGTTAGAACTGGTGGAACCAAGGAATGTAGTTTGTCCGAGCACTTTCTGTGAAAGTAGTGATAGGCCAGCAAGTGGCATATTGCATCCCACCTGTTAGAGAGTGATTGGAGGGAGGAAAATATTCATTACCCATAAGGATTTGTAGATGCTTTTGGACACTATTAAGGCTGGAAAGTGCTCCCAACAAAATATGACAACAGTATTCCATTCATGGCATTATCTGGCTCTTGTAAAGGTAGAGGATAACATGTACAGTCAGATACTTACTGGACCAATACAGGGAGCAAACTACATCATTAGCAATGGCTCATATGTACAGAGGAGGCACGGTGGAGTAATGGATAGTGGTTTGGATTGAGGAATCAGAGAGCCGAGTTCAAATTCCAGTCAAATCCATTACATTCACTTACATGCTAATATCCTTGGGAAAGGTGTGAATCCTCTTCTTCTCCATCCAGCTATGGGTAAATATCAGGACAGACTAGGTTCTATAGCCTTGGATGGCAACTGGTCTAGGAGAAGGAAAAACTCTGAATTCAAAAACCTGCGGAAGGTTGTTTGGGAACCTTGTGGCACGTAGTGCACCAGGTCTCTGTATTCGGCCTTTCAAAAAGTGTGGATGGTCCTGCATGAAACCTTCACCACTATAATCAAATCCCATGTGCTATACATGCGGGTTGGGGACTGCTTGTGAATTCCAAATTCCCATGAAACTCCAATATAGGAGCCGGCTCAACACACCTCGGGTGAATGCTGTTACAAGTACAAGTAAGTATATATACAAATTTCCCTTGAGATCAGGTTTGGAACATCTGCTTATTGTGGCTGGTGGTAGTTCAGTGAATGATCAATGATGATGGAATAAGTATGAAAATACTTTTGAAACATGTGGGTGACATTAGTAACAACAGTTCCAAAGAGGCTGACAATAAGATTAAAAGATGTGAAATTTTGAGGAAGAATCAAGATTATCCAGAAAAAAAAATTACTGAGATTGGCTAGAATGCAGAAGACTGAGAGTCCAGTAATATGAATTTGCTCTCACTTGATCTCAAGTGAGTGCTATTAGTAACTGGAGGTGTGAAAACTCATTAAATAATAATAAAAATATAATTGACAAAAGAAATTAATCAATACCTGCCATAATCTTTGAACATGCACTCTTTGTATCATTAATCATGGACATTTACAAAGATAGCACTACTTGTAACAGATCATCTGCTGAGGAAAATGTTTGGTTTTAAACTGCAGCTAGGCACTGCAATTAGTCAATCACCTGTCTAAAATATTTAAGAATCAGGGAGGCTCACATAATATGTTAGTATTACATTGCGCCACATTCTGAAAAATAGTTTGAGCATCATCCTGAGCAAATTATAGAAGATCATGGAATAATCATTACTTAGAACTTTACCATTCATACTAACAGGCATATAAAGTTAAAAACCTATAGCAATTAATGACTACAAACAAAAAATTCCTTCTCATAGACATGGCAACACAATCAGATATATATTTGTCTGTTAAAGGTTAACATGAAATAAATATAAGACACTTGAAAGTGAAAAATTGTGGCACCTTAAAACTTCTACTTAAAGCTACTTCTTAAAACTACCTATAATGATAGTCACCTTTGGAGTCTTAAAAATGGTACAGAGAAGAACATTAACAAAATCCCTGACAGCCCCTGTTTGCAAGAGATTCAAAAATTGCATTACGTGGAACCATTCATTGATATTATTATCAATGTAAATAAGATATAAATACTGCACATATTACATATTACTTAACATCAGAATTTGGGTAAAGAGAATGCATATATTCAATACCTTGTCTTATCCAAGTGTTGAGAAAGAGAAAACAAGAAGAAGAAGAAGAAGAAGAAGAAGAAGAAGAAGAAGAAGAAGAAGAAGAAGATGATGATGATGATGATGATGATGATGATGATGATACTAATAATAATACTAATACTATTACTAATAATAGTAGTAGTAGTAGTAGTAGTAGTAGTAATAATAATAATAATGATGATGATGATGATGATGATACTAATACTACTACTAAAAATAATAATAATAATAATAATAGTAGTAGTGATGATGATGATGATGATGATGATGATGATGATGATGATGATGATGATGCCCAGACATTGTAATTAAAGATCACCAAAACAGAATTTCCTTTCTTATTGACATGGTTGTCCCTGCCTGTTGTCATATATCTTTGAAAACCTTCAAAAAACTATTAAAATAGAAGGACCTTGAAGTGTAAATCTCAAAATTGTGGCACATGAAGACATCAGTAAATCTAGTTGTGGTTGGGAGCATGGATTTGATTTGAAATAGTTCTGATAGACTCATTAATGGAATCCTTGGAAGCCCATGGCTTAAAGAAATACAAAAATTGTACTCACAAGTATAGCTCACACCTTACAAAGAATTCTATCAATGGAAAATATGTGATATTATATATTTTTACACAAATGTTCAATATTAAATGTCATGATGCCATTTCTGATCTTAGATCTCTGACTGAGACCTAGAAAGAAAGGTGTATACAACAGTAATGAAAGAAAATAACATTAATAATAATAATAATTATTATTATTATTAGATAATAATAATAATTATTATTATTATTAATAATAATAATAATAATAATAATTATTATTATTGTATTAATAGTAATTATTATAATAATAATAATTATAATTATCATTATAATAATTAATGTGCAAATTGAAAACAAGAATAGTACCAGTCATGGTAGATGCACTTGGAATGATAAAAACAGGATCACAGCACATAAAAAAAATTCTTAGGAATCCCAGCTTAAGAGAAAAATAAAAATTGCCTTGATAAGTACAGCAGACATGCTAAGAAGAACTTTGCCATGTAATGTTAGTAATGTTATAGAAGTTGAAAAAATAAATTATGAAATCTAGTCATAGTAATACATTACTACCTGCTGCAGACTTGGTAGGTAATGTGACCATAGCAGAAATCAAAATATAATGATGATGATGATGATGATGATGATGATGATGATGATGATGATGACATAATAATAATAATGATAATAATAATAATAATAATAATGATAATAATAATAATAATAATAATAATTATTATTATTATTATTACCGTTATTATTATTATTATTATTATTATTATAATCTGACTTCATAATATTAATATAATATTTTTACAATAACAATGCAATATTAATGTACAGTAAATATAATAATATAATAGATTATAATAAATGATAGAAAATTAATCTCAGTTATGAACATAATATTTAGTCTAAATATTGATCAGTATGGAATATAAAAATTTCCACTAAGCAAAAATAATAATTTATAAAATTTCATTATATGAGTGAACAATATATTAAACCATATTACAAACATTGAATAAAACAAATTTTGATAAGTAATGTGGCATATTCATTATAAACATTTTTCAAAAGCTTATTTTAATGTCATGTCCCTTCAGGACTTCAGGACTCTCCACAGATTCTTTTATTTTTATTATCCATAATTTGCTATGACTTTTTGGAAAGACAGTGGAGAGGTTTTCTGTTGTCCTTCTCTTAGATTGGCTACCATTAAAAGTTAAGGAACCCTGTATATTCTACTATTTAACTCATAGCTAGGGAGAATGTGAGAATGTGAATGCAGCAGAATTGCTGTCTCTATTTCTGAGATGGGGTATTGTAAGTATTTACATTATTTACATTGTTCAGACTGTTGTCCTAATCTTTATTGTCATGTTCACGGCATTGTGGACATTGTACACTTTAGATTTCTTTAGGTGATTGGAATTTCGAACTGAACTCTTTATTTTGTCCACTGGGGTAGTTCTAGTTCCAAGTACCATGCCTCTTCCGGATGTCTCAGTTATCTCCCTTTAAATCATATCTCAAAGTTTTTTGTTCACCACTACAGTAGCCAGGTATTGAACTCACAACCCTTTGGGTCAAGTCACTGAATCCGACCAATGCTTTTATCATTAATGATAATGATAATGATAGTGGGTAAAACGTTGGTTGGTTAAGGGTTTGTAATATCCTGCCGTGGCATCTAGCCCAGTCACTTTTCCTTCGCTGTGATGTGGCTTCCCTCTGTCTTTTCTATAACATTTTGATGGCAATTGTTCATTTCTCTTTGGTACTTTGATTATATGAATTTAAATGTAGTACTAGAATGGCAGCTAGGTCTCATCGTTTTAGATATAATCGTAAACTCTCATTTCCAGTTCATCCTTTTGGTGTCAACTACAATCTTCAATATTTAAATGCAACATCAATCGCCATCTTCTACCTTCTTGAATCCTGTTTTTTTATTGTCTTTTTAAAGTTTTCTTTCACTGTCAGTAACTGTTTTCGTCTCAGTGTAATTATCGCCTTGTTTGGGGTACGAGTCTTTAAAAAGATAATAATATTGTGTGGTGTTGGTAATAAATCACAAATATAAAATCATTTCTAATGACAATTAATTACACGCATTTTTTTTTGCACTATACTCTCCATTCGACAATAATCGTTAATTCAAAAAAACCTAAGTACTCATTGAATTAGTTCTGCTTATTTTATACCTCGTGAAAGTAAGTATAAATGAGAAAGAACAAAAGTAAACGAAATATAAGAAAAATAAATATAAGACAAAAAAAAAAAAAGAAAATATCAAAAATACTATCGGTAATCTTTCAATATTGGTAAGTATAATTCTTTTCACCAGAAAAAAAATAAGTTTTCCTCCAAAATATTTTTAGCAAAAGTCAAGACCCAGGTATTAAAATGCAATTACAAATACATTTCCGTTACTTTTATTCAGCAGCATTAGATTAATCAATCTTAATAAAATTTTGTCTGTAATTTGCCTTAGTGGAATTTTTCATTACAGTCTGTTTCTAAATGCCAAAGTAATTTATACGCATTGTATTTATTAAAACCATACCATTTTTCTCCTGAAGTAATTGCCTATTTCGCGCCTGAGTAAAAATCGTGTTTCAGGATGTAGAATTCCACGCAGATCATCCTCATTTGGAAGATTGACGCAACATATCTACAAAACTTTGCTGTAATACTGTATCACATTAAAGTTAATAAACGTATAACCTATTCAAATAGTTATACATAAGAGATGTCAAAATCAAGAAAGTATTGAAATTTTGGGAGTGTATATACAGACAACGGAAAATGTGTCATCGAAATCCGAAGGGATATTACAGTTGCGAAAGATGTCTTCCAAAAGTTAAACAAAGTATTAAGAAAGAGGAAAATTTTGTTGTTAACAAGGAAAAACGTAATGAGTTGTTATTTAATATCAATTCCCTTATATGGCAGTGAATGTTGAAAAATTCCTTTTACATGAAAAGAAGAATTATGTCAACAGTGATATGGTTATATAGTAGGATTATGAGAATCATATGAGCTGAAGATGAATGGGTAAATTTTACGGAAAACGTAAACAAAAAGAGCAATTATGCACAGAATCAGAGAGAGGTATGTAAAAATTCTAGGACTTATAATAAATAAAATAGGTTTGGGGAATTTGACACTTACAAGACATACTAAAGCTAACAAAGACAAAGAAACAGCGATGAATGCCAGAACAGACCGCAGGAGGAGCCAACAAAACAAACACTGCTAAGAGCTACAAAATATAGGAAGCTGTAAAAAGTCATAAAAACAATCAAGAAACTTCTGGTAGAATTGACCAGCCGAAAGTTTTGAGAGGGGGAAAATTTCATCAATCAAGCATTTTGATATTCAGTACCATACATGCTATGCAGTCCTGGTAATAAAGGCAGGATGTGTTTTTATGAATTACTTTATTTTCTTCTACCCGAATTTGAACACACACATTAAAGTTCGGCATATGTATTAAGACCAAGTCATACTTGTAAAGACTATCTATCGGTTATCTGCTGTACTTAGAAAATTTTTAGCTTTATGATAGTCGCTTTTTATACTTCAATTTTGATACTTCTGGGTCAGATGCTTATTTGCATTTAGTACTTTACATATTTCCTTCTCAGAAATCAAGAGCTGTTAATATCTCTACGAGTCTCCTTCGTGTAACGTTTAATTTGGTTTTGATTTGTAAGCCAACTCGAAAGTGACAGCTCGACTGAAATATTTGACAATTTTTTAGACATTGGCTTCTCACTTCTGATTTTAAAGT
>CAHIKZ030005338.1:0-32500 GCA_903632075.3 Acanthosepion pharaonis
TCAGATCCTTCAACTTTTCTTCCTTTATTTTTTTAAAGACATTGTTTAAAAATAAGAAATGAAAACCCATTCCTTTGTTAATATTTAAAATTTAGTTTTAAATTCAGTCAGAGTTGCAGATTTTGTAACGTGATTAAAGTTGTTTCTACTAAAAAAAAAAAAAAAGGAAAAAGAGATAAAATCAAAAGCAAAAGTTATCTTTAAAATCAGAAATAAAGAAATTAAAAAGAACTGAACTTTAAATTATTTTGGTTTTTAAAAACTAAAGTAAAGTTTTTTTCTTTTCTTAAGAAAGAGGATTTACTAAAAATAAATCCTCAAATAACATCCTTTTTTTTTTAACTAACATCCTAAAATAATTTTAGGATGTTAAAAAAAAAAGACTAAAAAAGGCGTGACAATAAAAGTGAAAATGTATTGTATTTTAATAAAATAATGTTAGAAAACAAAATAAAAGTATTTTTTTTTACAATATTATAAATGAATAATTTAAAAACAAATTTGTAAAATAAAACTGAGAAGAAAAGATACAAAATCTAAAATTATTAAGTTTTAAAACCAAACTAAAAGATTTAAATGACATGGAAAATGTCATTTTCTAACAAAATTCCTTTACTACTAAAAAAGTAAATAAACAAACATAATTTGTTTTTAATTTTTTTTTTTTTTTTTACTGTTTATAAAATCATTTAAGTGTTCATATTGACATATTATCTTCGGATATGTTATCACAGTTATTTTCTAATTAAGATATATACTCTAAGCAATAACAAACGAAAAGACAGTCTTTTTAAAATTACCTTGTTTCTTTATCCAATGTTTTCGACATAAAACCTACAAGAAATTTAAATTCATCCGCATTCCTCTATTTTTGTTCATCAATAACAGAGATGCTGTAGAATACATTGTTTAAGTTTACATCATGTTAACATCCAAGACCAGAAAATACTACATACTTATTTTTTTTTAAAAAGCGAATACTTCACATCGCTTTCAAAGTTTATATCCCGTGTTCTTAAAACAAGTCAAAATGTCAATGTGCGCGGTGCCATATTTAAATGTACACCGACGGTGCCGACATCTCAATGTAACGAGTTCTCTGATTAGTCGAAAAAAACTATGACGTTTGATTAGTTTTTCGCTTTTTTTTAAAACCAGTAGTACAGCTTCCATTGCTAAGAGCTAATACTGATCAAAGTTTTATATGATAAAAAAAAAAAAAGAAATTTATATACTAATGTTCACTCAATACAATGCTCAAGAGTTACTCAAAGTAGAGGGTAACTATGTGGTGTTGTATAAGTGTAAGAAAAGGCACTAAGCAAAGTTCATGGGGTTATTTAGGAAAGATACTAAAACTGTTACAGTAAAGAAAAGAACACTAGACAAGAAAAGGTCAAGATTGTAGTGATTGGAAAAACATATTGCCGAGAATCAGTTAAAAAAAGCAGCAGTTCTTGGAAGTAGCTGTCCGAGTGGAATTCATTTCGTACTAATGGAATATGAAGGGAATGAGGGTGATTGTGCATGTGGCATGGCAAGCCCCAGTTGTAAATATCAGGGCTGTGGTGAGTATAAGGAATGTTGCTTGTCAGAATAGATACCATGGAAATAGTGATAGAGAAGTGAGAGGCTTGTGACATTTCAACTGTGGAAAAAGAGGTTGTAGCATAGAAAATAATTAATCACCCACAAGTCCACTTTTGAACTCTATTAAGGCAGACATAAAGACAGGTTGTTCAAGTTTAGTTGTTTGCCACTATTAGGGTTTTATGGGAACTGTATTCATTGAGTATGCTTTCTACAAATGACTGCAACCTTCATCAAGGCAAACAACTAGCCAAAACTATGTTATTTTCTGTTGCCATTAGATCTCATTCTGATTCATTCTACATGCTGACCAGATGTGAATGCCGTGGAGGCAGAAGGTGAAATAACAAGTCATCTTCTCCGCATTGGGCTCCATGCACCATGCCTGGTCTACGAAGTGTTATAAAATAAAATATCTCGGCTGATTTACAGGCAAATACCAAGAGTTTAGAGTCGGATTTGAACGTGGACAAAGCCCGTCACAAAATGACCATTATCTTCGTTTACAAATGTTCCCGACACACGAGTTCCTGTCGAAAAATAAAATGATATTTAAAGTGTTCTATTTTTCGTCCAATAAAAATGCTTCCCTCCTAATTATACTCACTTCGTTTTTCGAGCGTGTTAAGCCAAAAAAAAAAAAAATGCTATAAAAGGGGTCACATGGAAGTTCAACAAGCAGTCCACAGGTGGCCAGGGAACAGACCTGTCACAGTCAGTAGCTGTCAGCAGGGGAGCATCAACCACCGTCAACATGTGTGAACTACTATGAGAGATCGACCTAGATCCGAAGCCGGCTTATGAACTATACCACAAGGTAGCTGTCCCAAACCCTTACGTTCATGATGAAATAAACTACGTAAATCTATTTCTGCTGTTGTCATATTTCTTTCTTGCAACCATACGCTTGTCTATAACACTGGTGTCAGAAGCATATAGCAAGAGAAATATGGCCAACTACACGAGCTTCACCCGAGCCGAACTATTTACTCTCATCAAGGAACAGAAAACACTACTATTCAACTTGAAAACGGGACCAACACAGCCTTCTGAAGCCACGATATAGGAAATTCAAGCCGACATAAACAACATGCTGACTGCCCTAAAATCAACTACTTCAACACCTCCCACCGCTCAAACAAATGGCGATTACAGCTTAATGATGCGCCAACAAACTATACGCGACATACTGAAGCTAGAGAAAACTTCTCACCCTGGACACGACATGAACCGATTCATCACAGCCCTAAACAAAGCATACACAATCCACGTCACACCAGAACTCAGCACCTATCCCAGCCTGGAATGCAAATTCGTCAAGTCTGCTAAAGATTTACTGGACCAAAGTATCTTTCAGCAGATGGTTGACTCAAAAAAGGACATATCCACCTTCGAACAACTGAAGGAATACTTACTAGGAGCCCACGGAAGCCAGATGACTAACTTTCAACACCTCAGTCAAGCCTGGGATCTGGAACGGCGAAACGGCGAAAAATTAACAGACTTCGCAGGTCGACTTGAAAACACCCTTAGAGAGGCAGCCATCCACATAAAAAACAAATACAAAAAGACAAAATACAGACTTAACAGTCAATGGACTTATTTCCATCATCGGCGCCATGCTAATGAGTGAAAAGATGAAAATTTGGAACTCAAATCTTTACCCACATCTCGTCAAGACAATGGACAACCACTATTCAGCCATTGGTATAGCCCCTGAAGCTCAAATATATCTTTGATCATGTGTAAAATCCAACGACATGATTTCTAGACAACACTGTGTATTTTACACAGAAACCACAGTGGTCAAAACCAAAGAAACGTACATCCGACCCAGCAGCCAACAACACCCACAGCATAATGGCCTCACCAACCTCCCCAACATGGCCACCATCCGACACGCAGAAACCATCAGCACACCAATAATCAGCATGTGCAAGAACTACCCTCAGAGGTTGCCCCTGCCACCATGGACGAACTGCCTATATCGCCACCCACCTTGCACTCAGGCACAGGCCCATATCGCCGCAGAACGAATGATAATATACAAGCCATAAATGATGTGGATCAGGATTTTCGCTTCGGGCAGGACGAGATGTGATGCCTCGTTCGTCATGCCCCTACATCAGCCATTACACCAACTTTCAAGGACTCGCTCAACCTTTCACCGCTCGTCCAGTCCACCTTCAACTTCAGGGACATCACCTTCTCTGACGTCGCAATGCTAAACTCTGGATGCTCCACCTGCATCGTACCAATATCTCAGTTACCCAGAGAAGCCAAGAAACTCATGACCTGCTCCGACGTCGTAGTAAAAGGGATCAACGACAGCACCACCGCCCTCAGCGAACTGACTTGCGACATCACCATCAGCAGTCGAGACTCACCCACATTCAAAAAGGTTAACGTGCTGGTAACTACCCAAACCACACCGATCCTGATCGGCCAAAATATCCTATGTCACAACACACTCGATTCCTATCTAATCGACAACCAAAATGTGACTAGAGAATTCAGATGCACACTTTCCTCAGGATACACAACACACACAGCCGCAATCACATCACCGTCATCGTCAACCAACGATCCAGCATATGGCGCCCAAGCTGACATCATCCAAAACCAGTCTACTATGGAATTACAGCCCAACAGCCAGACACTGGATCAAAAGCTAACCTGGCTAAAAAACATAACACGGGACTATCGCTACCAAACCACCTGAACCAAGAAGAACTAGAGGCCACTGCAAACTTACTCATTCGCTACGTTGACATTATCGGCACAGAAAGCAGCAGCAAAGGCACATTCATCCTACCCATCCGCATACCAACCAACGGCCAGTCTCGCAGCCAGAAACAACACCCAATAGCTCAGGCTTTGGAAGCAGACGTAGATACCGAAATTAAGCGTATGGCTGATAAAGGTATCATTGAAAACTGCAGCGACCCCAAAGGCTTCAATAGCCCTGTATTTGCTGAACGCAAGAAAAACGGATCAATTCGTGTCATTGCTAACTTTAAAAGAACTCTCAACAAGGTCTTAGTCGATCTTGACCCTTACCCAATGCCAAGGATCGACCACTTGTCGACCTCAATCTATGCAGCGGCTACTGGCAAATTGAGATCGACAAGCGAGACCGATACAAAACAGCATTTACATGGAAGGGCCAATGCTATCAATACACACGCCTGGCATCAGAGGCAAAATTCCTCGGACGCATAGTAAACAGCGAAGGATTCAAGGCTGATCCAGAATACGTTCGTGCCATCAAGGAAATGAAACCTCCAACATCAAAAAAGGAATTACAAAGACTTATCGGCCGTTTAGTGTGGATCAGACAATTCCTAGAGACACGTCTTCACGAACAAATCAGGTCAGATATGTTTTCAAAACTTATGGGTCCCATACACGAACTCAACAAGGTTAATAAAACCGTTTGTCTGGACGCAAAAATGCCGACAGAGCCTTCAAAAAATCAAGGACCGTCTCTCTTCGCCACCCGTCATCTCGTTTCCAGATTTCTCCAAACTTTTCACACTCACCACCTACGCCAGTGACGTCGCATGTGGCGCAATCTTAATGCAAGAAGCCGACAACGGGAAGAAAGATATCATAGCGGTCGCTTCCCATACATTCAACTCCACGGAACAGAACAGGTCCACAACGGAACGAGGAGCATATGCAATAAAGTGGGAAATATTGAAATTTGATTATTTCCTTTGCAACCGCCCCTTTGTCATCTTCACCGACCACAGATCGCTGACATATCTGGACCAACGAGAGTTCAATAATGCCAAAATACGACGATGGCAAGAAGAAATTTTATGTTATAAATTCGTCTTGGAATATGTTGAAGGCGAATCAAATGTATGGGCTGACATGTTCAGCAGAGGTTGCGGACATAAGAAAACGAAAGCCCCAAATGACCCTACACTGGCAGGCAGGACATTCTGGTAAGCAGTTCAGACCTCGGCGTATACATCCCATCTTGGTGCCTCTAAAGTTTAACAGTTTACAGCTCATTCCCAAAACTCACACACCACAAAATGCCCGCACCCACAAGCGTGTCACCAATGCATTCTTCGCCTATCACTCCACCACCACCATCAGCGCCCTCCAGTCACCCACTCCAAGCGAACCTCATATCGATCCTGACGACCACCGAGCTACACTTTTCAAAAAACATTTCCACCAATTTTTCTAGAACCAGGCACTTCCGTTTTGATGATAAGAGACAGTAAACACTTTCCGAGATTGGTTGTAGCATACAAACTATGACCCAGATACCTCTACCAGGCACACGAGGGCAACAACCACTAAGGTGTTACCCATATGCGAGAACTCCTTTCCAGCTACTGGTGGGAATTCAAAAACCGCAACATCAAGGCCTATGTTGATTCTTGCGACATGTGTGCTAAGTGCAAGGGCAACTATGGTAGACGTACCCACTGGCCCATTGGCCACTGCAAATGAGGAAAGAGACTATTCGATCTCGTCTTTATAGACTTTGTCACAATGCCCAACTCAAAGGGAAAATACTACATCCTAACCATCTTGGATAGCTTCAGCCGACATTTTACAGCCATACCATGCACGAGAGACCGTGCTATCGATGCCGTCCGTGGTTTGTACTATTTCTTCCTTCGACACGGAGAGATCCCATGCATAGTATCCTCTGATCGAGGCCTCACACTTCACTGGAGAAGTCTATCGACAATTCTGTAACCAGATGTCAATCACGCAAGAACTTCACTGTCCTTGGCACCTGCAAAGCTCAGGAAATATCGAGAGACAACATCGCACGATGAAGAATGCACTTTATATGTTATGTGAAGACAGGAACTGTGAATGGACAGACGTTCTAGAATCTGTCGTTTCGTCCATGAATACCATGACCAACAGCGCCACCGGTGTCTCCCCGCACTATGCCATTACCAGCCATCATCCCAACATTGGCCTACCTACACTACACAGAAAAGAAATCACAAGCGACGATTCTGGAGCATATGGAATGCAAATTAATGCCCTGCTAAAGCAGGTTCACCACCACGTCACCCTGGCCAACGATGAAGCTGACCACAAACTTGAGACTAACTTAAATCACCTCACATACAAGGACCCAATACAAGTAGGCGACAAGGTTTTACTTCATCAGCCACACTCAACTGTTGCCCAATCCTCTCATCTGCCCTGGATAGGAAATTACACCATTATAAAAACAAACAATATGATGTGTCAGGTGCAAAACGATGATGGTGATACAATCTGGATTCACCGTGCACATATCCGACGACTGGCTCCACGCCCAACACATCTTTCTAATACAATCCCTCTGCCTCCACCATGTAACAGTCACCAGGATCATTCTCCTCCACATCCCTCGGGGGACACATAATTCAGCAAATAACCCTATACCAAACAAATGCCAATAAGAAGAACATGGGGACAACTTCCCACACACTTCAGAGACTTTATCATGAATTAATCACCCAAATATAGATGAATAACGCTCACTGTAAATCAGACCGAGACCTGGGGGAGCCTTGTTATAAAATAAAATATCATATCTCGGCTGATTTACAGGCAAATACTCAAGAGCGAGAGCTGGATGTGAACGAGACAAAGCCCCGTCACAAATTGAACATTATCTTTGTTTACAAATGTTCCTGACACACGAGTTCCGGTCGAAAAATAAAATGTTATTTAAAGTGTTCTATTTTTCGTCCAATAAAAATGCTTCCCTCCTAATTATACTCGCTTTGTTTTTTGAGCCTGTTAAGCCAAAAAAAAAACCGCTATAAAAGGGGTCACACGGAAGTTCAACAAGCAGTCCACAGGTGGCCAGGGAACAGACCTGTCACGGTCAGTAGCTGTCAGCAGGGGAGCATTAACCACCGTCAACATGTGTGAACTACTATGAGAGATCGACCTAGCTTATGAACTATACCACAAGGTAGCTGTCCCAAACCCTCACGTTCCTGTTGAAATAAACCACGTAAATCTACTTCTGCTGTTGTCGTATTTCTTTCTTGCAACCGTACGCTTGTCTATAACAGAAGTGAGCCCTGGCAGTGGCCAATCATGAATATTCCCACTGGTAAAAGTGACACCCCTTGGGACTGCCAGACCTGCTTAAAAGCAGTCTCTGAGGATGACCAGACACAGTCACGGTCGGTGCAGCTGTCATGCAGAGCGCTGCTTGTGCAGTTGGTTGCTGCTGCATCTGCTACCACTGCCATAACCCCATCACCATAACAACAGTGTTGCAAACTGGCCATCATGCAGAAAACTACCACCACTGTTGCTGCCAATTTGATTCCTCCCAGCTACAAGTCACCTCGCTCTACCTCAACTTGTTTACAAGGCATTCCCTTTACAGTCGACGAAGTGACCTCTGTTCCGCAGAACAGAGCTACCAAGACTACGCCAACCCGATGACACCTCATTTCAACACAACAGGTCAACCAACAGACAAGACAACCTATAACCATGATCTTCATCAACCAAATGTGCACTGACCATATTCTGTGACCTTGGCCATGTTGGTAGAAGAAATGGTTCAACTCCTGACACCATGTATACACCCAATCGCTATTCCTGTACTCTCTACCAACAATAAACTTTGTTTCACTTTAATTCTTGTCATTCAACTATTAGATTTCTTCAGTAACACATGTAGAAAGAAAACATTTCCCCTAAAAAAATTCTACTTCCTATTTTATTTCTCGTTTAATTGAGAAAGGAAAACAACACCAACATTATTTCAACAGTAGGTCAACACCAACTTAACAATACTAACATATCAACATTAAATCAATAGCAACATAACAACTACAACATATATCAACATAACATCAACTACATTTAATTAGTAAGCAACAGAAACCTACCAACCTCAACAACATACAACACAATATCAACATCATTTCAATAGTAATCATCAGAAAACTAACAACAACATATCAACACAACACCAACAACATATCAACACAACACCATTAACTAGTAATCAACAGAAATCCAATCATTTCAATAGTAATCAAGAGAAACTTTGTTCCTTAGACTAACCTTGACTTAGAGTGTTGTGATATTTTTCAGTCATTTTCTGCTGTTTTACAATGTTTCCCATGCTCTTGCACTAACTTAAACAACAGCTGCTAGAAAGATTCCTCCATAGAATGTTTGAATAATTTAAAAGCATTTAAAATTAATGAGTAAATTGCAATGAACTCCACCAGAAATTTGGAAACAGCATGTTGTACTGCTTGGCATTCATGCCAGAAGTTCCAATACAAACATTTCAGAGTGTTTGGTTGCCAATTTGAGGATAGTTCACAGGATTCAAAAAGAGTTGGATGAGCCTAATGATGATTATGAAGGTACTGCAGTTCAGAAAACTCACTCTGGTCATTCTGATATGAAAAGAACTCCTAAATTTGTTGAGGGCCTCAGAATCAACATGGAGGCCTACATCAAGTACCTTGAAGATGTAGTGCTGCCCTGGGTCAAGAGGGTGCCTGGCAGCAGGAGAACCCAATTGTGGCTCTCAGACAATTTTTGCTACCACATCACTCCTTAAATCAGGCTACCTAACTCCCCAGATTGCAATCACCTTCATTATTATGTGTGAGGGTGCAGTTGAGTGAGTGACCAAAAAAACTCCTTATTAGATCAAAGATGAACTGAAGGCAAGGATTATGGCAGCATTCACCAACTTAAACAAGGAGACTGTCCAGAAGAGTTGCAGGAGATTCTGAAGTTGGAGACCGTGGTTGAAGCCAATGGCGATTTTATTGAATAAATTTACTCTTTAGTATTTCAAGATATTTTTGTGTAATTTTGGTAAATACAACTGTTAAAATGAGATGTCAGTGTTATTTTCATTTTTGTGTAATTTAAAAGACAATTTATCCATCGCTCCCTGTACATAATAGTGAAAAATTAAATGTTTGCATGTTTTGCATGCATTTATTCTTGCATTTATTGAATAAAAATGGAATTATTTTATATTTTAGACTAAAGTTTACAAATTTTTCCTGGAGAAAATACTATTTTTAATAACAGTAAAGATAAAATACAATTATGCATTTTTAAAAAAATAAATGGCTATTATATATGACTCAAAATAACGATAATGATATAATCAAGATGTTAGCATTCCACACAACTTCAAATAAAAGGTTAGGAGGGAAACCACTATCAATACTGGAAAAATCAATAACAGTGAATCTGATAAGCCTATTTACCAGAAAAATTGCTTTAATAGAAAGAGTTTATGAATTTCAAATGAAACTAGCCATAGTTGTAAAGTCAATGAATATGAAATATTTCCTTATAAAGAAATGGCTAATATTACAATTACCATTATGTAATTTTTTAAAATACCATTATGTAGTTTTTAAGTACCATTAAGAATTTTTAAATACCAATACTTATTTTTAAAAATTTTAAAATACTATTATGATTATTACGGTGGAGTAATGGATAGTGGTGCAGATTGAGGAATCGGAGAGATGAGTTCACATTCCATCCAAATCCATTACATTTACTTACGTGCTAATACCCTTGGGAAAGATATGAATCCTCTTCTTCTCCCTCCAGCTATGCATAACTAGCTGGACAGACACAGTTCTATAGCCTTGGATGGCAACTGGTCTACTGCAGAAAGAAATGGCAACCTACTGTGGGAAAAAATCTGCCTAATCAGTCATGTATCGATAGATACATGATTGCCTAAGCGTGTATCACACATGGTACATAACTGACTGATTATGAGAATTAAAAAAAGCCATTATATATATTTTTTCAGGATATAGACAGTCTCCAGTTTCTTTACTATCTATAAATGTAAATTGCCCTGATATGGGGATTATTACCATAAGGAAAAAAAATTAAAAATTCTGTGCGAATATGAAATAAAATCAATAAAATAATAATAATAATGAATAAAAAAAGAAATACATTTTTTCCATGATGCTAGTAATAAATGAACCTGAAATTTTATTATCCCACTTTGGCTTTGCCAAACACTCGTTAGGTAGCTCTGTTTAATTTATATAAAAAGACAAACACTTCCTTCTTCTCCCTCTTTCTCCCTCTTACTCCAAGATGGAGCAACACATAGATGTAGATGTTTCTGCTGGGTATGTCTCTTTTCTTTGCTTAACTGACAACCAAGCTCTCTTTTCACTTTCCAACACATAGCATTTGTATGTGTTTTAATAGAACTCCACCGATGAAATAAGCACATATTTTATTTTGGTCATTTCAACTCAGCACAAGGCTGACTTGAGCTCAACTATTATAACAATATTCAAACATCCACTAATGTAGTAAGTACAACCTGTACTTTCATCATACAAACTCAGCACAGGGTGGACTTGAGCTTAACCAATACAATCATCTTTATCTTTATAAGTTCTGGACCAGAAAAAACGAACATACTCAACATATTCAAAAGATATTGAGAATTTTGTTTACCTACAGTTTCTACTACAAAACAAGAATAAAAAGGCCATCATATAAACCCAAAATTTTGTATGCTTCTTCTTCAATTATTTACAAGTGAACATGGATACATCTACTGTACTTCCAACACACAACATTTAAATTCCATAGTTTTTTAAGTGCACAATAAAAAAAGGACTCTAATGTGTGAAATTGAAAGAGAAAGTATTTGTTTATTTATTTGGAATATAAATTCTACATTTCAGTGGATCACACCTAACTTTCCATAATGCAGTCATTAAACAATGTCCTGATTAGACAATAAATATGAGAATTGTATTTTGTTTATCTTCGCGAGCAAAGTTCTAAAATCTTGCACATATAGGATCCAAACCAAGTTTTCAGCAATTGACATATTTTGATTGGTTCAATAATGTCAAGGTCATGTTTCCACCTACACATGACCTATTCAAACCAAAAAGGCGCCAAAGAAAATGAAAACATGTTCTCGAGCCTATCACATAATTAAAAAGTAAATATAACACATCAGCGCATTCGCTCTAGTGAGCAAAAAAAAAAAAATCATATAATTTTCAATGGTGAATGGAGGATTGATTGATGATGGACAGCTTCTTTTGGTGAATGTGGTAAATTGTAACGAGTGAATTTGTCATGAATCAGATTAGCCAGTTTACAGAAAAAACATTCACTCACTAACTCACACAGAGATCATTATTCATTCTTGCCATTGAGTTCATTGAAACTTTATCAATATCAACACTTGATAACAGAACTAAATTAGAATATTTAATGTTCACATCGACATTTCTCAACTTGCACAAATTTTCTCTCAACTTACACAAATTTTCATCCAACAATTTATTGAACACACATTCTTTCCACAAAACTTTAATTACTATTTCAAACAAACTAGGAAAGGATGCTGAACTAAATTTAAACTTCTATGTAACACAAAAACAAAACAGTTGTACATATTTAAATGCAACAATAATTTCAATACAAATATCAATACAATTTGTATCACTTTTGTCACTGATAAGAGAAGAATCTATTTTTGTTACTGCATTGATTTGTCAAATTTGTTATTTCTCTTGTTTATTCTTTCTTGACATATTTGTTGAAAGCAAAAATAGTAGAGATTGAATTGATGCTGTTCGATCATCTACATATGTGGAAGGAGAAACAGTGTAAAGGCTTGCTGAAAATATTCTTTTGAGTGCTTGATGAAAATTAAGTTAGCTAAAGAAAAATGTTCATTTGAAAGTAGAGACTTAACATTTAGTTGATAAAGTTAAATATTTTCTCAGTAGAGGGATGCAGTGGAAGTTCACAAGGTGTTGTAAATTTTCTAACCTGTCTGGGGTCAATAGGTCAATGCAGTTGTAGAACCATCTATCATTGAATCAGGAGTGGTAAAATTATTGCTGCAAAATTACATTAGTGAGCAAGTTTTCTTTTATCATCAAAGAAAACTTGGTGGGTTTGTTTCATACTTAGGAAATTGTATTAAGTTTCATATGTGGCTTCGAGTCATGTGGTATCTTGGAGTTTAATGTCCTCTTCTCATCCTTAGCTGAAAATGTTAATTGATCTGTTTAACCCCATCTGTTTTGACTATCCACTCAGATGTGGCATGAATGAATAGGAATTTTAAGTGACTGACACCTTCCTTATATTTTGATCAGCAAACTCACAAGGCTATCCTTTCAAATTATCACAGGTTTCAAATTCTGTTCTTCTGATTGGTGAAAAATAATCCAAAGAATAAGTTTTCTTCTCAAAGCTTTTTTTTCCAGAACATTTTTTATTATCCTGAGCCAGACACAGTGTCGCCATAATCAGGCTCAAAATCAAGGATTATCAAAAAAAGTCACACATGTATACCTCATTAGTTGATAATATCTTTGTTTGCAAGTAGTGGTAAGGGTTGTATTTTTCATATAAATTTTTATAATACCTCTTCTTGGAAAACATACTGGAAAAGTTACCAGTTGCCTTCTTGATAGCTTTTTATTTATTTATTTTTAAATTCAGAGTTTTTCTCCTAGACTGCTTGCTCTACCAAGGCTAAAGAGCTCAGCCTACCTTGCTGTTTTACCCATAGCTTAGTGAAGAAGAGAAAGAGATTTATACCTTTTTTTCAATGGCATTAGTGTAAAATGAACATGACAGCCTTGGCTGGAATTTAAGTTCTGCTTGCAGATTGCAATTTCTATACTGATGAGAGCTGTGTTACACACATCTCTAAATTACGTTTACCAACTTGAATTTTAATTCTTATTGAGAATATACGGTTTGTAAAAATCACAAAGTATTAGTGTAATTTAAAACTGAATTTTGTAAATGGTTATAAGTCTTGTTTCATTCACAATTTTTTTCAACTACAGATCGATTCGTAACGGTCTTTATAAACAAAAGTTACTTTTTTGACTGGAGGCCGTAATATCACAGTTACTTCCCTTGTCAATTTCAAATTGTCAACATCAACTTTTATACAGTGTGTGAATCTAATCTTTTTACTGTGGTAAGAAAGAAATATTTACTTCTCTTTCGAAAAAGAAAAATCTGAATTAAAACGCGATTTATATTTGAATTCAACTGAGATTTCTGATAGAAACTTTAAATGATTCTTGAGATCTGAGTATCATAATTTTTAAAATTAAAAACGAAAAAAATGTTTTTTTAATTTTGTCTGAATTTGATGAAATTTAAATATTCCATTTGCTTGTTGTTTTTTATTAGTTCTTTTTCTTATTCCTTTCATGATAAGAACCAACATTAAAATTTACAAAAACTAATGATAGCTTTATAAGTTATAACATTATTATATAATTTGTTACTTAAATCCAACTGAAATTTATATGAAGATAAACTTCAGTGATGTATTTTCGAGGTTCAAAAAAGCAAAACAGTAACACTGAAGCCATTTTATTTTCTAATATTAATAGCCTAAACAACGTAAAACAAAATAGATGACTTTTTAAAAAGAAAAGAAAATCTTTCATGCTCGTGTGATTTAAAAGTCAGAATGTGCTAGAAATTTTTTAAGTTAACGTTTTTTTGTTGTTGCGAAAGATGTTAATTTTTTTAATAAAAATCATTATCTTGGTTTTTTTTTTTTGTTTTTAATTCAGAAAAAAGAAAACTCTTTTTTTTTACTATCGTTAAGTTTTTGTTCACAAAAATTTCTCTTAGTCTTAACTGTTAAGACTAAGAGAAATTTTTGTGAACAAAAGCATTTTAAATGAAAAAGTGATGGACAAAAAACTTTCATTAGTTTCGAAAACAAAATATGCATGTTGTATTGTACTGACTTTGATAAAATTGTAAGGAATTTTGTTTAAGTCACTAGCAGGAAACGTACATATATTTTTTTTAAAGTAGAGAATCCTGAAAAAAAAAAAAAGTTAACGATTAAGTTGTTTTTTTTTTGTTTCGTTTTGTCGTCGGCTGGAACTTCAATAATTTTTGTAATTTTATTGGATGGTCCGAAAGTCTTGTCACCTCCTAAAAGTAATAAGAACAAATAAATGTAATAGAAAGCACATGTACTGGATTTAGTTTATTCACTTTTATTTGACGCTGTTACACATCGAAAAGGTCTGCATGAACACCATCATTTTTCGTGTCATATGAAACAGAACATCATATGTATGGGTGACGAGACTTTCGGACCACCCTGCAGTTTAACTTTGGAGAACCAAAATATTTTAACTTTTCTCCTGAACGGTCAGTTTTCCTTATATATTTTTTAAAATAAGGTTCATCAGTCAAGTTGTCACATTTTTACAACTTAGGTTAACAAAAATGCTATCAAAAGTTTGAAACAAGAAAAGTTTTTAGCAATATAAGCATTGTGGGCTCAATTGCCTCACTAGTTTAATGCCAAAAACTAATAACAAGAAGAAGAAACAAGAAAATTCAGACAAGAGAAATTGTACAAATAAATAGATTTTTATATAACAAATGTACAAAACAATAGTTATGAACGTTGTTTAAAATGGTGAAATAAACTTGTCTTTTTA
The DNA here is from genome assembly GCA_903632075.3 of Acanthosepion pharaonis. Taxonomy (NCBI): domain Eukaryota; kingdom Metazoa; phylum Mollusca; class Cephalopoda; order Sepiida; family Sepiidae; genus Acanthosepion; species Acanthosepion pharaonis. The sequence continues at coordinate 15,084 of CAHIKZ030005338.1, forward strand.
AATTTTTGTGTGAGGCAATGTTCCAGTTTGATAGCAAGTTGTAGGGTAATATGTGCCATTTTTGATGAGAAAAAGACAAATGCAGATTAATTGCACAATTTTTAATTTTAGAGGTCTTCCATAAACAATTTTCAATAACTAAGGTTTAATATGAATTTTTAAAAATGAAAAAGCATTTTTGAAGATTTCATTTTAGCTTTAATTGAAAGCTAAATGACTAAATTTACTATTTCCAGTAAAATATTCTTCTTCATTTCAAATTGAAATTATATAGATCAGAATCTTAACTTTTTGGCCAATTTCAAAGACACTAATGATGAAACAGAACTGAATAATGAAATTGAGAGAATTGCAGAATGCCAAGTGACTTAAATTACAACACCTTTTAAAGGATAATATCATTTATGGCTTATCATAGTTAGAAATTGGGAATACACTAAAATTTTTAAAAAATTAAAAAAAAAAATATTTGGATGCAAACAACTGTTATGAGCTTTTCAATTTATTGATTCGTAAAATTTAATTAAAATTAAAAAAAATAAAAACAATTCTTGTAAAAATTATCAAAAAAAATTTCTTTTTAAGACAATAGTGTCCTTAATAAATCTTATATATCAAAGCAATTAAAAGCTTTCCTAATTAAATAGTTTTATTGCATTTTTTATTTTAAAATTAGAGCAGATTTTTGGTGAAAGGGGTAACTGTTTTACAAAAGAAATTGATGATTTACTTTCTCTAAGGAGTCCTGCTTTTAACTAATATAAAAATATCCCCATCCTAAAAATTGAATTTCTTGAAATTGTATGAAATTAAGTAAGTGGGTATGTAAAAAAAAATATTTTTACCAAGATTTTCTAAAAAAAAAAAAAAATTTCAAAAATAATTTAATTCATTTCTGAATATATCCTGAAAATGTCATTAAAATCCGACAATATTTGCTTTTTGCAAGAATTTCCAATTCAATGTCTTTTTCACCAGGAAAAGTGCAAAAAAACTAATCACTGATGTAAACAAAACAAGATTTTTAACCAAAATTTTGAATGTGCTAGAAAGGATTAAAAACTTTCAAAAAATAATAAAAATACTTTGGTCTTTCCTCTTAATAATAATATAAACATTTTGATGACAAAACTTTGTTTTTATTGAGTTTGGGGCCTTTTTTATCATGCTATGCTCTTTTTTCCATGTAAAAGTGGAGGTACCTAATAAAAATTTGTAATCTTTTATGAAGAAATAAAAACACTTGGAATATCTTCTTTTATTTATTTTTGATTAAAGAAGCTCATCTAAATTAGCATTTTTGTTGTTTTCAATTTTCATGACAAACTACACTAAGAAATTATTAATTTCCTATATCAGGTGAAAGATATTGAAGAAAAAGAAATTAAATATTAAACAAGAAGATTAGAAGAACAATCCAATTTGTGTGGCCCTATTCAAAATGCGGCTTCTTTAATTTTAGTTTTAAAATGTCTGGAACTGCTGATAATTCGGCCAAATCTGGGAAGAAAATTTTAGATAGGTTTCAAATGGCACCAGCTTATTTTTAAAAAAATGTCTCCAAAATGTGCTGTCTGGTGATGGGGATGAACCCTAGTTACGGTGATCAATTTGGTCTGGTCATTAAGTATACTACAAGTTACCCCTTCACCCTTAGTGTGTTGTGAGTACCTACATGAATCCAAAGTTTTTTCTAAGACTTTAAGTTTAAGACTTTGGCATCAGTTCTTTCATTTTGATTTTTCATATCTGTAAAAAGAAAGTTCAAAAGATATAAAGGGTGGGTGTGGGGATAAAATGCCATAAAATCAAAGACTACTTCAAAAAAAGATTCTTGATTATTATTATTATTGAAACAGTTACATTTTCATTCTCGTAGAGTCAACTTCTTTTAGACTAAAAACTGAAAAACCAAAGGAAATTTGACATCAACATAATGTATTTTCCGTTTCTTTTTGTTAACTCTATATTTTAAAGAAATTTAAAATGTGTTTTAAATAAAAAGTGAAAAATCAATTGCTAGCAATTTATTTTTTATTTGTTTCATATTTAAAATTATATTTTAATGTGAAATTTTAAATTGTTTTCTTTGTAGATCTTTCTTTTTATGTACTATAAGGACCATGGGATTTTCTCGCCCATTTCACTTGGTATTTGCCCAAATTTTGGATAAAATTGATTGTTGGTCTTAATTGTATTTCTTGTCCTGGAATAAAATTCTGTTTTACTTTTTAAAGTGCTGAGAATCTAACTTTAATTCAATGTATTAATCACTGGTGGCCATTACTTTGTTTTTACCTTGTTTTTTTTCTTGCACCAAAAATATTTTTATTTTTTATTTATATTTTACTACACCCGAAAAACAAACTTTTTGACACAAAATATAAACTTTGAACATAGTATTTTAACCAAAGTGTACGGAGTAGAGTATTTGAAGCCTGGACAACATAGCCAAGGAGAAGAAAGTTCAGTTTAAATGTTCAGTGCTGGCATTGTGTAGTTGCTGGTCAAGTCCAATGTCCGGTGCTGGTGTTAGGTAGTTGCTGGTCAAATCCAATGATGAACCTTCTGTAGTATTTTAACCAAAGCATATGGAATAGGTTATTTGAAGTCTGGACGATATGCATGCAGCAATTTCCTAAAGCAGGTGAGTTAGATTGACAGCAAAGCTGGGTGCAGGGACCTAGAGTAGCTGGAAGTAGCAAAGGCTAGGAATGCTAGAAGATGCCGGAAGATAAGGGTCTGTTATAGCTGGAAGTCAGGGTCTGTGATAGCCGGAAGTAGTGAAGGCCAAAAGTGCTGGAAGTAAGGGTAGATAGGAAAGCCCAACTAGCATCCAGTTGGCAGACAAAAACAAATGAGAATATAACTCAATACCTAACACATCCACACATGCAAGTGCCCTGGCCAGGGACCTGTGTTTCTCCTTCTCCTTGTCTCCCTCTCTTTCTGGGTTTGCTGAGAAGTCGCTGGGTTATATAGAAAGGGAGTATAAACATTAACTGTTCCTGCAAAGTACAGAAAATTTCAAGAAAAATAAACTGAGATGTGCTACGAAATATAAAAGTATAAAAATGTTCACAAAGTATATTCAGACCAAGTCTGTAACACTGTAACAGCTAAAAAATCATTAGGTTTATCATGAAACTAAATGAACTTAAATTGAAGGGTGTGTGTCGCAACACAGTGAAGAAAAGGTCATGGTCATGAAGATATAGCATCGTTTCTTGGTCATCTGGATGGAGTAGCAAAGGCCTACGATGAAACTAATTTTCAGTGCTAGAATTAGTGTGTTGGAATTGTTGCTTTTGTTTAGTTTTTTAGTTTATGACTTTTTTGTAAGCCTATGTTCCTGTGTCATAAATCAATGAACTTTTGTTCAAACAAAAGTAAAAGTAATGAAAAAAAGCATTAATTTGTTTTAGTCCTTGAAAAAAAAGGTACCCCCCAACAAAAATTCTATTTTACCATATACAAAAATAAGGGTAAATATCAAAATATTTCAGAGGCTTCATTTTTTAATTTGCTAATGATTTAATTGGATAGTATATTTGTATTTTTTTTAATGCATTTAAAAATTTATATCTATATAGCATAAAATACAAACTTACGAAAACAAGTTCTAGAAGTCATAGTATAGTTATACTTATGTACGATTTTAGAAATTTTGTGTTGGGGTGAGATTTAAAAAAAAAATAAACTGAATTAAACTCTTCATTATTTTTTAACAAAAGTTCATTATGCTACAGGAAATCAATTGTTTTGCAAAATATCATAACCCTAGTGTACATCCACGAGTTGATATGACTACTTGTGGCTTGCACAAATCCTTTGCTCACATATCCCAAAGTACATTTGAAAAGGTTAGACCCACTCAGACAGTTGAAGAAGCAACAGCTCAGTAGTTCTCCTCATTTTACTGTTGAAAATATTGCTAGATGTAACCATTAGTTCTAGTCTCCATTTCTTCTCTCACACTTCTCGACGGTGGAACCCTCTTCTGGCTTTCTGCTTCTTTAAATCTTGTTCTCTTATTGTTCTTTCTTCTCGATAAAGTTTTCTCAATTTTCTTCATTCTCCGTAACCCTTTATGTCTTAGTGGCTTTATCGCCTTGCTTGGGGTGAAACAATCAAAACAAAATGAAATCATTGACTGGTGTTCCAACTCTAGTTGGCACATTTTGCATTTACTTTTCACAAATGCCTTGGTAAAAGGATGATTCCATTTCTGGTCTGGTGCTTCTGCTGTGTATCTAAAGATTCTTGGCAAAATCCAAAGAAGAATGTGCAATCTGGTATCTCTGCTTCAATCACTTTCTTATTACCATAATGTAGCTTCCCTGTTCTGTTTATATGAATATTCTCATGGTAATTGTTCTGATAAGCTTTCCTCTTTGGTTCCTTGATTTTACGAATTTGAATGCAGTACTAGATTGGCAGTTAGGTCTTATTATTTTATTGTTGAAATTGCTAGATGTAACCGTAAGTTTTACATTATAGTTTCTTCTCTTCTTGCTTGTGGAACTGTTGGCTTATTGCTTTCCTGTCGACAATGTTTAAAAGTTTAAATGCAATGTCAATTGGCATCTTCTCTCTCTTTGAATTTTTTTCTTTTCTCTCAGTAACTCCCTTGCGTGTAAGTGGCTTTATTGCCTTGCTTGGGATGAAATGATTACCCCAACCCCCACGAAAAAAAAACTGAGTTTAATTATTATTGCACAGTTTGATCAAACTAACACACACAACCTTTTTTGGTTTTTATTGCTTTATTTCAGAATTTCTTAGAATTCAAACAAAGAGGAAGGCTAAATAATTCACTGTCCATAATGTAGTGATAAAAACAACAAAGATGAGGATACTAGTTTGAAAATAATGAGATAATGGCATTGATATGTCAGAATTTCAGGAAATGCAGAAGACTTAATGCATTGGCAAAAACAATGATATAAAAAACAAAAATGAGGATGATAGCACAAATAATTTATGAAATAAGAATTTATCTCAGAATTTTGCACTATCTTCTAAAGGCAAATGATTTTTTTCTCTTCATTTCTTTTCTTCAGATTTTCTTACCTTTCTGTAACATGTAAAGCATGTAATTGAATTTTCTATTTTTTTTTCTTTTTCTAATTCCAGAGAAAAGATGAAGCCTCCATCAAGAAAAAGAAAAATAACTAACAGAGGTAAAGATTTACACATGGAAGAATATTCTCGATGGACACTTTCTGAACGACAACGTCTATTAAAAGCACTTGAGAAGTTAGTATTTTGGATTTTTGTATATTATCCCAAAATTGCTTATTTAGGGCAGTGATGCTTTATTTCTTTCAAAGTAATCCACCATCTCTGGAGATTACACACTTACACCAGAGACCCTTTCACTTTTGCAAGCAATGCACATATTTCTCTTTCAAGATCACCATCTGCTGCCCCACTAATCTTGTCCTTGGTGTTTCAATGTTGATTTTATATTTGGGAAAAAATCAGAAATTGTAAGAAGCTAAATCTGGATTGTAGGAAGTCTGGCTGATGTGGGTGATGCGATATTTTCTCCCCAAATCCTGCAGAATATATGAAATATATATTTAATTAATCATTAGGAAGGATGATCACACAGTACAAAAACTCGGTTAATGGCATTAAGGTCTCCTTTCATTGTCTGTTTATTTATATTAAAGCTGCTCAACTTCTCATTGAAAATGACTGGATGTGTCCTGGGAGCAAGACGGGTTGGTTGCCCAGCAACTACATACATTGGCTAGAATGCCATCCTAATAACCTTCCAAGCTTGATGCAGGACTGATGGTTGGTGTGATAGACTCATAAATGTCCAAGTTAGATCAATAATATTATGTAGCTTATATTTTTTATCATAAAGAAACAATTTGTACAAAGAATTAGCAATGTTAATGTAATTAATGGTGAAATCACTTTGCTGACAAGACTTAATGAAACATTAACTTACTATCAATTCCTTGAATAATAAGATCTTTATGTCCGAGTTGTCAGATGGAAGACACATGCCAAGTACTTTGGACAATTTCAAATTGTCATCTTCAGGGCACAATTCTCCCATCAATAAATAGCATAATTTAAAAAAAAAAACTTTCGGTCTACACATATTCCATCTTGGTGTTTGCCTATGTATGGGAAAATTGCGCCCTGAAGATGACAATTTGAAATTGTTAAAAGTCCTGAAAAGGACTGCTCTGTATTAGACATAATTGCTGACAGTATAGAAAAGGCACTTTCCCTTCACCCATCTTCGAACATTTTTATTTTGGGGGAATTTAACATAACCAACATGTGGCTTATAAATTCTAAAGGGAATGATGTTGCCAGGGTTCAGATATTAAATTTTTCTATTGCCCAATCTCTTATTCAAATAGTGGACTTCCTTATTTGTTTCCCTAGCAAAATTGAGCAACATGCTTCTCTACTTGATTTATTTCTTACCTCCTCCCCTCTTGCCGAAGTTTGCAACACTGCCCTCTTGATAATTCTGACCAATCTGTGGTAGCTATTGATATTTCGTTCCAATCTTCTATTAACCTTTACCACTCTGAAGGTGAAAATTGTTGTAGAATTCTCTCCCTTTGCATGCTGTAGATGCATTCTGTCACCTTGAGACAGTTGCTAAACACTTGTCAACTGTTATTTCTGGTATTTTAAGCTGGAAATCGTCTACTACTGCTTTGGAACAAGGCTAAGCTTTCATTTTCTGATGCCATTTTTAATTCTTCTACACTCTACATGAGGTGTAACGTCAATTAAGCCTACGTTAATTTTTTTTCTGATTGTTTTTTGTAAACAAAAATGGCTACTATCATCCATGGCTGACTGATTCTGTGGAAGCTATTTGCTCCATGGATGTACCTGATAGCCTTTCTGAAAGTGAATTATTTTGTCTAGTTATAAACAATGAAATATTAACTTTATTTGTCAATGAAACAAATAAATATGCTAGTCAGGTGAAAGAAAGAGTAAACAAATGCTGGTGTCTTCTCATATGTAAACATGAGGAAAATTGTGCCACTGAGGTTTCTTTTTGGATCAAAGCTGGCATAGACGTTTTCATCCCTTCTCAGAAATACCAGGTGAAACCTCAATCCCCTCCATGGTTCACACCAGCATGCTTGGCTGCTATAGTACACAGGAACCACTATTTTCAGTTATATCAGTGTGACACCTAGTTGTTGCTCCTTGCAAGAAATGTAAGTGAGTCCTCAAAGGAGCAAAGTTTGTTTGTTGAGAGAATGAGGCACTGCATAGCTTCCAACAACTTTGGCTCTCATGATTACTGGTGGCTCTGTAATAGGGTATTAAATAAGTGCAAGGTCTCTATTCCTCCCCTCTTCAATTAATATGAGGTATTATCTTCCTCTGCTGATAAAGCTGAATGCTTTGCTTGTAAAATCTCCTCAAACTCTACTCTTGACTCATCTGGAGTATCCCTGCCTAACTTCCCACTTAGAACTGATTCTCTGTTGAGTGATATACATATAACCCCTTCCATGGTTTCTGCTATCGTCTCTAAATTAGATCCCTACAAGGCATATGGGTCTGGTGGTATCTTTGTAATAGTCATTACGAAGTGTGCTCCTGAATATATATATATATATATATATATATATATATATATACATACACCCACACATGGATAGATATATGGTGTTACTTACCAAATGTCACAAAACAAAATTTAAAAAGAAAAGTTTATTCTGTTTTTCCAAAAAAATTTTACTTTTGGAAAAAAATAAAAAAGATAATTGTTTTTAATTTCCATTCTCTTTTATTTTCTTTCTTTTTTAGATACTCACCGCAACAAAGTTCAGAAATTGCAAAAATGGTATCAACAAAATCAGAGGCTGACGTAAGTATTACATGATTTAATTATAGAAATGCATTGAATATGAGGAACAAAGTAATTGTTAGTGTTCAGAAATTAAGTCAAGGGTGATTAATATGTTTAATGAAAATGCATTGCTAATGATTTATCATAAAATATATAAGAAAAATATTGTCACTGGTCAGGAATTAATGCAACCCTTGGACATGAAATTGAGAAAACCTAAATGAAGGAATGTGCATTCTTTCAAATTTAAAGGGAAAATAGAATCTTGTTGGGCTGTGATGTTCTCTGTGATCAAGTGGTCTGAAGCATGCTGGATCAAATGGTTTCTCCTACAAAGGGGAATGTTTTGTGTGCATAGTTTCTGTTTCCAGGGTCCTTCAGTTACTCTTATGCATATTTTTTCTTCATTATCTGCTGATTTTACAGTGTTTTCATATATTATGTTGTTTTGCAAGTGATTGCCATTTAAGAGACATTCATTCTTTGCTCTGCAGTTACAGGTGGGTTTAGTTTGTGGTGTTGGGGGGGTCGGTTGTTTTTTTCTGCTGTGCGTTTTTATTATTTGCGTAATGTTGACTTCAATTATAGACATAATTGATGTGCCTGTATATTCATCACAAAATTAAGTGCCTTGTCAAGGAAGGAGATTATATGTAGAATAGATGCTTTTTTATTTTAAAGTTATAGACATAATTGATGTGTGTTGAAATATAAAATATTTTGTTATACAATTAGTCCATTTGAGGTTTGTCTGTACATGTGTGACTGTGTCTATATAAAATGAGGGTTTGTTTTTTTATTTTTTTTCAGGTGATCTACTACCTGTCTAAACTGAAACGTAGCTTGAAGTTTAATACAGGTAAGTTAATCCTACAAAATTCTACTTGAACCCATAAAACATAAAAGCCTTTTCTCTGTGTGTGTGTGTGTGTGTGTGTGTGTGTCTGTCTGTCTGTGAATTACTCAAATGAACATTAATTTTTGAAATTATTTTTTTTATTTGACATTATTTCTTATTACTATAAATGTTATTTTTAATAAAAAGACAAAGATAGTGACTAAAACACGAGTACCTACTAAAAAGTACCTCTAGCATTGACAGCACCATGGATTCTGGGGGAGGTTACCAACTATGATCAGCACCCAAAGAGGACTGGAGAGTACGGACAAAATGTCATAACAAAGATGAGGACATTAGTCCAAGGAAATAATTGTATAATAATGATAATTCTACATCAAAAAGTCTTGACAAAATTTATGTTAATTGTACATTTAAAATTTGTAATTACTTGTGATTGTGGAAAATAATTTGGTTCATTTTGTAACTTTCCTTGTGGTTGAGATAATTGTATATGAAGTAGTTGTTTAAAGATTTAGAGAATTTAAACAGTGTGCACAAACCAAATGTAGCATAAGCTTTTGCCACTACCTTTTGTGAGCATCATTGTATAAATGCTCAAGGAGATTACTTCAAAAGAAATTAGGTGTTAATATGAAGTCTGTTTTAATTTTTTATTTTTTCAAATCTAAATTTCCTGAACATTTAAAGAAACACTTTGTATTTTGAGCCAAATAAAAATTTATAATTTTATATAACTAGTCTTTATCCATGAAAATTTCACAATTTTTGTATTTGAATTTTCTGCTGAATCTTAATTCTTAAGTTAATGATTGAGTAAGTTGATGACAAGTTTTAAGACAATAAAATAACCATAAAAATTTTCCTATTGCATCATTAAATATTTCAGCTTAAAAACTTAAAGAAAATATTGCAATAACAATCATAAATATGAATGCTGATCGTTAATTTAAGAAGTGGGTACAAATGAAAACATTTGAAATTGACAACTTTTTCCATTTCACTGAAACAGAGGTTAAACACTTTTATCTTCCCTTTCTTCCATTTTCTCACTGAAACCAAGTAGTGTGTTTTTCCAAAATGGAATAATCCATTATTTATGGGGTATTGGCAAGATGCAATGGCCGTGTAAACATTAATGAAGGGAGGGACAAGCACAATTACAATAGGATAATTTAAAGAATATTGTCACGAGCTTATACACATGAAATTTATCTATACTTTGAATCATGGCACACTTTATAAATACGGGAATGTACTGACTGCATAGGACATAAAAAGACTTTGTTCAGGATAACAACATCTAATCTGTCTATTGCAAATCCTTTTATCAGTGTTTTTATTGACAACTTCACATTGTCCTCTAGATGAATTCTCACTTCCCTTGGTCCATGCTTTGAATATTGCTGCCACATGGTTTCCAGTGCTCCTGCTATATATTTAGAGATTTTTCATAAAATACAAAGAAGAATCAGCAATATTATGGGTCTTGATGTGGTATCTTGGCTTCAGTCAATTTTCCTCTGCCATAAAGTTGCTTTCCTGTGACTTTTCTATAAATACTTTCATGGTAATTGTTCAGATGAACTCTTTGCTATGGTACCTAGACTTTATGAATTTAAGTGCAGTACTAGATTGGTAGCAAGATCTCATCAATTTAAAGTTGAAATTGTTAAGTTCTATGCTAACAGTTTCTTCTTTCACTCTTCTTGCTTGTGGAAGTCTCTTCGGGCTCCATATGCTTTCCAGTCAACTTTGATCTTAAAAATTTAAATGCAATATCAGTTGTTATCTACTGTCTTGATTGCTTTTCTATTGTTCTTGCTCCTTAATAATGTTTTTCATTTTTTCTTATTCTTTCACACTCAGTAACCCCCTTGTGTCTTAGTGGCTTTACTGCCTTGCATAGGGTGAAAAGATTAAAAAAAAAATGCTGCTCTTATGTGGCTGACTTATGAAGGAACTCTCACTAACTCAAGTTACCATGAGTGAGTAAACAACAAGGAAGTATTAAAGAACGCTTCTACTCAGTCAGGGAGAGACACATAATGAAGAAGGAGGGTTTGGAAAACTTAACCTTCACAGGGCATATTTGAACACAAGAGAGATAAGGAAAGGCAGTGAGACATTTACATGATGAACTTGTGTGATTTTTTTTTTTTTAATCATTTCACCCCAAGCACGGTGCTAATACCACTAGTACACAGGAGGTTACAGGGAGTGAAAGTGAAAGAGAAGACTGAGAATGGGGAGGATTGAGTAAAGGACATAAGATGAACAAGGTGCAAGAAGACAGAAGATAGTGATTGATGTTGCATTTAAACCTTTGAAGATTGTAGTTTTCAGGGAAGCAAAAAAATGGAAGGGATTTCCATGGGTGGGAAGTGTGAGAAAAGAAACTTTTAGAGTAGAAGTGGTGGTTGCATTTAGCTATTTCAACAGTAAAAAGGTGGGAAGAGCCATGATCGCTTATATTTTGAAGTGACATACCAAATAAAAGAGCATCCTGGGTATGATGATAAACTACATCCACGTCCTGGGTAAGATGATAAACTGCGTCCAACAGCAAGGCCTCTGATAATGTTTTTGAAAAAAATAATGTTGCCAGCTGTATGTTTTTGGAAAAATAATATTACCAGCTATACATTTTTGAGGAAAAAATATTAACAGAAATAGATTTTTGACAAAACAAAAATAACACCAGGAAAAAAAAAAGAAAAATATTGTTGGCATTAAATGATCCATTGAGTTTGATATGCTGTAAAACAAACCAAACCAAATGAAAGAAGATTTATTTACTTTTTCTAACTCAGAGTTCATTTTATTCTCTTCAACCAGCATTTTTTCACTTCTAAACCTTTGATGACCCCTAAATTTCCACTTGGTGACAACTCTTAACTGTTTACAAAGTGGCAGCCATAATTTAAACTCTTTTCCATCATAATTTGATACAGCACAAAAACTTTTTAGTTTATATATTCCTGCATACCCCTTGTGGGGATTAAGAAGGGCTGCAATTATGCTAGGTAATGGGCCTGTAGTTTCAGTAGCAAGTAGGATTTTTACAGAGTGGTGTTGCTAGTTCTATACCTAATCTCTTGGTTTTGAATTTAGAGTTTTCTTTTTCCTAGACTGGATGCCAACCAAGGTTAGAGTCTATTCTACTCTGGATAGGGAGAAGAAATGTGTTTATGCTTTTTCCAAGGCTTAGTGCAAAGTGAATACAAACTACCTGAGCCAGAATTTGTACTCTGTTTGCGGATTTCATATTTTTTGTGTTGACCACCTTATGCAATATGAAGCACTAATAATGGTTGTTTATTTGGCTTAAGGCTTTTGCTAATTCATATTTTTAAAAAATATCTTTTTAAAACGTTTTTCTTATCTTGATTTTCAGTTGCAGCAGACACATCATTACAAAGAAAATACCTTAAAAATATAGAGGTACGTATTCTTCAGGTGTCCAAAAACTTGTGGATATCTTTTTCAGTGCTACTTAAATAATATACTCGTTTAAAAAAAAAAAAAAAAAAAAAAAAACATTCTTTAGTAAATAATTTTTATAGATTAACATTCCCTAGACCTTCCTTAAAACATGACACTTGTAAAAATAAAAAAAAAATATTGATTTTTTTTTTTAATTAGAAGTGGAGTACTGTTTCAAAATATCAATACAGTATAAAACCAGTCCCTGACTTTTTACAGTTATCTGGACTTTTTTATTCTATATATGAAAACAACTTATACATATTTTTAATTAAAGAGCAAAAATTTACATATATTCATAAATATATCATTTACACACTATTTACATTATTCGGACTATTGTCTTCATCTTTGTTGCCATGTTTATCACAATGTTTCGGCTATTGTACACTCTGGCCTTCTTCAGGTGGTTGGAATGTCGAACTGAACCCTTTATTTTGCTCACTGGGGTAGACTGTTCTAGTTCCACGTGCCATGTCTAATGGATGTCAGTTATCTCCTGTTAATTCCCTCTCAAAGTTCCCCCACTGCCTTAACCAGATATTGAACTCACACTCTTTGGGTCCTGTCACTGGATCTAACTAATGCCTTTACCCACTGTGCCATGTGTCCCATGTGGAACTAGAACAGTCTACACCTGTGAGCAAAATAAAGGGTTCAGTTTGACATTTCAACCACCTGAAGAAGGCTAGAGTATACAATGGCCGAAATGTTGTGATAAACATGGTGACAAAGATGAGGGCAATAGTCCATATAATGTAAATAGTGTACATAATACCGCATCTCAGAAATATAGACAGATATTATTTACACTATTTATATTCTGACTGTTGTCCCCATCCTTGTTGTTATTTACACTATTTACATCGTTTGGACAGTTGTCTTCATTTTTATTGCCATATTCTCAATGTTTTGGTCATTGCATGCTCTGACCTTCTTCAGGTGACATGTTGGGATAGCAAACCAAACCCATTATTTAGTCCATGGGGGGTAGTTTTTTCTAATTCTATGTGCCATTCTTTGGATATCTCAGTATCAGTTAATTCTTTTTAGTAACCAAAAGATATCCAAAATGGCATGTGGAATTAGAACAATCTACCCCCGTGGATTATGTAAAGGGTTTTGTTCAAAATTCCAATGTATATCACCTGAAGAAGGTCAATGTACAATGGCTGAAATGTGAATATGGCAAAAAAGATGAAGATAACAGTTTGAATCATGAAAATAGTTACAATACCTCATCTCAGAAATATAGACATATCTTTGTTGTTATTATCACGTTGTTTTGTCCGTTGTGGTCTCCGGCTTTCCTCAGGTGTATATTAATCTGGGTAACTTACAGGGATTCTGAACTGATCGTTTATTTAATCTGTGGGGGTAGACTTGTTCCCGTTCCACTGCTCATGACTAGGGATTGGATGATAACAAAGATGAGGACAATAGTCCAAATATAAATAATGTAAATATTGATAACTCCTCATCCCAGAAATGCAGACAAAAATCACACGCACACGCACATATATATATATTTGGGCAGCAACCTTTCTTTTAAACATTTTGAATATGACAGACAAGGAAAATTAGATGAATTTTTTTTTCAACATTCTTACATTTTTAAAATTAAATATATTTATGATGGAGGCCCTTTTAAATAAAACATCTGGCACCCAGCATAAAGCTCACCTTATTCAGCAGTAGAAATGGTATGTTAAAAATTTTTAAAAACAGAAAGATACCAACTTGAATTCTACCCATGGTGAAAGCTTGAAAGTAATGCTACTACTATTCAAACAACAAACAAAAAAAAAGCTATGTCTTAATCAGTTAAAAGAAATTAATAACACCTAAAAATATTTTTTTTTGAAATAGCTAAAAAGTGATTGCTAGCACTTGGGACAATGGGCAATTTTTGCATTCCCTTACTCCCACTAAAATGAAAAATATATATAATTTAAGAGCAAAAATTTACATAAATTCATAGATATATATTTTTAATCATTTTACTTCAAGCAAAGCAGGAATGCCACTAGTACGCAGGGGATTAGAGAGAGTGAAGGTGAGAGAAAAGACTAGGTATAGTGGGGACCAAGGAAAGGATAAAAACTGAACAGAGTTCAAGAAGATAAAAGATAGCAATTGATGTTGCATTTAAATTTTTGAAGATTATAGTTATCAGGGAAGCAGGGAAATGGAAGGGAGTTTCACAGGCAGGAAGTGTGAGAAAAGAAACTGTTGGACTGGAAGTTGTGGTCACATTTAACTAATTCAACAGTAAAAGAGTGGGATTTAGATGCCAATCTAATAGCAAGCCATTTATTCTTCATTTAAGATAGTTAATTATTATGTCCCAATGTTTGTGCATCTGCTACCCAGCCCCTGAAAAAAAAATATTTTAAATTCAGAAAAGGTAAAAAAAAAATTGATATCAATAGTACAAACATAGTTTCAAACTTAACATTTATAAATAAAGTCAAAAATAAATTTGTGATTGTATTTTCTGACTTCTTGCTTTCCAGTCAATTTTGATCTTCAAAAAATTAAATGCAATGTCAATCGTTATATTCTGTCTTAATTCCAGCTCTTTTATCATTCTGTCACCTTAATGTTTTTCTTTTTCTCTTATTCTTTCACACTCAGTAACCATTTGTGCCTTAGTGGCTTTATTGCCTTGCTTGTAGTGAAATGATTAAAAAACCAAAAAATATATTACACACAGGACCCTTATTCTAAATCGATAAAAAAAAAAAAGAATTCAATATTTTTTGGTTCTGAAAAATGTCATGGGTAGAGGAAGGTCTAATAAATGTTAATCTATGAAAGATTATTTTCACCGACAAATTTTCCCCTATTTTTTACTTGTGGACCACTATATTTAAGTAATGCCTCTTTTTTGCATTTTAAAGAAACTACGAGATATTATTTCTGATTTGTCATTAGTTCTGTGAATTCATGTCTTGATAAGAAGTTTTCTACTGTTTTTGTCAAACAGTCCTGAAATGTTTAGTAAAAATAGCAAAAATGCTGCAATTTACTAGGCTGCTGACTAGTTAGAGAAAGGATACTCCTGAAAAAAAGGTGAGATTTTAGGTATTCTCACTATGACAATGATATCACCTTCTGCAACTTCTTTTTTTAAACTTCATTCTGGATCAAGGCTCAGAACAGAAGTGAGAGATGCAAGTTGCTTGTGAGTGACGCATAGTGAACTGGAGTTATGGTTCAGGTAGTTAGAAGTTTTTGCTACTTGGTGTGATAAGAGAAAATGAGAATACAAATCTGTACAAAACCTGACCAGCAAGGATTATTGCTGATATATGGATAAATAATATAAAGCAGAAGTTCCACTTGGATGATTTTTTTTCCCCAAATCTCTTACTTTGTGGAACAGACTTTGAAGAGGATGCTCCCCCAATCACTATGATGTTAACCTCTTCAAGTTTAAAGTCAACAATTATCTATCCTACATATCCTCATAATATACAAGGTCTGATCAAAAAATAATATCAGTGTCCTGGGTATGACAATAAACTACATCCGCGTCCAGGGTAAGATAATAAACTACCTCCAACAGCAAGGCCTCTGATCAGGAGGCTTTCAGGTACATGGAACCTCCTCTTAATTGCTGATGTTCCCAGATCTGCCCTGACCCCGGGGTGGTAGCACCTGTTAGGGTCCCAGCTATGGGCAAATAGTTAACCCCAAAACTGAGGTAAAAGACATTATAAAAGTGTAAAAATAGGTTTTAATACCAGAAATACTTTGTAAAAAAATTATTATCAGAAATAAATTTTTGAAGAAAAAAAAATATTACCAGCAATATGTCTTTGAAAAAACTATTACCAGCTACACGTTTTTGGAAAAATGATATTACCAGTTATACATTTTTGAGGAAAAATTAACAGAAATAGATTTTTGACAAAACATAAATATCACCAGAAAAAAAAAAAAGAAAAGTTGTTGGCATTAAATGAACAATTGAGGTTGATATGCCGTAAAACAAAACAAACCAAACCAAAAAGTATCGGGACTTGTGTTATAAAAATAAAATTACAACATTTCTCAATTTGGTATTTGATTTCCTTTGATGTCATCTCCTTCTGAATCCACAGACATTATTCAGCCTCATTTCCATTGATGGAATCATTCCTGAGTGAGAAACTGTAGTGTCGCATTCTCTTGAATTTCTTCAATGTCTTGAAATCTTGTTCCTTTCAAGTGGAATTTGATTTTTGAAGAGGAAAATGTTGTAAGGGGTGAGATCTGGGGAATATGGCAGTTGTCAAACCTGGGGAATGTTGTGCTTGATCAAAACCTGCTGCACAAGCCATAGCACTGCTTTAAATCATATAATCAAGCAAGAATGTTATAACTTAGCATTTATATGTGATAGAGTTCAAGGTCTAATCTGTGCCAAGTGGCTTCACTCTGTGTACTTTAGCTCCGTTGCCATAGCAACAGTCTCAAAACTTTTTTATCTGACCTCATACACTTAGCTCCTCCTTCTACAAGCACAGATGTGAAGAGATGGGCACTGTTCATTTAAGCATTTCATACTGTTATATTCCGTGCTAATAAGAATATATACTTGAAAAATAAGGTGGATAAAATAAGTAAAAGTTTATTGTAAAAAAACAGTACAATAAGAATAAAGATAACAGTTATGCACAAGGTCATCGCAAGTCAATCCAGTAGTGAGTGCTACTAAACAGATCCCAGTATATTTAGTTAACCCAAGGTCGGTTTAACATGAGTTCTCTGAGCCCGTAGGCTCGGCCAAAAATATTCCCTTTCAAACTCGTATAAATGGGTTCAGGGGCAGTCTACCTCCCCGAACGAGACTCTGCCCTTCGATGGAGCCTCGTCCGGGTTCCTTTCTGCCCAAAGGCAGAGAGTTCGACTGTTTAGCTGGAACTGATCCCAGCTAGTCTCTGTAGTCCATTGACTTACAGATACTTATAGGTAATTACTACCTATAGTGTAGTCACTCATAGAGGCGACAGGTTATTCCATTACGTTACATACCATATCCAAAATGGTTCTACACATAGAAAAACAGTGTTCCTGTTTCCATTCTGTATGACATAGCCCCCAGCCTCGTCATCCATACAATGGTAAAAGTCACTTGCACAAACGTTATTTTAAGGAAACTTAGAAGAGCGAGTAATTGTCTCTCGGGAGGTCAAAGGGAGGCAACTTTTATATTTGAATGGTTCTATT
>CAHIKZ030005338.1:40000-95000 GCA_903632075.3 Acanthosepion pharaonis
AATCCATTATATTATGTATATTTTTAACATTAAGTTTAAGTATGTATATGAGGTTACATTTTTTTTTTTTTTTTATATGACTATGACAGCAGAAACTTAATTTCACTGATTCAATAAACTTTTCTTTTATATATAAACCTATTATAATATTTCATGTAAGTACTGAGGACATGGGTCATTCAAAAATGTTTTAGTATTCATATTAATTTTTATTTTACTATAGATGTTATTTTTAAATTCTTTTTAATGCGTAAGTATTATTTAAAAAATTTAGTTAGAATTCATTCAATTTAACTACAATTTTAATTACAAATTCAAAATTACAACTTTAAAATTTTAAAAATTTTTTCATTGTTTAGTTTTAATAGACTATATTACTTTATAACAGAAGGAAAATTACTCATATTAAGTAAATTATTTTCCATATCAAAGTATATGTAAATTTTTTTTTTTTTTTTTTTTTTTTTTTTCCCTTCCCTTTCTTCCTTTTAAATTTAAATATTATTTAAGTAATAAATGGCACTTACTACAAAACTAGCTAAGTCATTTCTCAGATTTAGTAAACTTTATTTATTTATTAATTAATTAATTTATTTATTTCAAATATATAACCTAATTAATAAAGTTTCATATGTATGTATAAATAACATTTTAATTCATTTTATTTTACTAATTTTAATTTCAATTTTAAAATTTTAAAATTATAACTTTAAAAATTTTAAAATATTTTTTCATTATTAGTTTTAATTTAGACTATATTACTTTATAACAGAAGGATAATTACTCATAGTAAGTAAAAAAATTTTTTCCTATCAAAGTATACATATAAATTACAATTTTTAAACTTTTAATTTAGATATTATTTAAGTAATAATATGACTACAAAACTATCTGATCATTTCTCAGAATTAGTAAACTTTATATTAATTCAAGTTTTATGTATATATACATTATATTTTTTTTTTTTTTTTTTTTTATTATATATATATATAAACCTATATAATGTTTTCTCATGTAGTACAAAGGACATGGGTCATTCAAAAGCTTACATCTTATGGCATTTCATATTTAATTTTATTTTACTATATTTGCTTTTTGGGATTCTTTTAGTGCGTGTAGTATTATTTAAAATAAACTTAGGTTAAATTCATTCAATTTAATTTTAATTTTAGTTTCAATTTTAAAATTACAAACTTTAAACTTTTGAAATATTTTTATTATTAGTTACTATATTACTTTTAACAAGGAATATTACTCATAGTAAGTAAAATTATTTTCAATATCAATATATATGTAAATTACAATTTTAAACCTTTATATTTTAAAAATTATTTTTAATATTAATGGTGTATTTTCTCGGATTTGTAAACTTTATTTATTATAATTTATTTATTTATTTTAAATATATGTAACCTAAGTGTAAAAGTTTCATATGTATAAAAAGAACAGGTTAAAATTCATTTTATTTACTACAATTTTAATTACAATTTTAAAAAACATAAAATTTTAAAATATTTTCATTGTTAGTTTTAATTGATATATATATTTATAACATAAGGATAATTATCATAGTAAGTAATTAAATTTATATAACAAAGTATATGTAAATTAAAAATTTTAAACTATTATATTTAAATATTTAAGTAATATAAAGCACAGACTAGAAAACTATCTAAGTAATTTCTATAAACTTTATGTATTAATTTAATTAAATTATTTATTTTAAATATATAACCCTGATTTAAAGTAATAAAGTTTCATATGTATGTACAAAAACAATGGGTCATACATTACCATTTAATCATCTAACTTTAGTTATAATTTCATTTTCAGGAGGTGTTTAGAATCAGTTCATTCAAGTGTTTGTTACAAACACATTTTTTTATGTGTTTGGTTTAGGATACATTTTATTTATACAATTTTTTAAACGGTGTTTATATTTTACTAAATGAAATTTTTTTAACCACAATTTTAAATTTTAAATAACAGTTTAAAACATTTTCCTGTATTCGAAAATATACTTTTTTTTTTTTTTTTTTTTTTTTTTTAAAATTATAAAATTTATAAAATAAAAATGTATAATATATATATTTCTCTGATTCATGAAATTTTTAAAATATATGTCCATTAATATGTAAAACCATTTAAAGTATATTATATATATCTATAATATATATATAAAACAATTATTTATATAATATATATAATATATATAAACAATATATTATGTTTAAAATGTATATAAAGTTTATAAATGAAATGACAAATATTAATTAACAAATATTTAAATAGTTTATTTTAATATAGTGCAAAAAATACTTTATATATATATATAATATATATACATTAAAATAATTTTAAAGCCGTTAAATATAAATAAAAAAATTCTGTTTTGTGTATATTAATATATATTTAGGTTACATATATTTAAAATAAATAAAAATTAAAAAATAAAATAAATAAAGTTTACTAAAATATATATTTTGTATGTGCCATTAATATTCTAAATACATTTAAATTTAAAAAAAAATATAAATAAAAAAAAATATATATATATATAATATATATTATAAAGTAAATATATATATACAATTTTTTTCAATTTTAATTTTATATTTTTAAAATATGACATAATTCAACCGACGTCAGGCTTTTAATATAAAAATCCTAATTCTTTTATATATATAACAATAAAATGTTTACAACTGAGTTAAAATAGTATATATCTTGTTAATGAAATAGTAACCATATTCTGTTCTTTTGGAACCATATAATTTTTATTTATAAATGTGTAAATTGTAAAATTGAATATATATGTGTTTATTTAAAAAATATATATATAAATATATATGTATAAATTTTTAAACGTAGTTTACTTTATATATATATAAGGAAAATATATTTCTTTGTATAAATATGATATTATATTTTGGTATATATAAAATATTTTAAAATATATATTGAAGTTTAATTTTAAATAGCTAACTAGCATAAAAATAAATATATATTATTTTCTTTATATATATATATATAAATATTTTAAACATTTTTAAACATCTAAATTACTATCAAATTTTGAAATCTGTTTTTATCTAAATTGCTAAAGTTATGTCACCCATGTCCTTCCTCTAAAAACCCTACGTAGATCTCTTATCTCTTTACTTACCCCCTTTTTCTTTTTCCCTTTTTTTCTTCCTTTTTTTTTTCCCATATCATTTCCGTTAAATTGACCAATTAAATAGGTCAATGTCTGATCCTTACCCCCTCCTTCCTCAATATTACATATTGTAATAAAAGAAATATAAAGATAAATTTTAAACTCTCTCTTCCCTCTCTAAACTCAACCATGTCTTTCACACCATTACTCATCATCCTCTAATTCAACTTATATAAGCTTAATACTGCCCGTCAAAAGTGTAAATTTTAAATTCATTTTTTTGTTTTTTCTTTGAAAGTAAAGTCTGAGGATCCAGAGAAAAAGTAAAATTCTCTGGTGAAATAAATTATTACTATGGAGCCTTAAAGTGGTCTGTTTATCTTTTAAATTAAATTATTCGCTATGACTTAACATTGAGCTCTCAAGTTTCATCCTCCTTTGCATTATCCATACAGATTACCAAGATTTTCATTACTTCTCTCTCTCTCTCTCTCTCTCTCTCTCTCTATATATATATATATATATATATATATATATATATATATATATAGTGCTTCATTATATTGGAGTAGATATTGATGTCATGGGCAAGATTTTTTATATAAATAAAAAAAAATTAATTTACTTCAATGGTGAGGAGAATATAATAGATAAATAATCAGGTAATGTTGTTTTTCAGGGATATATATATATATATATATATATATATATATATATATATATACTCTCTCGACTCTCCCCTCGAATTGGATGTGTATGAGGGTCAAGCAGATCGGTTCCAAGGAAACCGACAACCTGACAACAGCACATGAGATTTGATTATAGTGGTGAAGGTTTCACACAGGACCATCCACACTTTTTGAAGGGGTGAATACAGAGAGCTGGTGCACTACGTGGATACTTTTCATAAAACATCATTTATTTTGAACAGTATAGTGGTAGAAGTACAAGACCGTGTTAAAATTCTACCTTTTTGTACATTTTCTTCCAATCTCGATGTTGAAGGATGACCGCTTTTGTAGGTATCTGCTGTAGATCCTGTACTCATTCACTTGGAATGATAATTTCTGATGTATTTGACATCTATGGAAGCAGAAGGATCATGA
Organism: Acanthosepion pharaonis; assembly: GCA_903632075.3. Lineage (NCBI taxonomy): Eukaryota > Metazoa > Mollusca > Cephalopoda > Sepiida > Sepiidae > Acanthosepion > Acanthosepion pharaonis. The sequence goes on from CAHIKZ030005338.1 coordinate 44,264, forward strand.
ACACTATGCCAATATCTCTACACTTGCATCAAGGAACTGCCACACTTTGTAATGTGATGCTAGCTGAGCACACTAATGCAGTGTCAGGCATTGTACCATTTTGGGCTGCATTTGTTACTATGAAATAAAAACTGAAATTAGTAATGAAATTCTACCACTTTAGGGATTACAATATATTTTGTTTCATGCAAATGCTGTGATATTAACAACAGTTATAAGTAATTTCCAATAGGGAATTTCTTTGTACCCATGATGTATTTTAATATGTGAAAGACTGTTTTTGATATGTCAATAATTTTTATATGTGAAATTAATTGTTTCAAGTAGTGTAAAAATTTTTTCCTGTGGCTTTTGTCAGTCAATTCCAGATATGGTTGATTGCATTGGAATGCCTGCTTTGTGTGTTTGCTCATTAACTTCCTAATTGCTTTATTAAATTTTTGTGTTTCAGAAATTATTTTACATTCATCAATTTTCTCAAACGTTTGTATTGCGGAGTAATAGTCTAATTGTTTTGTTGTAATTTTCCATGATAATAATTGCACTTTCTTCTTTGTCCAAGACAACGATGGATTTGGGATACATGATAATAACTAACTTTTGTTTGTATTCCCTCCCCTTTACATATGTATGATGCTATCAGTAAAAATATTTAGTCTGAAGAAGCCCTTTTGAAAGACAAAACATCTAACATAGAATTTTTATCATTCAACCACCCAGTCTAAAGATGTTACCTTTAGAGAAATTCTCAAGTCCAGTAGTGGTTATCACTCTTTCCAGTATTGATGGGAGTTTCCTTCCTAAACTTTTGTTTGAAGTCATGGGGAATGTCGGTAGGCATCCATTTATCATGTGAGATAAATGTAGCACCCTATTTGGTCAAAATTCAGTCCTTTGGTGGTGAAACTGCAGTGACCTCTTCAGAGACAGGCCTAAGTAATAGAATATGGAAGCTGAGTGCTGCCCAGACTACAGGGCCCTCCTCTTGGCCATACTGACAAGATCCAAAGGAATATATGGTATTACATTTGGGGATGGCTTGCCTGCAGGTGTTGCTGGAAAGTTGTCAGTATTGACAGCCAGCCGCTTCAGGACTTCACTCTGAATTTCTGCCTGGATTTGTTTCCATAGCCTTTTCCATATTTGGATATAACCATAAAGCAGTGGATATTTAGAATGAGGCTTTTCATTCCTCTTGATGGACTGCCTTCTTGGGCTGTTGGATTCCCTCTACCTGAAGAAACTGGTTATGAGGTGCCAGTTTTCTGCTTTCACCCATTCTCCGGCTTGGAGCTGGACTTGTCAGAGGCTATTTGAGACACATGACACGGAAGCATTTTATAGACAGTGGGACCTTGCCCTCACTATCACTCATGCCTATGACAATCTTTGGAACATATATAATGTACATATATAAACAGTATATACATTAGGTGTTTTAGAAGCTCCAAAAAAAAAAATTAATGGTTTTTCAAACATATAAAACATTAGTTAAACAAAATTGTTAAAAAGCAATTTCATAATTTGGGAAATGTCAACATGTCATTATTTTCTTTTTGAATTACATATGCTATCCATTTTAGATGTTGTTGTTTTAATCCATTTTAGATGATGTTGTTTTAATCCATTTTGGATGTTGTTATTTTAGTCCATCATTATTTCTCATTACAGTGTAACACGGATATAAGAGAAACCCGGATATAAGAGAGATTTTCTCTGGTCCCAAATTAGAGCCTGTGTTAATGTATATAAAATAGACCAAACCCGGATATAAGAGAAACCCAGATATAAGAGACTTCTTCTCCGGTCCCGACAACTCTCTTATATCCGGGTTACACTGTACTATTAAGTGTTAAAATCACTGATTATTTGTGTTGGATTAGACAACCCTGTAAGTGTGAACATCTGGATTAAAATTATTTTTTTTTTGTTTTCACAGCTACTTGCCTTGTATGGAGAATATTGTTTTAAGAAAAATGATCCGAAAACGGGGGTCAATTTTAAATCTATTTATGACTATCTTGCTGCTTTGATGCTTGGAGTCCAACTTCCAGTGCTAGCACCATTAGGTAACTCTTTTCTTTAATAATTATTCTGATGAGCTTTCCTCCTCAGTGCCTTGACTGCATGAATTCAAGCATGCTACTAGATTGGAAACTATTTTATTGTTGAATTATCGAGATGCAAATGTATGTTTTATTCTAATATTTTCGTTTCTTGCACTTCTCACCCTTCCAACTTCTTACTGCCTTGCCATCTACAATCTTCTAAAATTCAAATGCAATGCCAACCGTCAGCTTCTGTTTTTTTATTTTCCTTTCTCCTCACTAATGTCTACTCACTCACTTTCACTCCCTGTAACTCTTTGGATCCTAGTGGCATTATCACCTTGTTTAGGCTGAAATGATTAAAAAAAAAAGAAAAAGAAAACTTTCTTGCTTGTGAACTTTTATTATATTTAGCAGCTCCATCTTGTCTGTTGGCATATTTATATAAATAACAATTATCTAAATTTATCTTGTTTCCTCTTAGTGTTAGTTTAAAACAATGTTTTCTTTTTTCTATATAGTGAAACTATTTTCCTTAGTATTTTTCTGATTTCAGGTGAAAACATTTCAGTGAAATTTTCACCTTCCAAAAAATTAGTTTGTGGTTATAGTTGAGATGTATAAAAAAAAATGTCAATTTAAACTGACACCAAAAAGATATGGGTTTATAAAAATGGAGAGCTAATTAGTTCCTCTTGTTACCTATGAATCATTGGGCTCCCTTTAAAGCCACATTCAAGGACATGCTGATACAAGTGGTCCCTAGCCGCATGTATACACCTTTAGGATAGTGCAATCTGATTTGAATTCAGAGATTCCTTCTCCTAAACTGGTTGCCACCCAAAGTTATAATACCCTGTCTTTCCTGTTATTTAACCCATAACTGGGGAGAGAGAAGAGATGGATTCATACCTTTCCCAAGAGTATTAGTATGTAAGTGAATGTAATGAACTCAACTTTAATTTGAACACAGCTCTCCGATTCCTTAATCTGAGCCACTAACCATTACTCTGCTGTGCCTCTATGGAAAATAGTTTGTATATTATTTTCATATAGACCAATTAAAGAAAGACATCCATACAGCACGAGGATGTTGAGTGCTTGTTTACTGTCTCTTCATAAAATTTATTGAAGTTGATAACATGTTTCATGAATTTCATTTGATACAAGCAAAGCAAAAACTTCAGAATGGCATCACTTATCATATTACTCATAATGATGCAGTATTAAAATACTGTGTCTTTAATATAGCATTAACACCATCATATCTTAAAAGTGGTTGTTACATTGGTTGTTTAGTCCTGGGGATAACGATAAGCTACATCTGGCATCAATGCTTCTTATTGGGAGTTTGGAGGTTTTGAGGAGTTCACTATTTGCTGTTGTTCCCAGGTCCATCCAAACCTGGGGTGGTAGCACCTGTTTGGGTCCCAGCTATGGGCAAATAGTGAACTCAAAAAGAAAACACTATGAAAGTATAAAAATACATTTATGTAATAAAATTACCAACAATAAATGTTTATAGTAAAATTAACAACAAAACAGATTTCAAAAATATAATTAAAAAAAATACATATCCATAACTAACAGTGGTCTTACTACTTAAAGAGAAAAAAAATACTTGACTGTTTAAATACAAGGCTTTGTTTAGGAAAAACATTAAATTTCAGCTGTAAATGACGCAATGTGTTGATAATCTATAAATAAACAAAACGAACAAACATTGGTTGTTGTGGCATTTTTAAACTGTAAACAAAACCATGAAATCAAATAAAGAAGTATTAGAATGGGGTCTGGCCATTTTATTTTAAATAAATTCAATATAAAAATTTGCATATAATTTTTAATTATATCTTTTGTCATCCATATAGCGATTGATTTGCCACATCACACCCAGGCTTATGGCCACATCATCTTGAAACACCAGTTTCCATATGATCATCAAAGTTAAGCAACACTAAGCCTGATCAATACCTAGATGGGTGACCACTGTGGGAATACCAGGTGCTGTAAGCTTGGATGTGCAGGTGGTGTAATGAAATAATGGCTCAGAATTCTTAATCAGGGAGCTTCCTCTTAATCTTATTTGCCAAAATGTTGGCAATAGAATAAAAAAATTAAACATCTATTCCATCTTGTGTGTGTGTGTGTGTGTGTGTATATATATATATATATATATATATATATATATATACACACACACACACACCATGTAATTGAGTTTGTTATATTCACTTATGAGCAAATGAATTCACATCTCCCCCCCCTTATGAGTTTATTGGTAATGTTTATATCACTAAACCATTATTATCTTCCTAAAAAATCTAAATGCTTTTTCTGACTTTAAATAACCTGCAAAGGGTTGATAAGCCATCAAATACAAATCAATCAAACTTAATACTTACAACCTATTTCCTTAGTCTGTCTTCCTCCCTGCACGCTTCAATGCCATTAGATTCCCCTGTATAGGGCCACAGACTCATCATGCTAGGCATTGCCAGCCACATGCCTAACTGGTTTTAGATTCCAACTGGTGACTAACCAAGGCCAGTGAGGAACTCTGTCTGCCCTACTATTGTACCCATAGCTGGATGAGAAGAGATGGATTTATACTTTTCCCAAGGGCATTTGTGTGAAAGTGAATGCAAAAAATTGGCCCAGAAGTTGAACTCTCCATTCTGCTTTCTGTGCCAATAACTATTATGCTATATGCACATTCCCTTTGCCTGTCTGCGTAACCCAATATTGCAGAGTACACTGTCGTCTCTAAATATTAAGCTAACATTCTGTGAAGATTTTTATAAAATGTGATAATATATTGAATTGCTGCAGGCATTTTTGTACATTGATCTATCTACTTTCATGGACAATTTATTTGCCTAATTAAGGACTGAAAATGGATTGGAAGATGCAATGGGAAATATTCAGTGACAAAATGTTAGCAGCTTCTACAGAAATATATGCGTCATTTTAATAGAGATAATATTTTCTCTAATCTCTCTCACTCCCTTTTGACTTAAAGAAGACCTTTGTCTGTTTCCTTTCTTCACCATAGTTATTGTCTGAATTCTGAACTTGTCCTATGACTAGCGAAACCAATTCCACTTATACCTGGATTCATTCTGATAGTGTTGGTATTAAAATAAGCATTTGCTTTTAAAGGTGAGATATGGTAGGGGGGAAATATAAAAATGACAAATTACACATTAATATTAACCTGATACTTTGAGTACTGTTCTTAAATAGTCTTGTTAGATTTAGACTTTTATATAGATGTCATGCATGGTATCAGACTTGTTCAGAAACCTCAAAACTCTCTGCTGTATACAACTGCTTACTAAGATCAATAGTAAGAAATGGCTTTGAGTGAAGCTGGTGGGTCTTGGCAAAGATCATCCTTTTTTGAATCTTGTGGTCTGGCGCTACAAAATCACAAAGAAAAAACAGTACCAAATAATAGAAATGACATTACTCGAAAACTTTCAACAGCAGCAACAACTAAAATGGATATCACATATAACTTGAAGAGAAAATAATGACATAATCAAGATATTAACATTCCACACCACTTGAAATAAAAGCTTAGGAAGAAAACCCTCATCAATACTGGACTTAAGAAATCTATTTTCCTGTTTTAAGAGAGATTTTATAAATTTATACTCTAAAAATTACTACACACATGCACAACCAAAGTCCCATTCTATGACAATAACGGCAACATTTACACCCAAACTAATGGTGTTAGTATGGGAAATCCACTTGGCCTATGCTTCTTGAATTATTACATGTCCCATGTAGAAAACATGATATTTGAACAGGTCTGTAAACCTAAAATATGTGTCCGCTATGTAGATGATATTTTTATTTTAGCGAATAACGTTAAAGAAATAGATACTCTCAAGACCACATTTGAAAAAAAAACAAACTCTGTTCTTAACTTTACCTATGAATTTAGTCAAAAAAATAAACTCCATTCTTAGACATTTGTGTAGAATATAGTAACAACACTTTTATAACCTCGTTATATAAAAAATTCACTAGCAGAAACTTTTGCCACCTTAACTTTTTAAATGAATGTCCACTCAGGAACAAAATAGCAGTGATAAAAACCTTCCTAAAAAGAGCACATCAGAATTCATCCTCTTGACTACTCTTTCTTAAAGAACTCAATAATATAAAACAGACACTAGTTAACACTGGCTTCCCTAAGCACTTTATAGACTATTTCTCCCCAAAGTAAATAACAACAATAGTGAACACATAGTCGAAAATAACATATTTTCTACAAAAACCAAATACACATCAACTACCAACAAGATAAATCGTCACTTAGAAATATCATAACGAAATACACTACCCCAATTGACCTAAAAAGAAAAAAAATCAAATTATCTACTACTAAAAATCTAAAACAGTCAACCTTATCCTAAGAAATAACAACACACCAGCAAAATCAAAATTACAGCAAACGAACATAATTTATGAGTTCAAATGCCCCTTAAGGATCTGTGTTCTTGATCAAACTGAACTCATAAATAATTACATCAGTCACACAACTACATGCCTATCCAGATGCCTTACCTTACACCTATCTGACCAGAGCTCAATTAGAACCCATTTAAAGTAACACACACACACAAACTTACCAGACGCCATTTGAAACATACTAGTAGAAAATGCAAACATAATAACCTCAACAACATGTAGACAAAGATTAAAAATAATGGAAGCCTTAATAATAAAAAGGAAAAAGCCAACACTTAATAATATTAACTATGAACATAGCCACAATGTGCTGTGTTCAGAAAATAAAACATTCCTATAACACTAAAACATACACACAACCCATACACCCAATTAAAAAGCAAAAATAAAATCATCCTTGGCAACAGCTAAAAGTATAGTTGAAAGTGCTTGCAATTATAGAACCTTTGGACAGCTTCTACGCACTCTGTGTCCAGAAAAGAAAACATTTGTTTGAACACAAGAAAAATTAAGTAAAAAGCTTAATCGCAGTACCTTGTCTGTTGTCTTTAATGAAACATGTATAAATGAAGGATTGCTGCCTAAATACAATATATATATATATATATATATGATAAAATGACTGATATGAAATATCCAATGTAAAAAAAAAAGTAGCATGTTAAAATTTTTTTATTCTGTTGTCCACATTTCATTCAGTTAGAACATCATTAAAACAATTGAAAAAATGAATTAAAAATCATTATCTTGCTAACCTTGCTATTTAGAAATTCTGCAAGTACTTTTTTTTTTTACTTTTTATGACAATGTCACATTGTCACAATGATCTTTGCCAAAAGTTGGCAATAGAATAAAAAAATTAAACATCTATTTCATCTTGTGTATATATATATATATATATATACACCATATAATTTAGATACGGATCCTTTTTATATTTACAGAAGCTGCTTTAATTTTGGACCTGTTGAAGAATGTGGCATCATTTTTGGCTCAGTCTGACATCACTCTCCACAAGAAATTTGTTCTCTTTAATTATAAAAAGTACATGTATCCTAATTTGGCATCCTCAGGTAATTAAAACTTTCCTTTCATTTTTTTTTTTTTTGTTAATTAAATGAAAATGAGGGATGTTAAAACACAATGGCTGTCACTTAAATCATAGTTTGCTTCACTTAGCTGGCTTCTCGAGGATAGGAGACATGAATTTCTCATTAGAGACAATACAAGGGAAATAACTCCTGTTATTGACGCATTCATAAGTTTTTTTTGTTTTTTTTTAATTACACTCGCTCTACCGTTTTAACTCTAGTGTAAACTGGACCCATGTCTACTGTTTGCATTTTTCATTGTAATTTTTGTCCTGTGAAACTTATATAAGATATTAAATAGCCCAACAAATTTTGAAATGTCATTAAACTTATTATTCTAATAAAACATGTACACCAGTATTTCCAGTTCATATAGTGTGCACTGTGTATTTATATATACAATATATACATTAAACACATGTAAACATATACAGATAGATAGATCTATCTATCTATCTATCTATATATATATATATATATATATAATATATAATTTGTATCATTTTAAACATTTTTAGTGGATACCCATATTTGAGAAGACATTCCGTTTATTTTAACCAGTATTTTATTTATGCACATTTTTCTTTAAGATTTTGCAAATATTTAGGCTGGTAGATGAAATAAAATAACTGTTCGAGCATCTACTCAAATAGAGATATCGCCTAAAATAATGTTTAAAGTGATATATATATATATAATTTGGACTCTCCTGTTGCTTTGATGTATGAAAGTCAACTAACCTAGTCTTTAGGACCCACAGCCAGACTAACGGTACATAGCATTTTCATTATAGTAGTGAAGGCTTGTGCAGAACCAACCACACTTTTTGGAAGAGCTGAATACAAGGAACTGGTGTACAGTTGCCATAAGGTCCCCAACCCAAACGTCCGTCCACAGATTTTGAATTCAGATTTGTCTTTTTCCTAGACCAGTTGCCACCCAAGGCTATAGAACTCAGTTTGTCCTAGTATTTACCCATAGCTAGGGGGCATAAGAGATGAATTCATACCTTTCCTAAGGGTATTAGCATGTAATTGAATCTAATGAATTCAACTGGAATTTGAACTCAGCTCTTCGATTCCTCAATCTGAGCCGCAATCCATTACATTCATATGGTAATGTTTAACATCTGTCATCATAATGTAATTATAAGTATTTGTATCATGCTGGTATTCAGATTTTACAAGAATGTTAATCTACTGTTGTGATAGAAAGATTGTGTTGCTCCAGTTTTTATGTTTACTAAGCTCTGCTTAGTACAGTATAAGGTGAAAAATAATCATAAGATTTTGATAGACCAATTTTCTAAATGGGGAGGGCCTCTTTGCATGATTTGAAAATCAGACCTGGGCTAGCCTCAAACACCAATATTAATTAATAGCATTAAGTTATTTGGTAGTTGTGTATTCAATTACAAAGTCAGTGATTGATGTTAGAGAGAAATGTATTTCTTGTAGGCTTTCAAAGATGGTCTTGTTTTAAGTTAGTTAACATTTTGTACATGATCATGATTACAAATCTTGCGAAAGGGATTTGCACTATTATTACATACCTTGTGATTTGTTTTATTGAAAAGTAATGCAAACTTTTGATGTCCTTTTTTTTTTTCACATTCAGGTGAAAATGAACAGTCTATCTTGAAAAAGTTGCTTCATGAAGCTCTACCACCACCTTGCTCTACACCTTCTTCATCATCATCTCAGCCTGTTGAAATGATCCCAACAAATTTTCAACGAGAATATGAAGAAAATATTTTAAGTGATGGTACAAAAGCTACAATTGTTCACTTGAGACGAATTAACACTCGAAGCAAACAGACCAAATCAGACACCAACATTCAAGAATTGGACTTTTCCAAGAGTTCCTTGATAAGTGAAAAAATTCCTGCTGCTTGCATGAATAAAACACCAAAGAATTCTTCAGGAACCAAACAGCCAACCAGTAATATGAGTGCCCCTGCATCTGCTGAAGTCAAAAGAACAAATACAATTAATCACAAGAGCAATAAAACACTTAAGCTACAAAATGTAGTTCTACAAGAAATTTCTTCGACCAGTAAAACTCTCCAATCTGAGATGATTTCTTTGCTTACTGTTAAAAAAAAATCTTTACCAAATAGCAACTCTGCTATGCTGGGTGATCCAAAAGTTGTGCATGCGCAGCAAGATAACAGAGTTCTACCTGTAAAACAAATCAAAAGCCATTTGAAATCCCAACAAGTATCAAGTGGAACTTGTGTGACAAGTAATGATGTTAAGCAAAAATTTAGCATCACGATTGTTCAGAAAGGGCAAAACAATGCTGGTGAACCCAAAGAAAACAATGTCCCTCAGGTGGTGAAGGAAACTGGACTTTCCATAATACCAAACCGAGAAAGTGGTCAGCAGAGCCAAGATTGTACCAGTGTTAGCCAGGTATCAAATGGAGATAATGTTCAACAGGTATCCAACAATAGCAGTAGTGACCAGGTACCAAGCCAGACCAAAGTCCTTTTGTTATCTAATGCTAATACACTCCTCTCTTTTCCAAGTGGAGGAACAGTCCTCCAAGTTCCATCTGGAGACACTGTTCTTCATTTGCCAAAGGGAGGCACAATCACAAAAGGGCAAGATAGTACCAGTGTCTCTCAATTGTCAAGTGGGAGCACAATCCAACAAGGACCAGATAGTGCTAATCTTTCGGATGAACCAAATGACTCTTCTGTCTCTCAGGATCCATCTAGAGATACTATCCAGAAAAGATCCATTCTCCTCCAGGATCCAAGTGGACACTGTGTGCAGCAACAGATAGGTCATACCAATGCTCTCCAAAGAATGAACAACACTCTTGTCTCTCAGGATCCAAATGGCGGTACTGTCCAGAAAAGGCCCATTATTTCCAGTGTTCTTCAGGATCCAAATGGAGGCACTGTTCAGCAAGGTGCCAGCAATATAAAGGTTTTTCAGGTGGCAAAAAAGAGATTAGTTGAACAAGGGTCCAGGGATGCTAGTCTACTCAAGGAGCCAAGAGGAAATATTATCCAGAAAGATGTCAGCAATGTCAAGGTCATTCAAATCCCAAGCAGACTACCTAAGCAATTGTCAAGTGGCGCCACTGCTCTTCGGGGGTCAAGTGTAAAGATTGTCCAGCAAGTGCCAAGTGTTTCTGCAGAGACGCAGACCTCAAAATCTGTGAAACGGAATCAAAAGCGGAAATTCTCCAAAGTTGAATCTGAGAAGGCTTTAAGGCCAAATGAAAGACATTGTCAACAGTTGAAATACGAAACTCTCGATTCTGAATCGATTGACTCCAAGAGTAAAGCAGACAAGCATATATATAAGCCAAGCATTTCATGGCTCAACCCAATGAACATTCCTTCACGGCTGATCAATTTGACGAAGACAAAACAAAAAATAATTAGCAAATGATTTTTTCTACGTTTTGCTTTTTAATTTATGCAATTTTATTTTATTTTATATTTTAAAAAATAAAAATGTTTTCTTTCTTTGACCTGATCAGAGACTTTTTTTTTTTTTTTTTTTTTTTTTTGAGTATATTTACCATATTTGATATTAGTATATAAAGTGCATCTTTATTCTCAAAAATGACTCATAATATGTACCAACAAAGGTTTATGCTTACCCAAATGCCATAGACTACCAATACTTGTACCTAATTTAATTCTGGTGGTGGCTGGCTGGCTGCATATCTGAGTATACCTGTTTGCTAGGGCAGACAAATCCCTGTTGTAGACGTCTGCTCAGGAACATTTTGTGTTTTTACAAAACCCACAGAGCCCACCTTTGGTTTATATTGCAACTATGCTGAGTGGACTTTAGTTCCTGTTTCTGGGAAAGAGCACATTGTCTGGCACTATTATCAGATCAATAGTCTGAACAAGGCCAATACACTTAAACCCTTGGTCATGATGACTTGTGATTTTGTGCTAGCATAACCATAGACAGCTCCTAAATAGTTCCATCTAACTAATTTTACTCACAAGGCTTTGGTTAACCCATGATATGGTTTTCAGTCACCTTCCTGATGAATCAACCTCAAAATTCAAACACTGGTCTCATGGTTGGGATGTAAACATTCCTTTATTTGCATCTCTAGAATACTGTAATGTTAAATGTAAATAGGGGAGGTTTATATGCAAAGATGGAGGATCTAGTAAACTATTGTTTACCTAGAACATATAATATCAATCCTCCAATATGGCAGTGAATGCCAGTCAATTTCCTCACAGATGATGAGGAGACTTGAGGCAACTGACATGTATTTCTACAGAAGGATGCTGAGAATACCATAGACTGAACATGTGAGTAACAAAGAAGCTTTAAAAAAAATGTGAGCAAAAAGGACACTTGTAGCTAAGTAAGTGAAGAGGAAAGAGGGCTTGGAGAATTTGATACAGATTGAATGCAAGAGAGGGGAACTGAGTAAATATTATAATGTTCATTAAGCTAATGGTTCTGGTTAATAATATTGTAAGGAAACACTGGAACAAAAATTGAGGGAGATGGATTAAGAATACAATAATATTGAATATTGTAGTTCAGTGCAGCAATACATATGACTCGTACGTATGACTTGTGGCAGTATGATTTGCAGCACACTTTCTTATGACCAGGTGTTCTACTCAGAAAATGGATGAGTCTATGTTCAATAATTAGTGTAGAGAAGCTTGGTCATCTTTCTACACAACTGTAAATTATCTAATGAACTTGTGTAAATGGATGACAGAACAGGGACTAGGAGGAGGTAAGTATTACTTAGCGGTACAAAAGATAGGAAGTTGTGGAGAGCTATGATCACACACTTTCTGAAGGGACATGGCACATAAGATTAATTTTTGTCTGCTTTTTTTTGTGGGTTGTACATTATATGGAAATATCCATCATCCTATATTTTCCTGCTCTTGCCTCTTGAATAAACCCTGGGGGGTTGGGGATACACTAAATAAAATTGTGAAAATCAAGAAACCTGTCACCCTCACCAAATTTATTGAAATTCCAGCAAACAGTGCATTTTGTAAAAAAATATTTATCTTGATTGTGTTTTAGAAGATCTTGTAAAGATCAAGTTAAAAAAAATGTCTCAAAATTTGAAAGACGCCCCACTCCATTTATTTTATACCTACTTTTGTTTATCTGAGAGGAAAAAGTACTGTTGAAAAAACTAGCATTCATCTCGGTAGCATGTATTATTTTTTGCATTCAAAGTTCTTATGTGTTAATTAATCTTTATTATTTCATTTTAAATGCCATATCTCTTCAGAAATTAGGTGGTGATGGCTCTCCACATGTTTCTTTTGTTTATTATCTTTGAACTGAAATGCCTTCTTGGGAAGCCTCCTGTGTATGACAATAAACTACATCCGCGTCCTGGGTATGACGATAAACTATGTCCAACAGCAAGGCCTCTGATCAGGTTTTGAGGAGTGTGGAACCACTTCTTAATTGCTGGTGTTCCAAGGTCCACCCTGACCCAGAGTGGTAGCACCTGTTAGGGTCCCAGCTATGGGCAAATAGTTAACCCTGAAACTGAGGTAAAAGGCATTATAAAAGTGTAAAAATAGGTTTTAATACCAGAAATACTTTGTAAAAAAAATTATTACCAGAAATAAAGTTTTGAAGAAAAAAACTATTACCAGCAATATATTTTTGAAAAACATATTACCAACAATACGTTTTTGAAAAAAAACCAAAAAAAAACCAGCAATACATATTTTAAAATAATATTACCAGCTATACATTTTTGAGAAAAAAAATATTACCAGAAATAGATTTTTGACAAAACAAAATATTACCAGGAGAAAAAAAAAGTTGTCAGCATTAAATAACCCATTGAGGTTGATATGCCATAAAACACAACAAACCAAACCAAACTTTCTTGGGAAAGTTGGTAGAGTGGTTTTCCATTTCCCATGGTTTTGAATTTATAGTTGTCCTTCTCTCACGCTGGTTACCAACAAAGACTAGAAATCCCAGTCTACCCTGCTATTTAACAAGTGATGGGAAGAGATAGGCATCATACATTTCCTAAGGCCTGTGTCCCAGTCGATCTGGTCGTTTCCGGGTCGATGCCAGCTTTGTCGTTCTCAGCTTGCCTCCAACGCTTGGTCACCGAAGTAACTACTTTGATCTCAAGTCTAACCTACTCACGTTGTGACTTTGATCTTAGGTAGACGAAATCAATCAGGCGACGGGCCGTAGTGCAAGCTGAATCCGGGGTAAAGGTGATACCGCACAAGCATAAGTAAAAGAAAAATAATAAAACAAACTCACGAGGTTCAAATATGTTGAGAAATAACAATTAACTTTATCTATCTGTCTCCCGGCCCGTTTCTGTGGATTCGTGATACTTTTTGCATTTCTTAAGCGAGTTATGGTATCTTAAGTCGTTCGTCAATAAAAACTTGCTTTTGGTAGGAAGACTAAGTCGAAAGCCGTGGAATCTTGGTCAGCCCAACAGCTCTCTGTCGATCTGTGTCTCCGATCTCGAGCCCAACTCTCTGAACGCCCAGGGACGTTCGTTTATATGGACACCGACCAACTCCGGGGTAGGGGCCTGTAGTAGTTTGGGTTGTTTGACAATTCTTAATTCCCGACAAAAATTCTCTTTGTCCTCAAGACAGGAAAATTTATTACTTCCCATTTTTGGAAGCCAATCACTTTCCACCCCGGGGCTCTCTCCCTCGTCTGTGAGGAGAGGCCAGATGAGAATTATCCTCCTAGACTCTTCCTTTCTCATATTGGTATCTCATACCAATCCTCTTAGTGGGTGTCAACAACTTCCCCGCCTTTCTCATACATTCACCTTCGCCTATCACTCACGCCACTACTTGGGCAACGATTTCTCGGCAGCGTGGATGTGGCTAGACTTGGCCTTCTTAAAATTATCGTCCAGAAAAAAAATCTCTTTTCTTTTCTTTCCTTCTTTTCTATCAGCCAGAATTCTTATGAATCCTACGTGGCCATAATTAAATTTTTATCTTATTCTGAGCCACACAAAATCCACTTAGCAGAATCTCTACCGACTCATTAATCACTGCTAGTCAACTTTTAAACTGGAAGGTCGTGTTCCGCCTGAAAATCAAATTCTTTATTTTTCTCGTGTCTTAAAATTTTCGTATCACCAGATTCCCACCTTCGGCGACATTAAGTCTGTCGTCAACAGTTTGAATAAGCAATAACAATGATCATATCAAGATCTGTATACATAACGGCTGACTTTCTTCGTCGGAATCCAAGAATGAAAAATATTAATGATATCTCTGATAGATAGCCAATATTGATTTCTTCTGCATGTATACAATTGACCGAAGCCGATTTTTTTTTTATGTCCGCCGTGTGTGGTCTGCTTTATCATTCCTCCCTGAATTCTGTCTCCCTTGGCGCGTCACTATCTGATCATGATATTGATTCTGACAGAATCTGAAATCTGGCTTTCTCTTATGGATTTTCTGTCTTCTGCGAAAAAGTATCTTTCTTCGTAAATGAAATAAAATCTTTTCCCATTCTTTTTTTGTTAAAAAAATGTCGCTCAGTCTGTCTTTCGATATAGCTCTTTCTCGCCTTAAGTATTTCTCGTTTTTAATTTCTATGCTTAATTGGTTAGCCAATTACCATAGCTAAATAGTGTCACACATCCGAAAAATACACTGTCTCCAAAACAAACTATAACAAACCTAATGATGAGGAAGTAAAGAAAACACTATAAAAAAAGTTAAAGACTTATAAAGCATCACCTTTTGAAAGCTCATCCTCTCCCCAAATATAGAAACAACTTTATAAGTTTTACGAAAGGAGTCTGAAATCAGAAATGCATATCCAAAAAGTGGGGTATATCACACATTAACGTATTATGGCATCAAAAAGCTAACCTCTACGACCCTCACGCATACAGAGGTATCTCAATTGGATCGATTATGATAAAGGTACTAGTGAATATTATATTAACGAGGCTTTCACCGTTCTATGAAAAATCAATTCCTCATGACACAGTTTGGCTTTCGCCTTGTCAAGGGGTGTAATCATTGTATATATCATCCAACAATTCCAGGAAATTGCTTATCTCTTTAATAGAAAATGGTATACTTGATTTTCAGAGCTCGGAGAAACACACGACCACATCAATAGACACCCCCTCTTCTTTCCATTAGAAACTGCTTTCCATGCTTCGAATCCCCTAAAACTCTAGATCTGATAGAATTATATCGGTCCACAAAGTCGTGCATGTCAATACCGGAACATTCTAAATCTTATCCGGAGCATGGCAAGGATGAAATGAGAGACACCCCCAACATTTTTAATCTCTTCTTAGACTATGCTCTGCGTAAATACAAGCACAGATGTAAAGAGATGGGCACTGATCACTTAAACATTTCATAATGTATCCCAAATTAATTTATTAATAGAAAACAGCGTTCATGCTTACCCTCCCAAGTCTAATGTACAGAGGATGAAGAAGGGCTTGGTCGATGCCATAGGCATTCATAGTCGGGACAAGAAAATAATCTGGAATTGGAATAAAAGAAGTGATCGTTTGTATACTGAATCCATCATAAAAATTCAGGATGCCGAATTAGTAAATACTAAACACTTGAAACACGTTGGTGTGTGGATCAGTTATAACAAATTTAGTACATAAATAAATGGAACATAGAATAACCTGCGTTATAGGTAGTTTCGCCCAACACCGCACGCTGCTGCAAAACTAAAACATTAACCTAGAAACGTTCTTAAATTGCCGCATCAGATCGAGTCTTTCATATAGATGCCATGCATGACATCAAACTCGCCCAGAAAGATCGAAACTGTCTGCTATATACAACACAACCACTTTCTCAGACCGATGGGGGAAAATGCTTCTTTTGCGAGTGAAGCATGTAGGTCTTAGCGAGGACTATCCTTCGTCGAGAATCGTAGACTGGCGCCACAGAATCACCAACAAAAAACATTGTATCAGATAACAGAAAGCACATCACTTGAAGACTTTCAACAGCAACAACATGGGTAGAACATGTAACTAAAAACGAGTAATAACATAATCAAAATTCTGACGTTCCACTCGACCCCAGACAAAAGGCAAGGAAGGAAACCCCCATCAATACTGAAAAGAGCAGTAACTTGATAAACCTGTGTTTTTGAAAATTTGTTTTAAGAGAAAGATTTTGCAAAGTTCAATCGACAGGAAGTTTAAATATTACCACAATGTTTTCTAAAATGACCTGTTCAACATAGAATTTATTGATTTAGTCATTTGTTAAGGATTATCAACAATTCCAGGTTATTTAAAGCCAGGAATATTTTTAGATTGTAAGAATTCTTTTTAAGATAATAATGGTTTAGTGATACAAGTTATAATAATTAACCCGTAGTTGAGGGAGAAGAAGCAGATTCATACCTTTCCCCAATGGTATTTGCGTGTAAGGAAATATAACGAACCCAATGAGAATTAAAAATTTCGAGTCATTACACCACGCGTACAAACAAGTTTACAGCACCTGGTATTCCCAAGTGATCACCCATCTAGGTACTGACTAGGGTAGATGTTGCTTAACTTTAGTGATCGTATGGGAACCAGTATTTCAATGTGATGTGTCCGTAGGCCAATTTTTTCGTTAATTAATGAGTGTTGAAAATTTCATTTAAATCAGATAATTCTCTGGTTTTCGGTAATTTAAATAAAAACTTGGTGGGTAGCGATTTTTGTTCGTATTCATTATCGAAAGTGCGCATGCGTTTTGGTGATAGCTGTATTTTCTGAAGTCATTTTAAAACTATTTGCTGATTCTATTTTGTGCATCAATAAATTGTTCTGCGAACGGCACATATCGTCAAGCACTTATTTTAAAGATGTATATTGTTTATGTTTTAAAATTGCTGACAAGGTTTTGGTTATATATTATGAATAGTTTCAAGGGGTGCTTAATGTCAGTTGGTGCAGGGGTGGGTACATTCCTGGTCGAAAAAGGCGGCGGTGTATTAGAAAAAAAAAAAAAAAAACCTTAAACAATGTCACTATTGTTTGGACTTATTTTTGTTCATCAGGCACTAGGGTAATGGATTTTTTGACTGTCTTTTGTGTGGGGCACTTGAGTTGCATTTCCTTCTCTTTTCTTTCATATTCAGTTCCACTCTCCCTTTTCTTCTCGCCTTCTTCTCTCTTTCCTTTTTCACCCCTTTTCTTTTTTTCCTTCTTTTCTCTTTCTCATTCTTTCTCTCACTCTTTTCTTCTTGCCTTCCTCTCTCATTACTTTTCTTTACCCTATTTGGTATTTCACTCTTTTAAGTTTGTTCGAAAAGATAAGTAATTACTGTAAGAAAAAGGATAATTCAGTGATGTGACACGGCGTGAGAAAAAAGAACGCAACCAAACCTTTTATGAGTATAACAGAAGAATGAGAAGAAAAGAGAAAAAAAAAAGAAGTTTTACAATAATAGTGTTGTAAAAAATGTTATTTTGCGGACTTGTTACAGAAAAACGTCCTTTTAACTGTTCTTTGAGATCTTGTGATTTCTTGTCGTTGTGGTGGTGGCAGCGATGTCTCAGAGTGTGATCTTCCTGAGGATTGAGAAGATATTTCTTCACGTGGAGTAGGCGTTACAATCCCGGATTCCACAGATCTGTTGGTGAAGTTTCTTTCCGAGAGATGTTTTTTGTACGTGCGAGTCGTTGAAAGCCAGCGTGGGAAAGAGGAAGAAAGATTCAAAAGGAGCACGCAGATCAGAACGAAGCAGCTTCAGTAAAGGGTCTTCTGATTGCTTCTTTTTCAGCCAGTCACAGGGATCGTTATAACAATACCAAGGGGCCCGTTCAAAGGGTGCTTACTCCGAAAGGCTTGTAATAATTTCAATACTCTCACCCTTCGTTTTCCTCTCCTCACGTTCTCTTACTACTCTCTTTCTTCTCTCACTTTGACTACTTTTCTTTTTCTCATCCCTTTCTCTTTCTATTTTTTTTATCTCACTCTGCCTTTCTTTTATTCTTTCCTTCTTTTCTCTTTCCTTTCTTTTACCTTCCTTTTCATTCCTTTTTCTTTTCTCATTATTTTCTCTTTCCTCTTCCCTTGATTTTCCTTTCTTTTTCAATCTTTTCTTTATTCTCTTTCTTTCTTTTCTCCTTTTTTTTCTAACTTTTCTTATGATTTTCTGTCTTTTCCTCCCTCACCTTCTTTTCTTCCCTTCTTGACTTTCTTTTTTCACATTTCTATTTTTCCTTTTTTGTCTCTTTTGTTTTACTTTCCTCTTTCACTCTTACCATCTCAATATGTGTGTGTGGGGGGGAGTAAAATAGATAGGTTATTTAATAGAACAAGAACAAACGAAAGGGCACCAATATAGTCAGTAAGATAAATATGACAAAAATGAAGCACGGAGAGAAAGGTTTAAAGTTCGGAATTTTCGGACACGTCTGTGTCCTTCATCAACAGACCAAAGAATAAACAAAAAATGGGAATTATTACTCACCGACAGATGGTTTTGTAGATGGGGTGTTTCCCAGTGGAAATCGTATTGTTAGAAAAATCTGATCTCTGATTCCTCGATGTGTAAAACATTTTATGAAAATAGACTTAAATTTAAAATTTTGATAGGTGTAAAAGTGTTAGGAAGGGCTATTATTACTAGTGTGTGTCGTGGGAGTGAGTGAGTTGTAAACATTGATTAAGAGAGTTATAGGTTGGGAAGGGGGAAAGACGTCTCGCGTGTCGCAAGTTGTAGCAAAAATTGTCGGGCCAAGTTGTCAAATTTAGAAAGACAGGCGGTGGGTAGAATATGATGTGATGAAAAAAAATGGAAAATGAAATATTTAATAACAAGCTATTAAATAAAATGAAATGAAAAGACAAAATTAAGGAACAAAAATGGATAAAAATTTGGAAATCTATTCTTAATCATATATATATATATATATATATATATATATATATATATATATATATATATATAATACAAAAATATGCTGAATTGAATGATTTTTCATATATGTGCATTTTAATATTTGTCATTAATTGGGATGACCCCGATTTTCTTGAAAATTCAAATCGTGGTAATAAGATTGTTTAGGACACTTGGCACATAGGGGTGGGGTTGCAATTTTTATTTAGTAGGACTTTTCGATTTGGGCCAGTTGTTATTAATTTAACTGTTTGAGAAGAGCCCCCCCCCAACCCCCAGAGATATCAGCTCACACACGTGTACCCACTAAAAATAACGTTCATGCTAATAATGTATATAAAAGGAAATATGAACCCAATTTTTCATTATTATTATAATTTTTTTCATTATTATTTTTGACCCGAATTTGTTATATAATCACATGACATGTCATAACCAATGATTTAGGGCAATCGAAGGATGTGATTTTTTTTTTGTTTCTCCCCTTAATTAAATAAAAGCCAGCTATTAAAAAAAAACTTAAATGGTCAAAGCTCTTCTTAGATATCAGGTGAAACCACCTTCTTCCTGGTTCACACCAACCTGTTCAGGCGCTTTTTCTAGTTGTTCCTATTGTGACTATTCGAAATAATTGTAAACATGTCCTCAAAGAGACTAAATCTTTGCTAGTAAAATGAGGCACCTCGTATCTTCTAACAAGTTTGACTTTCATGACTACTGGCATTGTTCTAATAGTGTATTAAATAAGAGTAAGTCTTCTGTATCTCCTCTCTTCACTCAATTTGAGGTGTTAACTAATTCTATTGATAAAGCAGAATGATTTGTTCATATATTCTCTTCAAATTCTACCCATGACTTATCTGGAGCATCTTTGCCTAACTTTCCACTTAGTTGTAAGTGGAAAGTTAAGCAAAGATACTCCAGATCTTAAGTGATAAGCACATAACTCCTCCTTGGTATCTGCTATCATTTCTCTCAGGTCATCCCATAAGTTCTGTCCGAATTTTGAATAAAGAAAACAAGTGACCAAATGTTATATTTAATTACAGATTCAATCAACAATGTATTTTCCCTGATTATCTATGACTTCCTTCCATCTATTAACAAGCTTACTAATTCCGTTACTGTAAATTTTTTTGGCTTTGATTCGAAGAACTCACAAATGTCAGTTTTAACCTCTTCCTGTGTTACAAAAGCTGTTTCTTCCAAATGATTCTGTAAGCTACGAAACAAATGGTAGTCTGAAGGAGCAAGATCGGGAGAATAAGGTGGATGAGGAATTTTCTCCCAACCAAGTTCTTTGATCTTTTGTGACGTGATTCTTGCTGTGTGGGTGTCGCGCATTGTCCTGATGAAACATCCCCCCTTTTCGATTCACTAGAGCAGGTCTTTTTTTTCCTCAAAGTTTGGTTCAAACGCTCTAATTGCTGACAGTATATTTGAGCATTAATTGTTGCATTAGGTGGTAAGAATTCAAAGTGGATTATTCCTTGGCGATCCCACCAGATTGAAAGAACAACCTTTTGCCCATGAAGTTCCCTTCTCGGCTGTGGCTGGGGTCCTTCCCCTTTACCAAGCCACTGTCTACGACGCATAACATTTCGATAAAAGATCCATTTTTCGTCGCCAGTCACAAGTCTATCCAAAAAAGGTGAAAAAAAGTTGGCGAGAATGGAGAGAAGAGCAGGTGTCAACTCGGGATTTGAGGTTGTTTTCAGACAATTCATGAGGCACCCATTTTCCAAGTTTAGGAACTTTTCCAAGTTGTTGAAGATGACGATGAACAGTTGTATGATTTGAACTGAGAACCACTGCCAATTCCTCAACTGATAAAGCAGGATTTTCTTCAAGGGCTGCTTCAAGAAGCTTTTCATCAAACTCAACTGGACGTCCGGTTCGATCTTCATCTTCAAGTGTGAAATCTCCACCTCTGAATTTTGCAAACCATCTTCTGCAAGTTCTTTCATTCACACATTCCTCTCCCTAAACTGAGTGATTGTTTCTAGCTGCTTCGGCTGCTGAGTTTCCTTTCTTGAACTCATAAAGCATTATGTGCCTCAAATGATTCTTGGGTACTTCCATGTTAGCATGGTTTTAATCAAACAAAATTTAATTTTATTGTTCTCTGAAATAAAATTTGATCAGTTTAAATGCATCTAAACATAAAAATAATTTTCAGCTCCATTAGACATTAAATTTCGTTCATTTTAACAAAAAGTTAAAATTCGGACAGAACTTATGGGATGACCTGATAAAATGGATCATCAAAAATGATGTCGACTTGATGGTATCACTGCAATAATCCTTAAGAAATGTGCTCCTGAACTGGTTCCTATTCTCTCTAAATAAATGTGCTTGTTAGAACTATTTTTTCTTTTCATTTCCTGACAAGATGGTGCACGACGTATTTTGTTCTTCAGTTCCTTTCTTCATCAGATCCAATTATTAATATTATTATTGATGTGCGCAGGTTTGCCAACTGTTTAGTATTAATTAATGTAGGACGTATTTTTGTGCTGCATTTTGAGAATCGATATTTTAAAAGATATACTTATTAAACACGAACTGGCGGAATATGCTTAGAATTTTCTCTACCTACACATCTCTCTCTCTCTCTCTCTCAAATATATATATATATATATATATATATATATACGCAATTTTTATATATATTATTTACATATTACATATGCCCGGTGCGTGTATGTATGTCTGCGTACGTATGTGTGGCGTTCCGACGACAATTATTTCTCCTACTATCATAAAAAACACCGATATACGCAACCATATATGAATCCAAAATTTAAAAATTAATCAGTTTGTCTGACGATCGTAAATAGCGTGAAACCCAGGGCCACAAACTCACATCAATCCAACTATATATATATATATATATATATATATATATATATATATATATATATATATATATATATATATATATATGTGTAAAAAGTTCTACATGTTAAATTTTTAACTTTTTATATGTGTATTGAGCACTTTTTTAATACTACTGTTTTCTGCTCTAATTCAACTCTAACCATTAACTTCTTTATCATATTTCCTTATTCACTTTATATATATATATATATATATATATATATATATATATATATATTCCCTTTTTCTTTCACTTTCACGATCCCTATCGCTCCAAAATACTAAACTGATTTCATCCAGTCTTGTGGGTTTGTGGATCGCTGTTTGGGGACCTGACCGTAAGGAGATCTACAGATCCTATAGCCCGCGGTCCCCTGACTGGGAAACACTAGCCCTACTGCAATTTTATTTTAAGGAGTTGGCTACTCTATATATATATGTGGGGGGTGTACTGCATTTGTGTATGTGTGTACTGCATTTGTGTATGTGTGTGTTGTTTAGTATACATTTCTGCTCCCATGTCTGCCAGTAAATTAATGAATTTGTCTTCAGTTGTTCCCAGAACATTTGTGTCTGTCTGAGGACCGATGATTCGCTTGCTCTCCTCTCACCGTAGCAAAAGCATCCACATCTGGAAACCTGCATTTAACTCGTCTTTCTAGTTTCACCCCACTTATTTCCTTTGTCTCAACTGTCGGAAGAAGACCGATTTGGTGCCAGTAGTTATATTAAAATCACATGTTGCTAGAATTAGCTTTTCACTTTTATTATTCAATAATAATAATTGTCTAAATATAATGTATTCATTATATGCCCCATATATGTATTTCTATTGAAATGGAAAAATGTGCATATAGTTAAGTAATTTTCCACATGAATAGCAGAAGCAATATCTTCAGCATTTTAAAAGACATCTATTTGATTTAGTCTTGTACAAAGGTCACAATAACTGAGCACCCAATAATCATATTGTGTATGCAGTAATAAGAAGTAATGTTGGGTAAAAATCCTTTCATATATATATATATATATATATATATATATATATATATATATATAATACACGTTTCATTAAATAATATAGACAAGTGTTGTCTATTTATTTTATGTAAAATTTGTTCGTAACATCTGATAAGTTTGATAACATTATCATTAAGCGAAGAAAGAAATTCACAATATTGATCCATATTTTTTTAATATAATCTAAGCTTTCGGCTTACTTAAGCCATTATCAAAGATATCAATTACAAACATATTAAACAATATACGGACACGACAGTGATGATAGTCTGTCATTGTTTACATAGTTGATCACTAAGCAACGATAAACACGCGCATATAAGACGCTAGAAGCGAAAATCGCACCGCATCTCATGACGTCACACATGACTACACGAGAGTGAATTGGAGAATGAAGTAAGGAAAGCCGTTGGCTTCTGTTACCAATTATAGACATTTAAGAATATTTGTAGAGATGCCATAATTGATTTTGTTTAGGTTGGGTTTTAACTGTTTGATGTATAATGCTTCAAGTATTTTTAGTTTTTGTCTATTGTTTTCATGTCGAAGTATAGTTGTGTTTTCGACAAGTATTTTACGGAATTGTGTGTGCGGGCAAGCATGTTGTTTTAAATACCTAAAAATGTTAGAGTTTTTATTAAAATATAGTGTCAAGCGTCGTGAAAGCGAGTTTGTGGTGTGACCAACATAAATATTATTTAATTCGTTGGAGATACACTCTCCCAAAGGGCACTTGAATTTATAAACTATGTTGTTTTTTTGCAAATCGCTAACCGGGGGAGAAGAATCATTGCGAAGTATTAAGTTGGATATACTAGATTTAGTGTCGTATATGATTAATTTAATTTTTTTGCTAGGATCTGTAGTTGATATATTAGAATTTACTAAATTTTTTAGTATATTTTCATCTTGTTTATAATTAGTATGCATTTGATTACGATATAGGAGATTAATATATTTGAGATCAGTAGAAGCATTATTATGTACAATTTGCTTATTATTGAGATTTCTAAGAAAGCATCTTATTTGTTCATCAACTATATAGTTTGGAAAGCTATTATTAATAAGTGTCTGTTTTATATTCTTTAGTTCACTGTAAAAAATCTGTTTTGTGGATGAATTTTTTACAATAGACAAAAACTAAAAATACTTGAAGCATTATACATCAAACAGTTAAAACCCAACCTAAACAAAATCAATTATGGCATTTCTACAAATATTCTTAAATGTCTATAATTGGTAACAGAAGCCATTGGTTTATACCAACGGCTTTCCTTACTTCATTCTCCAATTCACTCTCGTGTAGTCATGTGTGACGTCATGAGATGCGGTGCGATTTTCGCTTCTAGCGTCTTATATGCGCGTGTTTATCGTTGCTTAGTGATCAACTATGTAAACAATGACAGACTATCATCACTGTCGTGTCCGTATATTGTTTAATATGTTTGTAATTGATATCTTTGATAATGGCTTAAGTAAGCCGAAAGCTTAGATTATATTAAAAAAATATGGATCAATATTGTGAATTTCTTTCTTCGTTTAATGATAATGTTATCAAACTTATCAGATGTTACGAACAAATTTTACATAAAATAAATAGACAACACTTGTCTATATTATTTAATGAAACGTGTATAAATGAAAATATGCTGCCTAAATACACACAATATATATATATATATATATATACATATATATATATATTAGATACTCTTAGTTTGCTGATTTAGTATGTATTTATATTTTAGATACCCTTAGATGACATTGAAATGGATAAATTTTGTATTAGTTTTTCGATGGGTTGGTTTCTGTAGCTTTCACAGTTAAATCCTACTTATATATATATATATATATATATATATATATATATATATATATATATATATATATACCGGTTGTAACCGCAAAATTGTCCATTTGTTAGATTAAGCTTTGAATCGTTGTATCTTAGAAATGATTAAACACATATTGCTGGAATTCTCCGAGATTTTTATAACACTATTGAACTCTACTTTGATCTTTTAAGAATGTATAATTACTCTTCAAGCTTAACAAAAAATGGTGGTGCAATCATAACTTGTTCATCATTAATTATTCATAGCTAAGCATCGGAAGCTCATTGAAGGATTGATATATATATATATATTATTCCATGATCATTTTTCAACTTATTCATGAACACCTACGCCCTCTCTAATCTTCTTTCTGTCCAGGAGTAACAAGGTGCCTCACAGGTTTTACGCACGATTTCATTTTCAAATTTTTTTCACTGCTCTTTGGACTGTCATAGCTGAAACTCCTCTCTCACATACCAATCGACATGGATTATTTTGGATCTTTTCTAATTAATCTCTTTAGCTTTAAGTTGAAATGATGACCCCTCTTGTAGTTGCGACCTCCTGATTAAATTTTTCTCGCTACTGTTCCCTCTTTTTTAAACTTATTCACCCTTCTCTTGATGGTTCTTGAATTGACTTTGAAGATGAAAACCAGAGTATTAATTTTGGTACCATTACTGAAGGCTTGAATGATCTTTTTCCTCTCACCATTTCTCAGTTGGGAAGACAGTAGGTCTGACGCAAAACGATCTTAAGCTGTTCTATTTCTAGCTGAATAACTAGTGTTTTTCAGTGATTCTTACGACAAATGGTGTCAAGATGGCTAAACGTCTTATCTGAAAACCTGGAAAAATGAAACTGAATTAGTTTAGTGGTTTGTTAGATATTAAACATTTTGTTGGATGGACACTTATGTTGTTACACGATTTGGACAATTTTGCTGTTACATCCGGTATATATATATATATATATATATATATATATATATATATATATGAAATACACACACACACTCTCCCCACACACAGATATATATATATATAAAACAGACAACGAATGTGTGTCATGTTTTATCATGAACCTTTCCAAACGTCGTATAATGGCTTTAATGTC
This sequence comes from Acanthosepion pharaonis, assembly GCA_903632075.3. Classification (NCBI taxonomy): domain Eukaryota; kingdom Metazoa; phylum Mollusca; class Cephalopoda; order Sepiida; family Sepiidae; genus Acanthosepion; species Acanthosepion pharaonis. The sequence continues at coordinate 70,624 of CAHIKZ030005338.1, forward strand.
AAGAGAAAATAAAGACAAAAATGTCCAACATTTGAATATTTCTTTATTATATTGTTCGTAATAGATCTAAGCTTTCGGCTCGCATGAGACATCATCAGAGTGGGTATATGGACATAGCAACAGAGATGTTTATCGTTAAAGATGACATCCTGTTTTTCTTTGCATAGAAGTTTCCTATGCTATGATAACGGTCGCGGAATAGCTGACGCAGGCCGTAAATTCGTAATGCGGTTCTATGACGTCAGCTGTAGAATGGATCGACCGAAACGTTGTGGGAACGAAATAAATAACACAAAAATCAGCTCGCTCATCAAAATAATCCCTCGGACGAAACCTTAGATTTTATTTTTTTTTGAGCCTGAACATCGCCGACAATAATGGTTTATCTTAAGACATGTCTTCAAAAAAAGGTATATTTGACCAAGAAGTAAGAATGTTAATTAATTTTCCATTTAATGAGCTTGTCTGTTAATTAGTGTTAGATGCTTTTTTTCTCCCTTTGCAGACGACTTTTCCAGTTACCAAAATAAAGAAAGAAAGAAAAAGAAAAAAGAAAGGAAAACAAATAGTAAATTATCTAATATCCTGTAGTCTTTTATAAGTCCCCCCCCCTGGATAAATTTCTAACCGGAACTCGACGCGAGTCTTTATCCTAATAGTTTCAGGTATCGTCTGAAACGTTTGAATTAGTTTTGTTTTCTTCATGCTCGTCGTAATAACTGTGATTCTCCAACGGATGATAATTTCAATCGTGGAGTCAAAGGTTAGCTTGCTAATTTAGATAAAAATGGCAAATCCCGATTAAGGAAGTCAAAACGATGGGATCATGTTGAATACGATTACATTTCTTAGCGGGGGAGGATTTTTTTAAGCAAGCATTGAAAAAGAAAATAAAAACGATAGCCTTCGCTAATTTACATATACGAAGTGTTACGAACCAGAATTTTCCGTGTGAAATGGCTCCCTCGAAGAAGGAAAAAAATATGATAGAAGATGTTTATATGGCGCTTGTTCTAATGAGCTTTCCTCCTTGGTATCTCGATTGCGTGAATGTATGCATAGTACTGAGGTAGCTACTAGGTCTCATCATTTTACTGTTAACCTAGTTATTTGTAACCGCCAATCTCGATCTATAAAAGGCAGGATGTGTGTGTGTGTGTGTGTGTGTGTGTGTGTGTAACGAATGCACGGCCGCAATTTTCGACGGATTTGCACCAAAATTTACATGCACATGCTCCAAGTTAGCGGCAAGGCCAAGACCGACTTTGCATTTCCCAACTCCCATCGATAGTGGAAATAATCGATTTTTTCATGCATCTACGGCAGTTTTCATGTAGTTCGCGGCCAATTTCTACTGGCCAGAGTGAGAGCCTATAGCTGGTTGCCACGAATAGACAGGAAGATTCTATTGGCCAGCGTGAGAGCCAACAGCTTACTGACACGAATGTTAACTAGCATGCTAGCATGCAAAAAAAAATCGATAGCTGCATTCGTTACAAGTGGGAAAAATTTAAGTCTGCATGGAACTTTACTCCAATTGGCTCATTCGCTTGCTTAAACTCAACGTTTATTCTGATTCCGGAGAACTGGGTTGGGTGTGAAAACGTATTTGTTGTTAACATTCTTTTTTCATTCGGTTTTTCCAGTTACGAGTCTTTTTTTTTTTTTTTTAAAGCTGATCGTTTTGTGTTTATTTTGTTTAGTTCTTTTTTCGTAACAGATTTAATGTTTAGTATAGAGCTTAGAAAAAATTCGCAGTGTGAGATAGGCAAGAAGTAAGGCATGTAGCAACATCAGCACGGCAAAGGGCACTCCTTTAAAGGCAAGGAAGGGCAAAAATATTTTAAGTCAAGTGATAGCGATTGCTGTATGAGTCGTACGATTTTTGAATCAAGCCCGGGCAACGCCGGGCCATGCTGCTAGTTCTATTCTAAAAGTTTCTTTTCTTCCACTTCTCACCTGTGGAGCTCTGTTTTGATTTCTTGCTTCCTTATCAATGATCATGATGATCACCATTATCATCATCATCTTCTTCTTCGTCTATGTGCAGTGTCTCTTCATTGGCGATCATGGCTTAACAAATCCAGAGACGAATATGCAATGTGATTAGTCCTTATCTGGCATCACGTCTACAGTCACTTTATCACAGACGTGCCGTCTCTTCCCTCTGACTTTTCTACAAATACTTTCACAATAACTGCTCCGACGAGCTACTTTCGCTGGCTCCCAAACTGCATGAATTTAAGCGTGCTACTAGGTTGGCATCTCAGTCCCACCCTTTCACAGTTGAAACTGCTAAATGTAGCCATCTCTTCTACTCCAATAGCTTCATGTCTCGCATTTTCCGTGTGTGGAACTCTCTTCCTATTACTTGCTTCCCTGATAGCTATAGTCTTCAATTATTCAAATGCAATGTCAATCGACATCTTCACATGCCTTGAACTATTTCCCCGCCCTCCTCTTCATCCTTTCATCTACCACACCTCTTGACTCTTGCTCCCACTCTCTGTAACCTCTTGCATGCTAGTGGCACTCTCTCATTGCTTGGCGTGAAATGCTTAAAAAAAAAAGCTCCTAATAAATTTCGTCTTTTTGTTCTTTCCCCTAAACATTGTTGCGCCATCTATTTACACAAGGTCGCTAGGTAGGTTCTACATTGTTTTCCTTTGTCCCTCTTGCCTTCAATCTGTCCTGTGAGTATCATATTTTCCAAGCCCTTGTTTCTCATTATTCTCTTCCTGATATTACAAGAAGATCTTTAAAAAAGTAAATGCATCGTCAATCGCCATCTTCTATCTTTCTGAACCCTGTTCCTTTCTTCCCACTAAAATCTTCTCATTGTCTTCCACTCCCAGTAATTCCTTCCGTCTTAGTGGCTTTATCGCCTTCCTTGGCATGAAATGATTTAAAAAATAAAATGACATTCTTCATTTCCCAGTTGAATGATTTGGGGAGCTGTGTGAAATTTCTGGTGAGACACAGGAAATGTTAGCTTAACTTTCAGGGTTGGCAGATTAGCTAGATAGAACTTTGAAAGCTCATCATTTCTTTTTGAGGTGAGCGATCATGGTCCTCCACAACTTCTTAACCGTTGAAGCTCTTAGAAATGGTTGTCTTTTTCTATTTTTTCCAGTTCCCAGTTCTACCATCCATTCACACAAACCCGTTAGGAAGATTACTCGATGTTTTCCTCTTGGTATCAGTATGTCCTGTGAGCATCTAATTTTCCAAACCCTCTTTCCTCATTATGTATCCCAGAAAAAAAAATAAAGAGAACGACTGTTCTAAATTCAAAATCATGGAGTAGGCAATGGGAAACAACTCCACCATCTTTCTCAAATAATAAACTAAAAGAACATGTGGAGAGCCATGATCATCTACTTTCTAAAGAGATATGGCATTTAGAATAAAAAAAAATTAATTCACACATATGAACCTTGATTACAACGAATAAGACGTGTTAAAAATATATACTAAAGAAATACTAGTTTTCTTCAATAGTCCTCTTTGTTAGAAATAGTATCAAATGCTACGGGCGTGGCATTTTCAAGGACCTTGCATTCATCTTCTTAATGTGCCGTGACCACTCAGACCGTGGTGCGATCATGGCTATTCACAACTCCTTGTCCTTCGTAGCTCTTAATAAATGTTATTTTTTGTTATTTCCCCTAAATCCGGCCCCTACCATCCATTCAGTCAAGCTAACTGAATATGTTATGCGATGTTTTCCTCTGTCCTTCCCGCCTTCAATCTATCCTGTGAGTATCACATTTCCCAAGCCCTCTTTCTTCATTATGTGCCCTAGACACTTCAACTGTCTCTTCCTGATGTTATGTATGTTTCCTTTTTGTTTCCATTTTCTCTAAAACTTCGTCGTTGCTCCCATATTCAATCCTCAGTATCCTTCTGTAGAACCACATTTTTCTTGCTTCAAGTCTCTTCTACAGTGGATTGTCCAGCATTCACTGCCCCATAGTGGGACTGATATCACGTAATAGTTCAGTACTATTTTCTTTGTTTCTAACGACATCTTTATGTTTCTTAATACTCTGCTTAGCTTTTGGGAGGCATCTTTAGCTATACCAATTTTCAAATTTGAAATGCTTCATCTTTAATCCTTTATCAGTTCAGATAACATCATATCGAGGCCGGTAGAACCATATGCCTTCGATTATTCCCGATTTGTTTGATATGTCGATAGAAATTAAATATTTACCTCTTTTATAAGCTCTATGATTATGCTAGTAAATTATTTACGATTTAATATTTATATGTATTTGAGAAGCCCTTTATAGCATATGCTATAAACCCCGACCTAGCTTCACTCGCACCTATCTCTGATCATAGTCATTTTGGTAAATGAGTAAGCAACAATTTTAGTCTGGATTTTATAGTAAATCAGTAAAATCATTACTGTTAGAGTCAACAAGAATATTAAGGAAAAGGATTCTATTATCAATATTATGTCTATAAGGAAAGTATCGGAATTAATTTTCCTCAGGGTTTCTTTAAATTGTTGTTTTTGTTGTTATTATTTGTATATGTTATGTTTCCTGCTTTGTATCCTGTAGAGACTTGTAGCGACTGCTATGTTTTTCCACGCCCACATTTTATTCGTCAATTTAGCCATCGCAGTCGTTGCTTTGAATTTTTCGGTTTTGAACTTGCTTACTTGTTTCGTTAGTACAAATTTAGCAATTGGTCAATTTTTAACCGATCACATATTTTAGTGCAAAATCAACTTTTCCCGCGGTTTCGCTGCGAGCCTATCTGTAGCTTAAAAGAGGTGACTTTTTCACAAGCCGCCAGTAGAGTCCACTAAATTTCGTCTGTCAACACAAACCTATGACTTTACTCACAACATTTCAAACGCACACACAGAATTTTGTAATACATATATACATATCTCTCTGTGACTCAGCCAAGTTCAATCAACCAGGACTCTGTTGATTTCTCTAACACAACACACTTTCTGATCGTATTGTATTCTTGTGTTATCTATTCTAACAGCAGACTTGTTCTAACATTGATTCCTGAACATTTCTTTCTCAAGACTTGAACTTTCTTTCGAACAATCAATTACAAATCAAAATACGGTAAAAGGGGAGCAACTTCTTTTCCCTTAATCTATTCACTGAATACAAATTATTGTATATTTTGTTCTTGTATGTTATTTCAATATATACTTGTTGATTCACATTTGGAGTTTCGTTGTTTTCTTGAATCATTAATAATGCAAAAGTTATATGCGCTAAAGAACACGCGCCCATAACAGACTGGTCTAAACTATGGTCCTTAGGCCTTATCGGAAAATTGTCACTTAATTGATAGCACTTTTCTTAGTATATAGGATGTTACTAGTAGGGCGATTTTCTGGGCAACTTTATATTTATGTTACCTGGGACACTGTTAGTAAAAATGTCTATTCTATTTCTCACGAGACCCAGATCTCTGATAATTATTAGTACAGTCTCAGTCTTCATTCCCCACATCCTGTTATTATTATTATTATTATTACTTTTGATTTCTGTTGTATAGACATTTCCTTCCGGGCCCCAACCAGAGACCTAAGGTCAGAAATAGCATCGTATCATTTTCCACTGAAAATTTTTGTAAAAAAAAAAAAAAAAAAAAAAAAAAAACTTAAAAAAGTAGAAATAAATAAATAAATAAACAACCTAAGATCACACACACTTTACATAAATAAAGCCTTTCGTAAGATGTGATCTTTAAGGATGGGCTACCAGGAATTCATTCAATGAGTTTATCGGAACATTTTCCAATCAGAGGGCTTCAACTGCAACTGGAATTATTGACGTCCTCATGTGCCACATTTTTGAGATTTCTTTTGAAGATCTGCAAAGATACATTACAATCTTTAGGAACTGTTGCGTCAATAAGAAAACACATTCTGTTTTTGTGGTCTTTGATCACTATATCAGGGTGATTAGATTGTTCTGTCTGTGTGTATTGTAAAGTCCCATAAAATTATTACAGCTCCGTAACTGGGTGTAGGTGCTGTTCATACAAATTTCTTGCTGTTTCATTTTCGTAAAAGTTTCATATTTTCCAGTGCAGATATTAGTCGACTTATTATTTCCTTTGATTTCTGTTGTATACTGGCTTACGGTCACATCACGTTGAAACACTGATCACCGAAGTTACGCAACGTCGAATCTGGTCAGTACCTGGACGGGTGATCGCTTTGGAATACCAGGATCTGTAAGCTTGGATGTGCAGCGGATAATAGCTACGAATTGTTAATTGTAGAGCCGTGTTCCAATTCCTGTTAGGTTCATTATATTCACTTACAAGCAAATACCCTTCGGAAAGGTAAAAATCTACATTTTCTCCTCCAGCCATGGCTTAATTAGTAAGACTTGTATCATTAAACTATTATTATCTAAAAAAAAATTATAATCTAAAAATATTTTCTCCCTTTAAATAACCGTCATCTGTTTTTTACGTCTTATCAACCATTTGCAGGTTATTTAAAGCCAGAATTTCTTTTGGAATAATAATAATAATAATAATAATAATTTACTGATACCAGTATACCGATTAACCCATAGCTGGTATTCCCAAGCGGTCACTCATCTAGGTTCTGACCAGGCTCGACGTTGCTTTACTTCAGTGTGCGTACGAGAATCGGAGTTTCAACGTGATATGGCTGTAAGCACTTTATATCACCAACACATTCAGGCTTACAACACCTGGTATTCCCAGTCGGTCACTCATCTAAGTTCTGAGACCAGGCTCGATGTTGCTTAACTTCAGTGATAGTCCGAGAACAAATTTCAACGTAATATGATCATAAACTATGATGGAAATGATTTGCATGAAACTAAACATGATATAATTGTTTTCCATTTGTTATTGTTATTTAATTTCAGTTTTTGTTTGCCAAAAATATTTCCGTTACGGCCTTCCATTAATTACTATACTTTCAATACTCGTAAATTTGAGGACGAAATGTTGCATGACCGAATTTTCTAAAACAACCTAATTTTTCAAGACCGATTTTTCTTAGTATCCTTGTTTTGGGAACTAACTTCACTTCATCCTTTTCCTTCCCTCAAAAAAAAAAAAAAAAAGAAAAGAAAAAGGAATTTTGATATAAAATAGGTATTATGAAGTTTGTGAGTCGTTAGAAGTAAAAGATAATGATGAATTTCTCATTAAACATAAATATTTTATATTTTTAAAAAACGCATCAATTTTCACTGGGCCACCATATTTTTATTCAAATATTTAAAAAAAGTTGATCTTAATCAATTCCTCCTCCTGTTTTTTTTTCTTCTTCTTAAAGTTCAGTCTGATATGTGAGAAGCCAAATATTTTCTCAAATAAATTATTCTTTCTTTACGTGCTTGTCAAGATCGGCAGGTTTTTGCGTTAATAAAATCAAAAATTAAGGATAGGCGAGTCACTCAGAAAGCAGAAAAGACAGACGTTGTTTTGTGAGCGAAGGTCGTAGAAAAAACTGGGGGAAATCAATTTACTTTTCTTTCTGCTCTGAATGAATAGCAATTGGAACACTATATCTAGTATATAATCCTGAAAGCTTGTGTGTGTGTGTGTGTGTGTGTGTGTGTGTGTGTGTGTGTGTGTGTGTGTGTGTGTGTGTGTGTGTGTGTGCGCTACACACGCGTCTGTGTGTGCGTGCGTGCACGATGGGGCAAAAATTTTGGGAAATACTCTGGATTTAATAAGTACTAAGTTTCATTCGTTGGTTTAACTAACTTCTAAGCTAGGATGGTGAAGCTATTTAACCCATTAGAGCATAGCGTCCATTTTTTTTTACAGCGATGTGGCGGGGTGGGGTACATAAAATTTAAAATCCGCCTGCCCTGTTTATTATTATTATTGAATATATGATGAAATCCGTCAAGAAGAGAAAGTCGTTATGCCATGAAGTGAGATAGGAGATTAATTTTGAAAAAATCTTCAAATTTTTGTTGATTCTTCAAAATCCAGAGACTGGCCCCAAACTTTTCCCAAACTACACACACACACACACACACACACACACACACACACACACACACACACACACACACACACACACACACCTTAATAATGACTAAAACAATAGCGGAGAGGGCTTGGATATTTTGAACTTTTGGACAGTTTTTACACACTTTGTATCCAGTCGTTTTTAATGAAAATTGTATAAAAGAGGGATTGCTGCTCAAATACACACACACACACACACACTCTCTCTCTCTCTCTCTCTCTCTCATATATATATATATATATATATATATATATATATATATATATATATATAAATACCTGGTACATGTCAGAAGGTATCCCCCAGAAGATATATCTTCTTTGTTATGACGTTCGTCCTAAGATATACCAAAAGCGCCGTATGGTTTTAGGGAAGAAAAAGGAACGAAAGAAAGAAAGAAAGAAAGAAAGAAAGAAAGAAAGAAAGAAAGAAAGAAAGAAGGAAAAAAGAAAAAAAAGGCTATAATACTTTCATGTATTTAACGTCTGCTCCAGTGAAATGGAAAATTTGTCAATTTTAGATCTTTTCATTTGTACCCTCTTACTTCTGCAAATAATAACCTGCATTCGTGTTTATTATTACTATTACAATAGTTTGTTAAAGTTGTTAAATCCAAAAATGTAAAGCGATAATTTCCACGTGTATTTTATAGTTGTGAAACTTGCAAGGAGTTTATTTGATCATTAACTTAAGAATTAATTTTTATCATAAAATGGAAATAGGAAAACTGTGAAATTTTCATCGGCATTTCTAATCAAAACAATTTTGATGTTGCCCAAAATAGTAATCTATTCAAAACAGGAACGAAGAAAACAAAAAGAAAACCACATATATTTAGTAGCGAACCTAAGTTATCAGGAAACTCACTTCCTATGAAATCGACAGATCACGTTATGTCCTACCACAGGCACCTGGATCGCTACGTCCGACATTGTACCGATGTCAATGCCCAATCATCGTCAGAGTGTAAACTGGTGTAGAGTATTTAGGTACTTGCCTGTACTTCATCTTAGGATTTAGGTATTTATGTGTACTCCATCTAGGGATCAAGATACTTGTGTGTACTCCATCTAGGGATAGAGGTATTTGCGTGTACTCCATCTAGGGATCTAGATACTTGTGTGTACTCCATCTAGGAATCTAGGTACTTGTGTGTACTCCATCTAGGGATATGGGTACTTGTGTGTACTGTATCTAGAGATATAGTTACTTGTCTCTACTCCATCTAGGGATCTAGGTACTTGTGTGTACTCCATTTAGTGGTCTAGTTACTTTGTACTCCATTTCCTTCTTTTTTTTTCTTTTTATGTGCCCATGTCCCTTCAGGATGTAGGCGATCATAGTTCTCCACTTCCCCCCTCCCATCCCTTGTAGTTCGTAGCTTGTAGTATGTTTCATCCGTTTGCCACCTCCCCCAGACCACATTCTGTCATCCGCTTGATTAAGCCCACCAGGTATGTCATGCGTTGCATTCCCTTGTCTCACTTTCCCTCTATTCGACCTGTGAGTATCAGATTCTCCAAGCCCTCCTTTATGACGCCAATTCTGCATTTCGTTATAAACGTCCTGCTGATAGACAATCTATTAAATAAAACAGATGACTCAATGGAATAAAACCTAATTAACTAAAATAGTGATATAATCTAATAATAATATCTTAACAACTATGTCTCAGGCCTCATTGGTTAATCAGATCATAACAATAAGTGAACTATTCCTACTATTTTATCTACCATTAATTCTAATTGTAATTAGGTTGAATTATAATTGATAACTGAAGGCGGATTTAGTCCAATAGGCGAGGTTATCTTATTAAAATTATCAATTGTTGTTCTTTGGTTTTCTTTGACTTCATTCTTTGCTGCCGCCATTAACATCACTGTACGTGTGTCTATCAATTCCATTTAGTCAACTGTTTTATTGAAAGTATCGTCTTCCTCCAGGAACGTGGGCCCAGTAAACGGTAGTCAAGCTGAAAATGTATCAGACAAGCTGATCAACACCAGTAAGTTGTTTCTGTGGTTGACTTTATTTTTGATGAAGGCACATATATCCAAAGCGTTGCACAATTATTATCGAAGGATTCTGGATGAACAGTTTAACACTACTGAAAAACTGTTAATAAAACCATAAAAAGTCATCACTGAAAGCCAAATTTTATTTGAGTGTGTGCAAAACTGCTTAGAGAGAAGGAACCATGACTCACTAATATACACGGCCTCAAATGTCACATTTCTAACAAGCCTATTTGGTTTATAGTCTATTTATGTCTGTTTTACCTAAACAATGTTAAAACCGTCCAAAAATACACAAACAGGTTAGGTATTTTTTCTCTTTAAAAGTAATAATAAAAGATTGTAAACAAACAAAAAAGGATTACAAGTAAAAAAAACAAACTTACCATCAGTTTCTCTATAAATCAATTTTCTTTGACCTTTGCCTTTTTTAAAAACATTCTATAATATTTTTTCGAATTTCATCCAATGAAAACTTTCGTTTGATGTTGTAAAATATATTGACAATTTTGAGGCAAAGTGAATTCCTTTTTCAGTGTGTTGCTCACAAGTAAAAACATATTTCAGAGAATAAGTTTTCAAAATTCTTTCAGCCGATTTTCTTGTAGTGGATTCATTATAGTTTACAATGAATTTATGTGCATAGACAAGTGTAGCAAAACAAGCACAAACGAACTCTGCTATTTGGCTAGGTGGAACCGTGAAATTCGAGAAAGTAAGTAAAAGTACTGCTTCTCTGTAGCATCATCACTATCATTGCCTACCATGACCAGGGAACACATTTCATATTGTAAACGTTTCATTAGTTTTTTGAATTTTCTCTAATAAAGAAAAAGATGGTAATGGAAATTTGTGAGCTTATTGAGACGTATAGTAAGAAGGCATAACGTATTAGTTCTAGAGAAAATGAAGGACGACCTCTTGGTTGGTAATGTTGGCTTTTTTGTAATTCTTTTAGAATTGAATATGGTTGTTCTTCCACCACGTTTTGTATGTAGCTTGGAACATTTTCTAACATGCTAAATCTTGTGAGTTTATCATTATGTCCATGTATAAACCGCTGTGGTAACTGTATAGGGGTTCCATCGCACTGGAGCTGGACGTGAAGGTTTTGGTCAATGCGAATACATTCTTTTATAGATTGAAAATGTGTTTCAGGTCAAAGACTATTCTATAAATTTGAATATAATCTTCCTTTTTAATTCAAAATCGTTAGGAGAACACTTTGCTTCTTCCAATTGAGTAAAATCTGAATGTATTTTAGGTATTGGATGTAAATTCCAATTCAGTTTGTTTCGTTTTCCTTTCAAAATAAATTTCTCTTCAAAATGTTTCATGCAGAGAACTGAATTCTTCGTGGGAAACCAATGAATACGATTAATGAATTTTAATCATTTTTCTACGAGGTCGAATTTTCCAAGAGGAAAATTTTTTCATTGTTAGCAACATATTCACTAGAACAGCCAAATGTAACGCATTTGTTAACCATTTTTGTTAAACAATATATGACAACAAAAATTATAATTTAATCTTTAAATGCGATGGACTAGGATGTATAAATTTTACCTAATAGCGTTCATTTGCAAAAGGGGCCGCATACGCAAATAAAAATAATAAAAGCGAGGTAACTCACAGCCGTTTATAATTCTTGGGTTAGTAATATGCATTTTAATGTTGAAAACATCTCTAGGAAATTGAAATAACTTCTGATAAATTCTACATAATTGTGCGTTGTTAATTTACGTTCTAAGAATTCAATTTTTAAAGTTTCCCCCTTTTTGATTAGCAATTTTCTAAGCAGCCATTCATATTTTTCTGTTTATATTACAACGGCATGTTAGAATTCAGCTTGTTATGTGACATGTGGGGGTCGAATAATACTAGTTGGCCATGAACGGACCTACCGTCGAATAGATTGGCCAGTATATTAATAGATGAAGCGCTCTCTCTAAGAGGGGAACATAGTCTCATGAAGTTGGTCAATGATAAAACAAAAAGTGAACATACCCAGCACACATAATTTTCATTTCACTTCATTATTCATCAACAAAGTATTTGCAATTCAGTTCTTAAGTTCAAACAATAAATTTGTGGTGAAGCCAAATGTTTAAAAAATACGAAAATGAAACATTAAAAGAAAAAGAATTCAAATTAAAATATGGCTTTTGCGTTCTTTAAAACCTATATCTCTTTTTTTCTCTCTCTTTCTACCCTTCCCTCTATATTTCACGCTCAACTAATGAGAAGGCAACCCTCAAATAAAAAAAAAAGAGGAAGAAGAAAAGACTGCTGCGAAACGGAAGTTTTTTTTTCGGGTCCAGGGTTTCGTTATTGTGACTAAAAATCTATCAAAATAAGAGATGATCCATGCATAACTTCCACTATAAAAAAATGGAAAAGAAAAGAATTTTGGTAAAAAAAAAAACCCCTAAAGAAGCTTTTAATATTAGCCGAAATCAAGTTTCTCGCCAATTAGTCTGGAGCCATTTCTTTAAAAAAATTGCATGACGATGGCTGTACTACGGAGATGTCATTATACGCAAATCGTATAATACTCATGAAACTTTATTATATCACGAGGCCTAAATCACAAACGGTTCTTAACTTTGTTGGAGGACATGGAGTGCGAATATTCTGATGAGTTGTATCGCAATAGTCTACACTACCTAAGCATGGGTAATGGTCTGAAAATAATCTGGAATCTTATAAAAATTATATAAAAATAAATGTAAATTAAATTAATGATTAATAAGAAGGAAAAGACAAAAATTATAATATAATAGACTAGGTTTATTTATTACACTTTCTTTTAAGAGAAAAGTTTAAAATACTTATAAAAAAAAGGCAGACGCTTAATAAAAAAATAATTGTAACAAATTTGATATGTAAGTTTTTTTAAAAACTTTTTTTAAAAATGGCCCGAACTAATCTAAGATTGTGAAAAGATATGTCAAGAAAAGAATGATGGTTTTTTAATGTGAAATATTTCTTTTTTAAATTAAAAAAAAAACCCAAAACGATACATTTTGAGTTTTTTAGCCAATAAGGAAAGTGTTTAAAAAAGAAAAGAATGAGATATCTGGATTTTGTGGTTTCGTTTGGGAACATACATTTGTTTAAGTGACACTAGGGAATTTGCCTACCTTATCAAGATTTTGACTTTTAAATAAGTAAGTGTACCTTTTTTTCAAAGAGACAGTATAGTTTGTATCTTTTCTGAAAGAGACTATTATTTTTGCAACTATGAGACCAAAGAAAATTATGTCTTTTTTAGAATGTCTTATTTGGCCTAAAGTTAAAACTTAAGTTGCATAAAAGGAAAATTTTGTGCAATCTTTTTTCTACATTTTGTATTCTGTTTTTAATGTTTTGTTTTTTTAATTAATGTAAAATTTCATTTCAATTTCACTTCAGGGTTTCGAGTCTTATTTGTTGCATTGGTGCCTTAAGAATATTCGACAAGAGTGGCGTCCTTTTTCTTCTTCACACTTTCCTAGAACCATATTTTAATCTCAGTGAAGAAATCTCCCTATTTCTTATTATTTTGCATGATTCTGGAAGATATCATTCGTTCTACAGCCAGACCTTAAAAAAATTTGATATACTTGATAATAAACCATATTTGAAGCCCAAATTCAGCGCCATATCACGATTAGGCATCTGTTTTCATTACAGAGTAAATGAATGAGCAAATTTCATGAGCGTTTGATTTTTTTTTTTTACGAATTCTCAACCCTTTCTGGGTTTATTTAAAATCGAAATATATTTTGACTTATAACAATTATTTTCTTGCGAGTGAATGTTGCATTAATAATTTTTTGACACAAGTCCTTCTATTTAACCCGTATGGAGGAGGTGAATTCATGCCTATCCCAAGGGTAATTGCGCGTAAGTGATTTTTAGAAGTGCAAAAAACCATTGCCTGCAAATTTTGGCGCATGGTGAAAAACTCATATTGCTTGGGGAGTTTAGCATTTGTTTTTGACAAAATTAATGAATGGAATGCGAAATGAAAGCCAAAGTTTTTTTTACGAATGAGTTGTTTGTTAATTTCAAGTCATTCCAAGCCAAGATTTCAAAGCAGCGAAATGCAAATAACTTGACTCATTTCCTTTATTTGGAAAATCAAAATGTCATCTAGGCCAGAAGGACAGGAAGCTGTAGAACAATCACGTTGTGAAGATAAACACTCAGTTGTGGAACAAGCTGAGTGAATGAACACTCCACCTTGAGAAAGAGAGCTATTTATGGTGCCATGGAACATCTCATTGTGCTCAAGTGGCATAGTCCATTGCTTGGGCTGTGATCGGCTGCTGGTACATGAGTGGAGGTATTTTTGTATAAATACCAGCTGGATTCCAGTCAGTTTGCAGGGTTTGTATTGAGTTACAACCTGCTTTATTTTTGTCTGCCAGCTGGACGCTAGCTGGGACCCTTGCGCCGGTAAGTGCTGTTTATTCTATTGTTATTCTACAGAAGCAAACGTCTGATTAAAAAAAAACAGTTTGCAAGGAGGTTTACTGACTTTAAATCTGTGGAAAATGGATTGAAATTTATCCACTTTGTCCATTTATCATAAATATAGAAACAACGACAAATGATCTCCAACTGCACTTGTTTCACCTCAAAAATGACAACAAACCTGATGGAATATTTTAAGAATTTTAAACTAACTGAATTTTATGCAGTATTAATATCAGTAAATTTGACAATCTTGAAAAAATTGCGAGCAAATTATGCTCAGTCTTTGGTTCAACATACATCTATGAACGGTTATTTTCATGTGTGAACATTAACAAATACCCCCTCTGTTATGGTGAAAAACACCTATTCTATAGTTAATAGACTCTCTCACCTAATATAAGTAGGAGTAGTAAGAGAAACGAGGGTCAGTCGATGTCGGACGACCGGCTGAACGGTTGAACTCTCTGCCTTCGGGCGGGGAGGAACCTGAACGAGGCTTTGCCGAAGGGCAGAGTCTCGTTCGGGGAGGTAAACCGACCCTGAATCCGTTTATACCGGTTCAAAGGGTATATTTTTGGCCGAGCCCACGGGCTAGGAGATCCCACGTTAAACCGGCTTTGTGCCACATGATACCCTCGTGGGGGGTGAGTAAATACTAGTCGATGTCGGACGACAGTAGTCGACAGTTAGTCGAATACGAAAGTAGTCAGCGACCACAACAAGATCACTCTGCATAATACCCAGTTCCTATCGTTTTGTACGTCGAACTATTTAGGACCGATTTAGTACCAATACAAGCCTCCACTGCGAAATAACTCCACAACCCCATCCAAAAATAGTTCTCAGCTAACAGATGCAAACTCAATAGGAGCAGATAGGTTCGCCTATAGCCAGATCTACACTCCTCTCCCATCTTTTAAATAGGAGTAAAGGTTTATCCCTTGTTTGCTGTTTAGGATTGTGTTTCCTGTTCCTTCTAAGGTCTATTTCAACTTTAGACTTCTAACGTCTCCGCCTAAACACTGAGATTTTATTTACTATTTATTTATTTAGTTTTCCTCAATAGGAGTAGATAGGTATGTCTATCGTCTGGTTCGCAGTTATCACTGGCCTTTTGTTCAGGATAAGGGGTTTCTCCCTTGATTCCTGTTTAGGATTCGCTTTCCGGTCCCTTCTGAACTCTTCTTTATCTTTCATTTCTAGTGTCCCCCCCTTGTGTCTTAGTGGCGATATCACCTTGCTTTGGGTGAATTGGTTTAAAAACAAATATGCAATCTGTCTTTACAAATCTCATTAAAAGGCATAAACATTAAATATTAATCTAATTTCTTTGTGCAGTCTGTTCACAAAATGCGTCTAACAAGTAAATAAATGTAAAAATAACGTGATCATGTATGATTGCTATTTAATAGAAATAGCAATAAAAATACGAATGTTACTTGTCATTGTGAAACTTGTGTTATTATTGTGTTACGGTCCACTTTGCACAAGTCTGACGATAATGCAGCTCTCCATGAAAAAAAATAAGTCCACCCCTGTTATATAGAGATGAAAACAAGGCTCTTAAACAGGACAAATTACAAATTTTTTTTTTCGGCTCAGTTTGATTTCAGCTGCATACACGATTTGATTTAAATACGCATATTAGAATGTAGACCAGTAGATAAATGTCTACTTATTTTTTTAAAGCTTGGATCTTATAAACATAAAAGAAAGACATTTCTATATAAGTAAACAAGTAGAATTAGTAAACAAGTAGAATTAGTAAACAAGTAGAATTAGAGATTTCTTTAATAAAGTAGAAAATAACTTGTCTTTTGTTTAATTTTAATTTCTTTTATTTGCTTAAGCTGGACTGATGGCAGCCAGTATAGGAGAAGGAAACTCTAAATTAAAACCCCTATGTGGCCCCAATGGGGCAAATAGTTGAACTAAAGTTTGCTCAACAAATTTGCAGTATAAACCCTAGGTTGGTTGTTTAAGAAACTCAGACGAACTACATTCCTTAGTTTCACCAGTTCGAAACTCCACGGCTAAAACCCGCCATGCTACACACACTGTAGCGAGCCACGCCCATTCATTTCGTTTTTCATTGGTGAGATGTAAGTGTCTTTCCAAAAACCACTGTTCTGTGGAACCGACTCCAAAGAGTATGTTTTCTCGATCAGTACAGTTTTAACCTGTTCAAGTCTAGGGGCAACCGTTATCTTCCCCAACTATCCGCCTCTAAATGTGCCTCTTAATCTGTAGCTCTCTACGTCGAGTGGCTACTGGGCATTGTACAGGGTGAATATCATTGCAAAAAAAAAAATGTAAAAATAGGCCTGACCAGATGGTAGGCATGGAAACAATCATGCTTGAGACGAAAATTCTCACTGATATGCAATATTGCATCAAGTTGATCTAGCTCTGAAGATAAACCCACACTGACAATGATCGATTGGTGATGGGTCTCAAAAGTGAGATTTACTTGACCACCCCCAACTGAGTTTTTAACGTGGGGACCCGAGTGTTTTCACTCGGGCCGTTGATCTAAGTTGGTTTTAGCTGGTCATAGCTTGTCCAAGCTGGTCAGAACTGGTCTAAGCTAGTCATAGCTGGTTTTGGCTTGTCATAGCTGGTCCAAGCTGGTCAGAGCCGGTCCAGGCTAGTCGTATTTCAGAAGTTCTGGTATGTCCGTCCATTTTTTGATGTTGTCCGCTTTCATAGCGCGTTACATGATGGTCTTGCAGTGGTTGTTATGCCGTGTGAGGTCGTGAAACCTTAATGGTAGTGGCAAGAAGAGATTCTTTTCGGCCCACAAGACTTTTGACCTTGCTCCGTACACAGTCATTGGTTTTATGCCCCTAGTAGGAGATGCGCTTATGTTTTTATGAGTTGTTAATCGTGAAATTGGGACAGACTCCACGTCATTATTATTAAGGATCATGTTTGTTTGTTTGTTTTTTTCTTTCTTTCTTTTTAACTAATAATGAAAAAAAATGCTGTTATGTTCTTTACTGTGAGCGTTTTTTTTTTTTTTTTGCTTTGAGACGCATATTTGCGATCAGGGCGGTGAAGCACGTAATATGTTCCTTCCAGCTGTTGCAAGAAGGGTTCTTTTGTATGTAATTTCACAACATAACTGAGAAGCATAGTTCCAAAAGGGTCTGTGTTAAGAAAGGATGAATTAAAATTCACAGGCAAGATGAAATATAATTAGAGTGCATAGATTTTTTTGTAGAATTGTTTTTACATCTTTCACATTATATTTTTATTACTCCTCCCCTTCTCTCTCTCTCTATATATATATATGTGTGTGCGTGTGTGTGTGTGCGTGCGTGCGTGTGTGTGAGTGAGTGAAATTTCATGTAAAGAATCTCAACGAGCGAAATCGGTTAGATTACATACCGTAAAAAAACATTTATTAAAAACAAAGTTCAGTTTAAAATTCTCAGCGTTATTTTCCACTTTTCATCGTGCGCATGTGCAATCGCATCAATGTCAACAAATTTAGTCCGAAGAAGTTCGTTAGGCGAAAACTTTTTTCCATTTTTTGTCGATGAAGTGCAGAAAAGATCGATAAGAAGCCTTCTGAACAAATGATCAAACATTTGTTTAAATTTTGAGATTAGGATTCAGAATACTTTCAACTCTATTTCATCATTCTCTCACTTTCTCTCCTTATATATATATATATATATATATATATATATGGTACGATGAGTAAATTGTCATCTAAATTATGCAAAAATGAAAATAACACTGACATTTCATTTTAACAAATATATTTACCAAAATTGCACAAAAATATCTCGAAATACTAAAGAATAAATTTATTCAATAAAATCGCCATTGGCTTCAACCGCGGCCTTTAGACGACTTCGGAATCTCCTGCAACTCTTCTGGACGGTTGATGAATGCTTCCATAATCCTTGCATTCAGTTCATCTTTGGGGTCACAAGGAGTTTTGGTGGTCTTTTGCTCAGCTGTCTCCCGAACACACATCAAGGTGCTTGCAGTCTGGGGAATTAGGTGGCCAGATGTAAGGGGTGATGTAATCGCAGAAATTGTCTGATAACCATGACTGGATTCTCCTGCTTGTGTAGCATGGTGCACAGTCACCCAGCAGCCACCCTCTCGACCCAAGGCAGAACTATCTCCTCAAGGCATTTGATGTAGGCATCCGTTTTGAGTTTGACACCCCCATCAACAAATTCGGGAGTTCTTTTCTTATCAGAACGATCAGAGTGAGTTTTCCGAACTGCTGTAGCTTTGTAATCACCATTAGACTCATCTAACTTTTTCCGAACCTTCTGAACTGATTGACACCAAAACACTCTGAAATGTTTGTATTGGAGTTTCCGGCGCGAATGCCAAACAGTACAGCATGCCGTTTACAAATTTCTAAGGACGGCTTCTCCTAAGAAAACGCAGGTTCGAATCCTGCCGGGAGCGCATATTTTTCTAATAAGATTTCACGAATATTCAGGTCGGTAGACAAAAATAAATAAATATATTGTTTAATAAATAAACAGAACGTCTACACAAATACGAGTATCAACTAGAAATAACCTTTAAATAATAATAATAATAATAATAATGATAATATATGTATATTGTGGTATAAAGATGAGAGAAATGAAGTGAAAACTTACCGGCACCAGAAGCAAAAAGTGGAAGTAATACTTATATAGGGAAGTACCAATGCATTATGGGTGAATGGTGGTTGCATAAAAACTGGAAAGAATGATGGGCGGGTTTTTTTTTCTTTGCAAATGGGTGTCGGCGATTGAAAGGAAAGGAAGAAGATAGAAAGACAAAGAATTTTTCTTTATCGTCTCTGTATATCAACGGGACCATAAGCTATTTCGGCATTTCACCATGGAAGGGGAGAGAGGGGGAAAATGCTTCTGGCCAGTGACACGATCAGAACCTTTAATGGACAGAGAGACACAGTGGCATGGCTCACCAACGTGAAGTTGATTACTAGGTTAAATCATATCACTGACCTGGCGAATCTGATTCCGCTGCAACTTAGGGGGATGCATTGACTCTCTATATGGAGATGATAAGATTGATATGACAGATGCTGAGATGATTGCTACTCAATGCTACTCAGGGCCTTTGCGGATGGACATTTCGTAGCATATGAAAAATTGATAAAATCCAGATGGACTGGCAAATCCATTGATGTTTATGTTAACAACACAAGGCGATTTGCAGGATTAGCGGGATTTGTGGGAAGGAGTGCGGAGAGGATGCTGAAGCTGGTATTTTTGCACAGATTCCCAGACCAAATATCGATCTCACTTCAGCAGCTTCCCCAGATAGAAACTAAAGAGATGAGCAAACTGATAACTGCCGCTAGGGTTCTAACCGTGAATAGAGCAGGAGAATCCCTTGGGATAGGATCTGTGACACAAAGCCCGACCACTAAAGAACCAGGAACGGATCAGACACGAAGGTTGAGCGGGCAATGTTTTCGGTGTTGTGGGCCGCATATGATAAAAGATTGTAAGGAACGACCGAAGCGTACTGTAACGTGTTACGGATGTGAAGAGAAGGGACACATTGTTAGATTTTGTCCCCAGGAAAACGGGCAAGGGGGAGTTACTGCGCCAGTAGCTATCCCGATGGATCAACATCGGTGCGATAAGAAACCTTACCAATTGTAACGGTTGTAGTAGAGGGAAAGAAAGGACACTAGTAGATACTAGATGTACTACTACCCTGGTGACTCCCTGGTTAGTGAGAAGATTGAGTGGAGGAACGCTTTTAAAAGCAGTCGACGGGAGAGAGGCTGCATGCAAGGGCTCGAGCACTGTGACATTATTGGTAGATGAATTGCAGTTCAAGATAAGGGTGCTTGTTTTGGAGCACATTGTCGACGGTATTGACGTCGTCATCGGTATGGACGCGATTGATAAACTGGAAGGAGTCGCCATTAATCGAAACCAGGTTAAATTTGGTAAACTGGAGGCTTCAGAGAGATTCGAACGCTCGACCTTCAGTAAATTTGGTAGGATGCTAAGTGCAGTGACTCTGCAACGGCTAGGCGATGGACAGACTAGGTTAAAAGTCCAGGATAACGATTTTTGTACCGAATTTGATGGCGAAAAGTGAACCGTTGAATGGTGCTGGACAAACGAACCACCCATATTAAAAACAGGTTGAGCTTATATGAGAATTCCATGCAAGAAGAGAAGAAAGTGGTTTGAAAAGAAGGTGGACAGATGGGTTGAAGGTATCCTGGTACCTTGGAAGGAGAAAGTTTAAAATGGAATATTGCCACTGATGGCTGTTAACCGACCAACATAAAGTTAGGCCAGTACTTGACTTTAGGGAGGGAGTTAAATACATCCGTATCATGCCACATGGGAAATGATGATATATGTGGAGGAACTATACAAGAGTGGAGGCAGACGATGGGCACTGCTATAATTGTAGATCTGAAATCAGTATACCTGCAATTACATGTAGAAGAGAAGCTGTGGTGGTACCAACTTGTAAGGTACAAGGGGACCACCTACCGCCTTAAAAGATTGGGGTTTGGGTTGGACGTCGTGCCAAAAAATCATGGTGACAGTTCTCAAGACTTTAGTAAAGCAGGAAGAGACAATAGAGCAGGCCACAAAATCCAACATCGATGACATCCTGGTTAATGACACAGTTGTGCACGCAACAAAAATAAGATGCCGCCTCAAAAAATATGAATTAATATCAAAACTTGACAGTTGACAGGGGAGCAGCATTCGGGCTAAAGTTGAAGAAGGATAAAAAACCCAAAACTTGAGAGTTGGTGTTCCGAGTAATGAGATTTCACCCGTGACGGATAAGATGAGTAAACAAGAACTGTTTTCGACATGTGGAAGCTGGTGGTTCGCTACTCTGTGGCTGAATGGTTGAGGGTCGCATGCAGCTATATAAAAAGACGGAGGAGATAAGAGGGGACGACCGAGTGAATGACAGAACACTCAAGATAATAAAGGATATCACCGAAGAGGTGGAGCAAGAGGATCCAGTGATAGGAAAATGACACGTACCAAAGGTGGATGATGGCGTAGTTTGGTGTGATGCAAGTAGCATAGCAATGAGAATTATATTGGAGGTAGAGGGTGTCACAGCGGAGGAAGAAAACGGACGCCAACCACATAAATGTAGCAGAATTGGAAGCAGTAATGAAAGACATCAACTTGGCACTGCAGTGGGAGCTGACGAACATAGAGGTGAAGACGTACTTGGCAACGGTGTTGGTATGGGTTGAGTCTGTTATTACAAAGAAGAGCAAGATACGGACTAAGGGAGCGGCAGAGATGCTTATAAAGCGTAAATTGAGAATTCTGGAGGATGTCATTAAAGAGCTTGACTATAGGTTTGAGCCAGCCTTGTATCCTCTGAGGCTAATAAGGCCGATGTGCTCACAAAAGTAAGGAAAGCTTGGATGCAAATGCCCCTTGATGCAGTCAAAGAATATGCCATGTAAAATGGGGAAGAAGGGGGCGTCAAAAAATTGCACGAGATGCACCACATGGGTGTAGAGAGGACGTAATATTTGGCCAGGAAGGTAGACCCGACTGTCTCTAGGGAAGTTGTGCGTAGAGTAGTGCGAGCATACCAACTATACCAATCAACTGATCCCATGTCAAGTATGCCAGTAAAGTTCATGTCTCAAACAATTGGACAAGACTAGTGATTGACGTCACGCATTACCAAAATGGGTCATATCAGTCGATGGTCGATTTTGGGCCCAGCAGAATAACCGTATGGCGGGAGTTAAAGGGAGAAACGAAGACAGCGGTTGCATCTATGCTGAGAGGGGTTCAGTGGAAAAGGTCCGAATGGATAATGGCACGGCATTCAAGTCAAGGCAGTACTGGATAGGTGGAATGTGAGGGCATATTACAGGGCTGCATATAGACCTAGTGGAAATAGCATTATAGAGAGACACTACAAGATTATGAAGACAATAGCCGCGAGGGGTTAAATATCACCAATTGAGACGGTCTATTGATATAACATGTCCCCACAAGTAGTCCAGGAGGAAGATTCTGTACTGCAGTGCGCAATATTTCCCTACGAGTGGAGACATCCACTGGTCATCCTCCAAAATGAAGCAGCGGCGAAGAGACCTGGAGAGGAGGTTTGGTGACTGGAGTACAGTCACAGAAAAATTTTTGTAGATTGAACCCCTAGGCACATCCTGGATGAACAACGAGTTAATGACTCACCGGATAACGGTGATATTAGAGCGAGGCAAGGTGATAGTGATACAGATGATCGAAACGTAAGCCAGGAAGAAAGGGGCGATCACCTTATTGGGCATGTGACTACTTGGTATGAGGATGATCTTGTTGAGATCAAGGGGGGCGTGTGGTAAAAAGATGAGCAAAAAGAAGTGAAAACTTAGCGGCGCCGAAAGGAAAATGTTAGAAAAGTAGAAGTAACACATACAGGGAAGTGCCAATGCATTATGGGTGAGTGTTGGCTGTATAAAAGCTGTAACGAATGATGGTCGTTTCTTTTTTTTTTTTTTTTTTTGCAAACGGATGTCGGCGAGTGAACGGACAAGAAAGGAAAGGAAGAAGAAAAAAGAAAACGAGTTTTTCTCTATCGTCTCTGTATATCAGCGAGACCACACACACACATACACATACACACACACACACATATATATATATATATATATATATATATATATATATATATGTGTGTGTGTGTGTGTGTGTATGTATGTATGTATGTATGTATCAGCAATAAGAAACAAATTGTTTTAACCAGTCGTTGTAATAATAGTGATCAAAATCGAGAAGATAGAGCATTAACAGTGATAAATAAAATTAAACTTTTCCTAATCTATCCCTACTTAGACTTTCACGGAGAGTACATCCACTCGTCACAGGACTTGATTCTAAATTTTTTAATATTATAATCTCAAAATTTTGCAAAAGAAGAAGAATGACATACAGTGATTGTTTTTCTGGCAATTTTCAGGCATTAATTTGAAATAGGCACCAAGCTGCTCATAAAATTTGTGAAGGGGAAGAAAATTAGATAATATTTGAAAATGCTGCCCTAAACTGTCTTAAGCGTTTCAAGGGTATTTGAGTTGTCTCTAGAAATAAAGCCGAGAAATGGGCGACTATCAAATGTCGATTACGTTTTCTTTAAAAAGGAAGTTGAGGAGAGCCCAGCCACCAGAATTTCGAAAGCATTCGAATTGCTAGGGTCATTGAAAGATACGATATCTGAAAGATATATATATATATATATATATATATATATATATATATATATATATATATAGTTTCCCCAAAAAAATGTTGAAAAAAAAACCCAAAAATCTTTTCGCTACACCCTAACATTTTTGTCAAACAAAAAAGCAAACTTACTTTTTTATAATCTTCATTTAGAAGTATAATTTGGTCGTCTTTTCTCGTAATATCTAAGTATCTTTTGGCGCCAATTTCTAGTAGTAAAGATGGAAGCTGTCATGTTATAAACGCTTATCATCATCCACTTATTTGTCTTGACATGCAATCTGGAGATAATGAATGATTCACTTGAGAAAGAAGCCCAACAACAGCAATTACTTAACGAACGTCTCAAGCCTTTTTGATTCATCGGTAACTTCCCGTTGTCGCCTTGAAGGGTTCTTTTTATCAGTGTCTATTGACTTTTGACCTCTTCGTGGCACGACCGCCAAGATATGAGATGCAGTCGTCCTTTCTCAGATAAACTAGTGCATGTCATTTGAAGAAATTGTTCTTTGTTCAACTTGTTTTTTTTTTATTGTTTCAACCAAGCAAGGCAATAAAGCTACTAAGACGCAAGGGGTAAATGAGTGTGAAAGAATCTGAGAAAAGCAAAAACATTATTAAGAAGATAGAGCAATAAAAGAG
>CAHIKZ030005338.1:105000-175000 GCA_903632075.3 Acanthosepion pharaonis
AAAACTACATTTATGTTACATCAAATCTCTTCATCATTTGTAAGAAAATTGTCCATTATTCACGACCATATATCGCTCCTCTGACCAAGCTCTAAGATTCTCTCTTCTGACCTAACACTAACATTCTCTCTTCTGACCTAGCAATAGTATTCCCCTCTCTGACCTGGCTCTAACATTCTCCCATCTGACCAAGTTCTAACATTCCGCACTCTAACCAAGCTCTAACATTCTCTTCTCTGACCTAGATTTTACATTCTCCCTTCTGACCTAGCTCTAATATTCCCCCCACCGACCTAGCTCTAACATTCTCCCCTCTGACCTAGCTCTAATATTCCCCCGACCTATCTCTAACATTCTCTACTTTGACCTAGCTTTGACATTCTCCCCTCTGACCTAGCTCTATCATTCTCTCCTCTGACCTATCTCTAACATTCTCCCTTCTGACCTAGCTCTAATATTACCCCCACCGACCTAGCTCTAACATTCTTATATCTGATCTAGCTCTGATATTTTCCCCTCTGACCTAGCTCTAACATTCTCTACTTTGACCTAGCTTTGACATACCCCCTCTGACCTAGCTCTAACATTCTCCCCTCTGACCTAGCTCTAACATTCTCCCCTCTGACCTAGCTATAACATTCTCCCCTCTGACCTAGCACGGTATGGAATTCACTAGTTTACTTTTAGAATCATTGAAAGAGACCAACCAGGTTTTCCCCCATTGTACTGTTAAAGCTCGGTCAAAGAGAGAAGTCAATATTAGAGATAGGTCAGAGGAGAGAATGATCTCTCCTCTGACCTATCTCTAACATTCTCCCCTCTGACTTATCTCTAACATTCTCCCCTCTGACCTAGCTCTAACATTCTCCCCTCTGACCTAGCTCTAACATTCTCACCTCTGACTTATCTCTAACATTCTCCCCTCTGACCTAGCTCTAACATTCTCCCCTCTGACCTAGCTCTAACATTCTCACCTCTGACCTGCCTCTAACAACGCAGACTTCCTCGCAGGCTCCTTTCTCGTTCCAAACCTCTTTATACTTTACATAAATGATTAAGTGTATGCTCCGATCATTTGTGAATATCTACGCTGATGAGACAACGTTCTACGACTGCACCTCCAAACCTCGAGATGACCGCTCATCTCTCTTTTGACCGAGCTATAACAGTACAATGGGGGAAAACCTGGTTGGTCTCTTTCAATGATTCTAAAAGTAAACTAGTGACATTCCATACCGAGCGGCCCAAATTTTTCAACGATTGCGATGAATGGATTTTCTCTCAAGGTGGTTCTTTGGGCCTAAAACTCAACCCAAACTTCAAGTGGAACTCGTACATATGATCCATCGCTAAAGTTGCTAGAAAAATGCTTGGTACTCTGTACCACTCCAGTAAGTACCTTGAATATGTAACAGTGATGATATTATTATTATTATTATTATTCCGCGTTTTTTTTTTTTAAAATCGGAGATCTTGTATTATCATTGTTCTTCAGAGAGCAACTTTCGCAAGATATCTGTAGTGGCAAGCAACGCAGACTTTTGAAGTCATGGCATAAGCTTTATTCCGATTTTTCAATCTTGGAGTTTAAAATCGGTGATAGAACCCCAACACCCCAATGATAGATGGGACAATAGTGGCCCGAACATCTCACATTATTATTATTATTATTATTATTATTATTATTATTATTTATAGTAATTTAATGTCACTGCAATTTAATCTGTTGAATGTTAAGAGGCAAACGACACATCCGTTCGGCATATTTTCCCCGAGGCATTTTTCTTCAATGTGTGTCGATGTTTATTTTTCGGAAGGAAATCAAAACGTAAACATGGCTAACTGGTCGAATATCCGTTTACAAATAGACGAATGATGGAATCAGTGGAAACAGACAGAACGAGACAGAAATCTCTGGCTTAAAGCGATTTTTCAAGAAAGCAGACGATAGCGTCTGTGAGAGGTTTTAAATAGCGTTAGTCCCTCCCTAACCTCTCAGCTGTCAGGTTTAACACATTTCTACAAAATCTATCTATCTATCTATATATATATATATATATATATATATATATATATATATATATATAAAGAAATATACTTTTTAAAGTGTGCTATACTTATGGGATAAAGTGTTCAATATCAGAGATAGAGCGTGTGTGTGTGTGCATATATATATATGTATATATATATATATAGAGAGAGAGAGATAGATAGATAGATAGATAGATAGATAGATAGATATTGTTTAAAATTTGCTACATTTCTGGGGAAAAGAGTGTATGTCGATAAGAAGTGTAGATATAGAAATCAACACTACGTCGTGATCAAGAGTTTCACGTCTTAAGCGATCATCAGGCGATCAGGTCATACTATTTATATATTTACCATACTGAGCACTTTTATAGCAAATTTTAATATATATATATATATATGTATATATATATATATATATATATATATATATATATATATATATATATATATATATATATAATTATTAGCCGGCACGTTTCGTCCTCTGAGCGACTTTATCAAATTGCCTTGATAAAGTCGTCCAGAAAACGAAAGAATAGTTTTTCTTATTGTCTCTTTTTATTCATTTTGTCTCCTCTACAGATACAATCTATTTGAGAATATTCAAGCACACACATATATATATATATATATATATATAAATGTATGTATGTCGTCGTTAAATCTGACATGTTTTTAACCGACTTATGAGTTAACCAACTAATTTAGAACTATGGCTTTACCCATTTGAGCCACTTTGCGACTGCTAGCGCCGCCTCAATAAATATTTAAGAAAATATTTGATATGAACGAATTTTGAAGGTTAAAATATTCAAAATGCGGCTAATTTGAACAAGATATGAGATTTTTAGTTTCAAGACCTTAAGGTGTCTTACGTTTCCTTTACTAAATAAGGGCTTTTGATGAAAAAAAAAAATAACCTACCTCATAATTTCATATTAAATCAAAGGTTTTAGTCAAAAAAAAAAAAAAAAAATTAACTTGCCGCCTTACATCTTGGGTTTTCAAACTTTCCCCGCCTTATATTTTTAAACTAAAGACGTTCTTGAATTCCTGGATATCTGTGATCTTCAAAACACACAAAAAAAAAAAAAAAAAAAAAAAAAATTTATAACGTTGCACTGTTACATTTTTAAACGGAGGCAAATTATGTTTCTAGCACTAAAACGATTTCGTTTAAAATAGTATCTACAGTATTTTAACCTTCGTTTTAATATTTATTGATGAGGTGCAAAACCACAATACCTACAATCTGTAGGGGAGTGAGGCTTCGGGGTCCAAATGAACAGATGATTTACCCACACCAAGAAGATTAACGAAGGATGATAATGACGAGGAACTACAAAGGTAATTTTAACAAAATAAGATAAGGAATTTATTTACGCATTTACACGCTTGAAGTAGTGTCAGTAGATCGTTTCATGAAAATAATTCAGGATTCTTTAAGTCTGTAGTCTGTGTGTCTATATTCATACAATAGATTAAATGATCTGACACAAAATAATATTAAAATATTTCAGACAAAGGTAAAAGAGCTCGTTACTCACCAAACCAATATGGTTGCATACGTTCAAAAGTAGACGAATAGAGTTTGAAATACTTAGCTTTCTTGGATTGTTGAGAGAAAATTTGAAGTGCAACGTGTTGATTAGAGGCCGATAATATAACTGGCGAGTAATTTTACACTGGCGAGTACTTCAATGCTGGTCGCGAGTAACTGAAACGAAACCTTTCACATGACTTCAGACACTCTTTGATTAATTTAATATTCCTCCTCATTTTATATCTATTTCTTTTCTTTTTCTTCTCGGCTCACTGGTTAAGTTCTGTGAAGGCAAGTTTTTCATTGGCCCCAAAACAATTTTACATAAGCTTGCGAATTTTTTCCTTCTTCTTTTCCAGCTCACAGGTTAACTTCTGTGAAAGGCAAAAATCTCACATAGGCTCGCGAATTTCTTTCCTTCTTCCTCTAGCCCTAGGCATGACGATAAACTACATCCAGCAGCAAGATTTGAAGTTTTGAGAAGCGTGTAACCATTTCTTAATTGCTGTTGTTCCCAGTTCCAATCTGACCCGCAGCAGTATCACCTGTTAGGGTCCCTGCTATGGGCACATAGTGAATCTCTCAAATAAAAACAAAACACTATGAAAGTATAAAAACACATTTTAATAGTAAAATTACCAACAATATATATTTATAGTAGAATTAATAACAATATACATTTTGCCTGTAGTTGAAGGCATACAGTTACTTCAAAATATATTTAGCCGAAACCATAAAATTATGTTCAAAATATTTAGATTTCGGAATTAAATAATCTACAGAGGTGTTGATATGCCGGTAAACAAAATAAAAAAACAACAACAACAAAAAAAAAAACAAATCTTCCTTACTCAGTCCTCCGAAATTGAAGGGAGTGGGTGAAGAGAGTTATTATTATCTCACATATGCACTATATTTTGAGACCTTATGAAAGTTTTATACAGTATGATACAAATTTGAGTTCCTATCGGAAGAAATGAATGTTTCGCTATCTTTTCCTCTCCAGAATTAAATTTCTGCAGGTAACACGCGGCAGTGAGACATCTAAACCCGAAGAAAGCGTAAAAGCAAATCAACATTTCTTGTTGGTGTTAAAGAATACTGGAGAAAAAATGCACAAATATTTCTGATACTATTTTTATATGAAGGAAAAAAGGGGATACATATTTTGTGCGATAAAATATAGTTTTTCAGTTTGCGTTTGTTTTTACTAAAAAAAATTAATCTAAATCAAATATATTTTTTTTCAATTGAAATAACTTTGTGAAAGGAAAAAGATAATCTGCAAAACGTCTGTAGTAAAAAGGATAACAGAAGAAGTTCTTTTCAAAGACATAGTTCAAATGTTTTCCGTTGCGTATAAATAGTTGTCGGAGTTACCTCCTCCTTAATTCCCAAATTGTCACTAGGGGTCATTCTCCCTATACCATAAATACTGGACGACTTTTCGCCTCGTTTTCTCTTTTTCATTTTTTCATTTCAGTGACTACAATGTAAGCTCTCGCAAAAAGATAACGTCTTCCCATTTGTGGAAGACGCCGTGAACATTATGCACACATACACGTACGTACGAACATTCACCAAAGAACAGACACAAATGTTCACACACACACACACGATTGTCATTGTCTATGTCCATTGTAAAATTGTGTTGTTTAATACATATATTCGTTTATATATATATATATATATATATATATATATATATATATATATATATCGGTCTTGTTTGTCTTCTTTATCTTCAGTTGGACTTAATTTAAGTCCGGTCATTTTCTTGTAGTTGGATCTTTTAATATTCTACCAGGAGTTACACTCGTGTTTCTAATACAACAACCCGCAAACAAACACACCGGTCCTTCACATAGTAATATTATGTTTTCTTTCCAAAAGTCATAGTAGTGATCGCGAGTATTACGTACAAACCCGGCGAAGTGCAGCAACTTGACGAAGAACAGCTTAATGGAATCCTCCATATTAGCCAGTCACCCCTGCGGAAAAATGCACTCTTCCACCAAATCAACTTTAACCAATCATTACTTAACTTTTCCAAACTTGACTTCCCATTGGTTAAAAGCACACAAAAAATGTAGCAAGTTGAGATAAATCCTTTTTTCCCGCTCACCTATCTGGAACCGGTTTGAAATCCCAAAAGTCAATAACTAGGATCGCTTGACTTGATTCAAGCAGTCATGAACTGAGTCTTTGAGAGATGCCAACAAACTCCACGCGCGCCAGCACACTGACTCAACCACCATCATTATCTCTCAGCAATTCAACACAACTCACGCAGTCTTGTCGCGCGAATTAACCCAACTTACAATTCACTAGAAAAAGTGACATTATCACTACAAAGTAGTAATTGTATATTTAATCAATTTATATCATATCAGTCAAAGGTACATAACTCCTTATGACTTTAAACAATATTTACAATTGTCACACAAATACACACTAATGTTTGAACTCACACAAGTGACATTTCACCTTGCAGAAATCAAACTGTTTTAATTTCATAGACAAACTCAAACTACAAGCTTTCATACACCAAATCTCTGCATGGTGATTCCTTACAATTTTATCTCATTTGCCACATTCAACAAGCAATCATAAATTCACTCTGTGTATGTCAAATGTATATAAATTCATGTTATTTGTTGAAATCTATAACTACGTTGTTTCTCCTTGATTTCTTCTAATTGAATTGCCTTCAAATGTTTGTTTATTTTATTTGTTGTGGATGAATGTTTAACGTACACGCACATTTTTAAGCCTTCACACAATCTCACCTTTTGATACATCCAAATTAGCACAAATTCTGCAACAAGTTTAAACAGAATATTATCTAAGCTAATTGCAGAATATTTTGATCTATGGATGTCATTATAATCTGCAAATATAGCGTTGGTTATCTGGTTAAAATTTCATTGGTTAGTTATTTGGTTAGAGTTAGTTTAATTATTTATTTGGTTAAAATATAATCACGAACATATATATTAGGTTGGTACATAATTATCAAGCATTTTTAAGCAATATTTATTATGAAAAAAGAAACATAACAATTCAATAATAACATTTTTAAATGAGTAAGATTATCGACACGCATTTTTAAACTGGATATAAAATAATATTTTTATCAAGAAAAAGTAAACAACACAGCAATTTTTATTAACAAATAACTTGTCTACAAAAACGCCCGATAATTATGTACCCACCCAATAAATTTTAATTGCAAAATCTATAATGGATAAACTATTAGTTTTATG
Source organism: Acanthosepion pharaonis (assembly GCA_903632075.3). NCBI lineage: Eukaryota > Metazoa > Mollusca > Cephalopoda > Sepiida > Sepiidae > Acanthosepion > Acanthosepion pharaonis. The sequence goes on from CAHIKZ030005338.1 coordinate 111,844, forward strand.
TCGGTACCTCCAAAGGTTTGCTAAAAAATGAATAGACAGTTTTATAGTCCAAAACTTTATGTCATTATTAAAAGGAAAGATCAAAGGATTTTTTGATTATTAAATTATATTTTTAATCCCTTTTTAAACTTTCGAAATTTTGATTAAAAATATTGTTTTTCTTGCTTCAACGGGCATGGGAATTTTGAGCGTCTTTTTGTAGAATAGAATATAAACTCCTATATTTTACGGCCAATAGTGAAACACAAAGAAGTAAGAGACGCCTACGAATAAATCTTGCTAAATTCAATAGATTCGAAAAACTTTTTACAATTCTGAACAAACATGGCTCCAAATTAAATAAGTGGTTTCTGGAACCTGATTGGATAGGACAAGTCACGTGATATGTTTCCTACGACGTCTGCGCAGTTGAAGTCCGAATGACCTGAAAAAGGGTCGGTGCTCGGGTTACTGAGTACATTCCGTCGCAAAATTCAGTGAATCGGAGCCCACCCAGAGGGATAAAAACGGCTCGCCCAAAACAGACAGGGGCAGTTAGTGGAAGGACTGTCATGAAAGTCAGCAAATAATAAAAAAAAAAGTCAGTGATTAGATCCTTTAATGAAAAAGGCCATGTCTCGATCAATGACATAGATACAAGTTACCATGACAACGCGTCAGTCATCGATAATTTTTCTATACTGTGACGAAAGTAAGTCCTATCTCCCCTCTTTTTGTTCACCCTATTTAAAATTACAGCTACCACACCCGCCATATTCACCAGACATTGCTCCTTCGGATTTTCATTTATTTAGGTCCTTGCAACATAAACTCAGTGGTAAAAAAATTAATTCTTTGGATGACATAAAAAAACAACAACATCTTAATGAGTTCTTTGCCGAGAAACCATCGACATTCTGTGAAGATGGAAGCTGAAGGAAAAATGAAGAAAGCTTGTGCAAACAAAATGGTTAATATTTACTTTAATAAATATTTCATGTGATGTTTTGTGTTTTAATTTCCCTTAAAAATCGACAGGAACATTTCGAACAACCCATTATAAAACTGGTATCACTTTTTATGAAGGTGCCTAGACTTTTGTGCATAGATGGATGAATAATATTTTTGCTTTAATCTGGTTTTGAAATGCGATATATTCTATAATTGTCAGCAACCAGCTTCAATGTCGGCTTTTGGACAGGCGTCCAGAAACAAAACGATGTCGGAACATCTCAAAGAAAACTGTTTTCAGTCAGACATATTTGTTGCCGAAATAATATGGCCGATTTAATCCAATTCGTAAAGTTAGCTTCTTGTTTATTTAAACAGTTTGCTTGAGAGAATTCTAAGAATGTCTATGAGAACTTATATACGTATCGCAAACACACTCCGCACACACACACAAATGCATATATATATATATATATATATATATATATATATATATATATATATATATATATATATATATATATGGATGGTTTATGAGGATTGGGACATAGCCAATAGTGTTCATTGGTACGGTATATAACAAAAAATTTACTTTTTAACTATGCTAATTATTGCTGAAATATTCTATATATATATATATATATATATATATATATATATATATATATATATTTGTGTGTGTGTGTATATATATATATATATATATATATAGAAAAGTTCACTTTTATATTTACACACGCTCTATCTCTGCTATTGAGCAATTTATCCCATAAATATAGCACACCTTAAGAGTATATTTCTTTATATATATATATATATATATATATATATATATATATATATATATATATATATAAGTTTAAGCTTTAAAAGTTAATTTTTTGTCATATACCTTACATAATATACCTTACATATGAACACTATTGGGTATGTCCCAGTCGTCATTAATACGTTGGAGACTATTGTAAGTGGGGTTAATATGCTGTCAAAGTAGTCCACCACTAACAGTGGTTTACCTACTTCACGCCGCTGGCGAGTATTGTATTTTGTTGATGTTATAAACATTGCCATTTCATTTCCAACCTCCATTTTGATTATTCATCATTCAGTAACCCTTTCTAGGTTACAGCATTTTAATGACGTTTCGCTTGTTTTAACATAAACCAACATTCAGTTGGTTCAAGACAACGCTGAAATGTTTTCGCCAGTTCCAGCAATTTCGATCATTATCTTGTCATTTTATTACAATGATGTTCACCTTGTTCAAGGCCCAGGAGCCACTCGTGGTAGAGGGTTACAGAATAAGAGGCACAGTTTATGGGGATATGTGGGGAAGATAACGGTTAAACCTCTTGGGAGACAGTTCCACAAAACAGCGGTTCGGGAGAAGAAGCGGAGAAAGTGGGACTTACATCTTACCAATGGAATACGAATGTGGGTACGTGGGTGGTTCGCTACAGTGGGTGTGGCATTGTGGGTCGTACTCGTACGGTGGAACTAAGGAATAGTTTTCCTGAACATTTTCCATGGAAATAGCGATAGAACAGAATCAGGCTTGTGACGTTTCGTCTGTGAAGAAGGGTTGTGGGGTGGGAAATAATGCATCACCCACAAGGACGTTTTTGAAATCTGTCGGAACTGGTAAGTGAAAGCTGGTCAGCTGCTGCCTATATATGGCATCAGTACTACACTTTCAGCCTGATCTGGCTATTTTAACGTTAGAGGAAAGAAGGAAGAGTCAGGTGCTTACTGGATCGGTACAGGGAACCGACCATTTTTCCAGCATCTTTAGCGATGGAACGTATCTGCGAGTTTCATTTGAGGTCTGAGTTTAAGTCCCAATAGGTGCTCAAGTCACGGGGCCTCCCTGAGAGAACAGCAGTTCATTTCGACAGGTGAAAATTCCAGGGCCCGCTTGTTGATGATGGATTGTTACTAGTTTAGTTTTCGTGGTATTGTATGTAATCTGTCAGTTTTTCTTCACTGAGCTGTTAAAGTTAGATCAGAGGAGAGATCAGCTACCAAGCTCTTATCATCTAGAGTTTTGGAGATTCACCCATATACCGTTGTATTGTCATCCCCAGAAACAAAATATAATCTTCTGTTAGAGAATGTTTTGAAAATATTACACCAGAAGACGTCATTGCTTTTAACGAAGCACCGGTTTTCATACGGTCACCGAAGTTAAGCAATGTCAAGCCTGGTTAGTACCTAGATGGGTGACCGCTTGGGAAAGCCAGATATTATAAGCTTGAATGTGCAGGTGGTATAACAGATAACGGCTTGAAATTGGAGAGCTGAGTTCCAATTCCAGTCGATTTCATTGTATAGATTTACGCGCAAATATTCTTGGGAAATGTATGAATCCAGCTGTTTCTCGTCCCAACTATCGGTTAATTAGTGGGACTTGTATCAGTAAATGATTATTATCTTCAAAAAATCTCACAATCTAAAAATATTTTCTTTAAATAACCTGCTAGAGATTGATAAGCCATAAAAATCAAATCAATCAATGCAGTTCGTTCTGAAGACACCATTTGAAAACTCAAAGAAAGCCATTGCTTGAATTGTCGGTGTCTTTAGTCTAACATGAATTATAAAAGTTATCGTTGGATTTCTAAAAAATATAATTAACTATTGAAAATATTTAAAACTCCCTTTCCAAGAATAAATTATTATTGACATTTTTATTACAAGAACTTTAAGATTTTGTATTCTCTGTTCGTAGTTAATGGTGTATGAAATGTTCGTATTAAGAATATTTTATTGATAGGAATCTTATCTATGTTAAGATATGATATTGTTACACTTTGCTCAGAAAAGTGGTAAGTTAATCTTTGGAAGAGTGTTATGGTGGTGTGACCAAAATCGACATAGTTTGTTTGGAGTTGTACCCATGCACCCACATTTCTGAAACTGCTTCTAGTTTAGGTCTCACGGCGAAAGGCGCCACACCCTGGTCTTCAGCGGTTGATCAAATAATAAAATCTCAAAAAAATAAAATAAAATAAAGATTAAAAATTAAAGAAAACATACAGACGGGCGTTTTTTTTGTGGGGGGGTTGTCATTTAGTCTAAATAATCAAGCTAGTCGTCGTTCAAAAAGGCTAAAAAATCTAATGTGTACAAAAGTGTGTAGGGCTAGAGAGTGCTCAAATAAGTTTGGTGGGAAGACGATTGTTTTTGTCATAGGATCGCATACATTTGGGGACTCAGCTCCAAAACCCGACCTAGAGGGAAAAAGGCACTGAAACATTTTTGTGGATACATAATATGCCATTAAACACAAAATAATCACGACCACAACACAACAAAAATTCTTTGGGCTCCGACATAGCGTGATGGGTAACAAGTTTATCTCAAAGACCAATTCGCAAATGTAGTGAATTCAATCCTCAGTAGGCACTGCATTATGATAAAAAAAATGTTTATACAAATGAATATACGGAATTATTAGGAGAATGCAAAAGTTTCCAGATCTCCTTTTTGAAAATTAATGAGTGAATACTCAGTTGAAAATTGATTTTGTTTTTTCTGGTATCATTTACACATGGTTAATATTGGTTTTCAACAGTAAATTTAGTTGAAAATATGTTATAATAAGCATTTGATTTACGAAAGAAAAGGAATAAGTATGATTAAGTTTTTGAACAGCGTCTATTTGTTTAATAATTTCTGTTATCGATCGTCAGGATGTAAGGGTAGCGCTGGAAATTGACCGATTTTTTCATGACAGGTGACAGGATACGGTTGTTCGCTCGTGTTGGTTGCGGTGGTGGGTCGATTCGTTGATCGTCAACCTAACGAGGGATTGGCGTAGCTGGTAAAAAACGGGGCCTTGGTGACTACTAGAAAAGGAAGGTCTATAACGAGACGGGTATGGCGAGATGACGGCGGCGAGTTGTCGAGGTATCGTGGTTGGTGTTGCTGGTTGGCCGGTGTTCTACGAAAGTTGCTTGCAGAGTCGTAGTCGCTTGCTTTCAGAGTCGGGGTTGCTTGCTTGCGGAGTCGCTGTAGTGACGGCGTTTGCGACGAGGAAGACTTGTAACTGAGGGGTGCCGACGTTCAGATGTTACTCAATTTTCGATTTTTGAGTAAAGTAGAAAAAAATTGTTTTTGTATCTGCATTTTGAGATTAGTTCTGATCATTTATTTAGCTTCTTTTTTTTGTCTGGGAAGGTAATTATTGCCATTTTTCCTCCAGGTAGAGTCTTACAGTTTTTGGATTGATTGTTGTAGGCTGATGCTATTTTCCTTATTTTCCATTATATCTTTGGTGTGATTTGGTTTTTGTTTTTAATATCCCAGATATGTTTAGAAAGCATTGTGCTGTTCGCGTATTTAGTATTTGTAAAGGATGTTTTGTGTGCGTAGTTTCTTTGTTTCCAGCGTCCTTCAGTTACTCCTACATATATTTTTTCTTCGCTATCTGCTGATTTCACAGTGGCTATATAATATACCAAGCCATTGTAAAATCCTTGTGTATTTTAACCAATAAATATAGATACCTTAATTTTTTGTATATATATATATATATATATATATATATATATATATATATATATATATATATATATATATATACAAAATATTCACATTATATAAAAAAATTCACATTATAAAAACTACACATATAAAAAACATTTTGCGGCTTTTTCTCTCTTTAAAATAGACAATATACATTGTTCTCTTGTCGGAACAATCATAAACTCTTCCCTTATATATATATATATATATATATATATATATATATATATATATATATATATATGTATGAAATGACTTGACCCTTTGCATGACAGTAAAGCTACTAAGACACAAGGTGTTACTAAGTGTGAAAGAATAAGAAAAAAAGAGAAAGATTATCAAGTGCCACCGACACTTTCATGGGCACAATTTTGGCCTGTAAAATGCTGTTTTAATGAAAAGTGAATGTAATTTACTCAGACAAAGATCCATTGAATGTGCCATATTATATAAATCCCCAATGATTCATATATGACGGGGCTATTTCAAATTTTCCACGTTTTTACTAAATTAGTACTAAAATAAAGTGGTATACGTAGAACTTGAAAATAATAAGTAAACTGTCATAAGTAAAAAACTGTATTGAAATTAGTTAAATCCTAATTTCTATAAAGGTAAGGTTAAAGTAAAAATCAAATGCTTAACATAAATCATTTTTGGTTTCGTTAACGTAGGTTTAGTTATTGTGAAATTATTTTTCTGATGATGTCGGCGAAACATGTCAAAGTATCAAAATATCCAAATCGTTTTATATATTTATCGTATGTATATTGGAGTCTGGTAGGTGACCGGCTGCCTTCAGTTTTCTCTCTGGCTCCCAATGCGCCCCGTGAGGGTTAAGTTTTCCACACCTTTCTTCCTTATTATGTTCCCAAGAAATCCCACATGTCACTTTTTGATTCAGAGTATCCAAGAAATTGTATCCAAGAAATTCTAGAATCTCTTTCTGATTCTAAGTGTCCTTTTTGTTCTCATTTTCTTTAGGAATTCCTCGTTGCATAATCGCTCCGGCCATGGAATTCACAGTATCCTTCTGTAGAACCACATTTCCGTTACCTCTAGTTTTCTTTTAATCTGGAGGGAGATTGTCCAGCATTCTTTTCTTATTTCTAACGAAAATTTTTCCACCTACCTGACGAGCTTGTGTGAATGGTTGGTGAAAATGGGTCGGGAGGCTTGGTAAAACGAGAAACACTGCTAAGAGTCAGTCTAGGGATAGGAAATTGTGGAGAGCCATGATCGTCTATGTTCTGTAAGGACGCGATACATGGAAGAGTATATTCTCTTAACCTTGAAAAAAAGTATTTTTATGCTTTTGGTAATCTATGTTACAAATCTTGTAATACGACCTCCTGTAATCCGACCTTATTTTAAATTGAGTCGCGCGTGCGCATTCGCACACACACACACACACACACACACACACACACACACACACACACACACACACACACACACACACACACATACATACACACATATATATCGACTATTTGCTTACCTTCGTTTACACTAGCACAAAGTCAACAATATGGAGCGCCCGGTAGAACAAATCTACTCATTACTCTAATAAGAATCTACTAGACGAATTAATTATTGCTCCACACCGAGGCGCACTAGATGTTTGCTAAAACTGGCATAGTGTTATAATTACTGAGTTCCTAAAGAGGATTGAACACACTACAGTAGTAATGATCTCCAAAACTAGCTTGTTAATCGATGCTCTACAGCGAGAGTCATATATTTGCTAAAGTTGCTTAAATCGGCATAAGCCGGTAAGTGAGGGGCCCACAGTGAGGATCGAACTCGCTACAGAAGTAATGGCTTGTGAAACTAGCACGCTAAACATTGACCTTTGCCATTGCACGCCAACTTTTCTTTTCATGCGAACAGAATCCCAATTTAAGAATGACAAATCTCTCAATATTAAGCCAACGTCAATAAAAATAATATTTTTACCAAATGTTCACTCAGTACAAGGCCTAAGATCCACTCGAGGTAGAGGGTTGCTAATGGGCATAGTATGGGCGTAGGAGAGTGAAGCGGGAAATAAGTGCAAATTATGAGAATACATACGATTAATTCTAGACTTAAAGAGGTTAGGATTGTATTGATCTAGGGAGCATTCTCTCGGGAGTCTATTCTATAACTAATCTTGAAATTTAAAACACAAAATTTTTTGGAATAAGTAATCTTGCAATTAAATAATTTTTGGAACAACTAATCTTAAAATTAAATAATTAATTATTTTTGGAATAACTAATCTTGAAATTAAAGGCACAAAAAATTTCAAGATTAGTTATTCCAAAAATTTCGCTTGAAGATGAAAGAGCTTGATACTTTAAATTCAATTTAATTCTAATAATTATATTGAAGTTTTCAGCTCTTGTTTTTGAAATATGAGAGCCCTTATGTAGCGAAGGAATCATATTTTAAAAAAATAATATATATATATATATATATATATATATATATATATATATATATATATATATATATATATATATAATTCTATTCTATAAGTTATGCCCCACTTAATTCCTGATCGATGATAGTCCCTTTCTTCCTGATTTTTTGATGCATTTCTATAGTAAAATTATTAGCAACGCATTTATATTACATATATAAACATATAAACGTAAGTTCTATGCTGATTGTTCTCTCGTATTTCTCGCACATGGAAATCTCTTCCGATTTCTTGCCTATGGTGAGTCTTATCTGGAAATGTCTGAACTGTTGGAACTAGGGAATTTTGCTCGCTTTCACATTTGCCATAGACGAGCGAGAGGCTTATGACGTTGCGCCTGTGGGAGAAGATTTAGTTGTGTAAACGCTTTTTGAACTCCATCGAGGCTGAAAAGAGAAGGCTGGGCAACACCAATCCAGATATATCAGCAATACCCTATTTTTGATCTGATCCAACTCTTGTAAAGATAGAGCATAGCAGGGAGGAATCAGGTACTTTCTGAAGCGTTATAAGGAGCCAATCATTTTCCCAGCGTCTTTAGCGGTGGGTCGTATATATGACTTCCACTTGAGGTCTGCGGTGAAGTTTAGCAGAAAAAAATGGAATTTTAAAATCGTCTCTTCTTTTCTTTTTCTTACTAAAATAAAGCTTGTTACTGACGCATCCAGAGGAAGGCATGGAAGTCATGTAGTCATTTAAAACGCCAAGAGCAAAAATGTTTTGATATATATAAAGCCAACAGCTGCAAACTAACAGCTTTTAAGTTTACAGATGCATTCCATAAATATGCAGTTTTAGAGTTACACACCTTCACCTCTCTTCTGCTGCTTTCTTAAGGCATTCTACCCCATTCACCTGTCCGCCCAGCGCCAACAAACCCAAACATGACAGGTGTATTGAGTTTATAACGTCACTTGCTATGCCTCATCCTGTGAAACGATTCTCTTACTGGAGCATGCGCATTATAATTCACTGACAAATTGTATGCTTACCGACAGATGGCGCCATCTGTAGATGATTATGTTATCTCGTCAGGGGCCTGTTTTCAATTTTTTTCCTGTTATCTATCACACATAGAGAAAAGAAAAGAACGTGCTCGTCTATTTAATGGTAACAGAATTCCATGTTGGTTGAAAATTGCAAAATTAGATACAAGAGATTTTAAAGGGAATTGCGTTCAAATTGATTTTCGAGAATTATTATTTTATTTATAAAGCAAGAATTCGTTTTAAAGATACGATTAAATGTGTGGAATAATGAAAAAAAACGTGTTTAAGGTCCTCAGTTATAAGTACAAACAAAAATTATTGATGAAATTATTTATTACTAGATCTTGCACTAATTTCTGACAACTGACAGCACTTTTCTGGCTTCTAATGTATTTCTGCAGTAAAATCTTTTGCAAGGATTTTTATAGTAAAATTATTGCAATAATTGCTATAGTAAAATTATTTGCAAGGATATTTTTTTCATCATAAAAAGACACAGCATATAAAAGAAGAAAAAGGACCCTTTTCTTAATTACTGACCAATTACAATCCCTTTCTTCCTGATTTTCAATGTATTTCCATAGAAAAATCGTTAACACTGCATTTGCATTATATATATATATATATATATATACACACACACATACATATATATATATAAAATTCTATTCTATTAGTAATACCTCCCTTAATTCCTGATCAATTACAATCGTTTTCTTCCTGATTTTTTAAATGCATTTCTATGTTTTTGTTTTTTTAATCGGTATCACCCCAAACAAGGCAAGTAAAGCCATTAAGACACGAGGGGTTACAAAATATGAAAGAATTAGGGACAGAAAGATTAATGAGCAAGGGGAAAAGATAATAAACAGGAGGGTAGTAGATAGCGATTGACATTGCATTTAAATTATTGCAGATTAAAGGAAGGAAGTTCCACAAGCGAGAAGTACGAGAAAAGAAACTGTTAGCATAGAACTTACGGGCACATCTCAGCTGTCAATTGATGAGATCTTGATGCCAGTCTAGTACTGCGCTTAAATTCAATAAGTCTAGGTGCCATAGCGAAAAATCTCATCCGAACAATTACCATGAAAGTATTTATATAAAAGGTATACAGAGGGAACCTTAGGTGGTGGGTAAGTGGATATGGATAGGGGTTTCTTGTTTAACAGATGATTGGAACGAATTATTAAAAGCTACCACAGAGTGGTCCTAGTTACCAAGAGGGCAGTATTGTGATGCTCGGCAAGAACAAGAAGTGGAGAAAAGAGATAACTCAAGTAGAGAGGACTGTTGCTCGGTTTTGTTAGGGAAACGAGTAGGAAAATACACGATTTGAGTAAGGGATTGGGAAATGGAAAAATTTAATGTCTGTCATACTGGCAACATCAGTCCCTTTAGAATGTTTTATACATGTGTCATGGTGAGCATTATAGTCACCGAAGATAAAGATGTTCGCAGATGGATGGAGAGAAAGTACCTTTTTTTTATACCGTTAGCTATTATATCTAATATGCTGCAGTCCTGGGAAGAGGGGGAGCGATAAAGGAAAAAAGAGATTGCTAATAGAGTTTAGTAAGGAAATACCAAAACAATTAGCAACACATTTATATTACACATATAAATGTAAGTTCTATGCTAACTGTTTCTTCTCTCACACTTCGCGCTTGTGGAACTCCCTTCTTGCTTCTTGCTTTCCAGTCATCTTTGATCTTCAAAATGTAAGTCAGTCGTTATCTTCTGTTTTCATAATTCGTGTTTTTTTTCTCTCCTTAATAATGTTTTTCTTTTTCTCATATTCTTTCATACTCAGTAACCCCTTGCGTCTTAGTAGTTTTATTACCTTGCTTAGGGTGAAATGTTTAATCAAATATAACATGCTTATTCTGTCATTAATACTTGCACTATTTCCTGAGCAGTTGCATCTTCTTGAAGATCAATATATTTTATACTCATACAATCAACGGCAACACATTTTTATTATACATATAATATTTTGTCTTATAATTCTGTCAGTAATTCATTAATTTCTGACCAATGACAATTCCTGCCTGGTTTTCTATGCATTTATGTAGTGGAATGATTAGCAGTGCATTTATGTAATGTATATATTAACCTTATTTCATTAGTAAATGAAGGCACGGTGGAGTAATGGATAGCAGCTCGGATTAAGAAATTAGAGAGCCGAGTTTGAATTTCATTCGAGTTCATTACATTCACTTATGTGCAAATAAATTTGGGAAAAGTATGGATCCATCTCCCCACCCCCGCCGCGGTATGGTTAAATAGCAGGACAATCTGGTTTCTATAACCTTGAGTGAGAAAGACAATTCTGAATTAAAAATCTTCCCCTTTAGGTCAAATAACCTTATCAATTGCTCTTCAAACGTGGTGGTTACGGCTGAAGACACGGTCAATCAAGGGGGAGTGGTTCCTCCAGTAAATGAGAAGGCTCTGAATCTGTTGTAATGATATTATCTTTTCATCATTAATGCTCCTCTTAATTCCCGACCACTGACAATCCCTTTCTGTCAGATTTTCAATGCATTTATCTATAAAATACGCTTAGCAACGCATTTACATTAAACATATATTAATTCTATTTTGTCAGTAATGCTTCTCTTAATTCCTGGCCACTGAAAATCCCCCACTTCTATTTAATATATCAACAAGCATAAAAATGATATATCTTATAACACACTCGATACTAAAATATTTACGATATATGTAAAGTTGAAGATAATTGAAGCGGGTGATTGATATGTGCTAGATTTTGTTTCAAACCGAGTGCAAAGGATACCTAAGTTAAACGACGAGAAAAGATTGCCTTCCTTCAAACTTGGATAAAGTTTTCTTCTCTTTCTTACAGTTGATTTTTTCTCCTTAAAATCTTCCCTTTCCCAGAGTAAGGCAGATAATTTTAGATTAGTAGTGGAGTTTACGTCACATCAATATTCAGTTAAATTTAAGTCTGCAAAGACGTAAACGAAAGCTTACCCCACAATTTCTCACGGTTACAGACGCAAGGGAAATATATTTTAAAGCCATTAAATATATATTTATTACGTAGATATATTAAATCGTTAATCCAGGATCAACATCAGTGAATTTTAAACATTTTGATTGATTCATCAGTAGTAGATTTGATTGCCTTTCGCAGGGCAACAGTGAAACTATTTAAAAAATAACCATATTGTAGACGGAAAAGAATAGATTGATTTGTTTCTACGGCTTATCAACCCGTTGCAGGTTATTTAAAGCCAGTAAATATTTTTTGGAGATAATAATGGTTTAGTGATATACGTTTTATTCATTAACCCATAGCTGTGGGAGAAGAGGTGGATTCATACCTTTCCCAAGCGTATTGGCGTGTGAGGGAATATAACGAAAACAACTAGAATTGGAACCCGGCCCTCTGATTAACAATATCTAGCCATTATCCATTACAACACCCGCACATCCAAGTACACAATACCTGGTATTCCCAAACGGTCACCCATCTAGGTACTGGCTAAGCTCGACGTTGCTTAACTTCGGTGATCGTACGGGAACCCATGTTTCAACATGATTTGGCCGTAAGCCTAAAATGAAAAGAAAGAATTGGGAAACTTTGCGGCAATATTTTGAGCTGATCGTGATTTCCGATGATTGAATTTGTCAGTGAAGAGAACTGTGTTAGGTGTGATCTATCATGACTGCGGTCGTCATTGTGGAAATAATGATATCATCATCATCATCATCATCATCATCATCATCATCATCACCACCACGATCAATTTTATAACCGGATGTGATCGCAGATTCGCTGTCCTCTTCATAAATCTGGGTTGAAAGCCGTAGTATTCATTCCTCATTATGTGTAATAGAAATGTCAACTGTCTATTTCTGATTCTGTTCTTGTTTGTTTCCATTTTTCTTAAAATTTCCTCTTTGCTCAAATTTTCCGTCCATGGTATTCTCAGCATCCTTCTGTAGAACTACACCTGAAGCCCCCTCTTTATCTGCGGGAATATTGTCCAACACTCTCTTCCATATAGGAGAATTGATATTACATAGCTTTTGAACAATCTTTTCTTTGTTTCTGTGAAATCTTTGTCCGTTGTTTAGCTTTAGTAAGACATCTTTCTCTATTCCAATCAATTCACCTTTGGATTTCGCTGTCACATCGTCTATTATAACACTTGCCAGATAATTAAATTTATGTACTTGCTTGATTCTGACGTCTCCAGTTTGTAAATCGCATCTTGAACTGTCCCTTTTGCTAACAGCCATACGTTCTGTCTTCTTATAGTTACTCTTTTCTTCTCGTTTTTCCTTTACTAATTTGTCTCGGAGTTCCTTGCAGCTTTTATTCACTGTTTTGATAGCAGACACAATCAACCTCTACTACCTCATAGACTTAATCTTTCGGGGTGTTGACCACATGAATGGTACATTGAAACTTCTCAGCAATGCTGACACCGGCAACTCATCATCATAGTGCTATTGTCGGGTTAACTGTTGAGTCACCAAAGATAACTTCGCAAGCAGCTGCTTCTAACAATTTCTGTTTTAATACTCTGACTTAGGGAAGGGGTCGGCAACCTTTTGATAACTAGGTACTGACTTTAAAACCATTCAGTGTAACGACAACATACGTATTTATATACAAGTCATGGTCAATATAACTGTTTTACAATATAGTTTATATAATAATATATACTATATATACTTTAGTATATATTAAAATTGAAACAGCTAAATATCTTCTTTGCGTTGTAGTAGTTATTGGTTCTGACTTCATGATGTCATTTGCGGCTGCGTGCCATTGGAAATTGCTTGGCGTGCCACGTGTGGCCCGCGTGCCGTAGGTTGCCAAACCCTGACTAAGGGCATCTCGCAAATTCATGCTTCTCCATTTGGATTGGTGAAAACAGTTGTCTCCCTCTAGATGAAAATCAAAACCACGCGACATTGAAATAAAATAATGACATAATCAAGATGTTGACGTTGCACAGTACATCAAACAAAGGGTGAGAAAGGAAGCCCCTTTTTGGATTGGGGAAAACAGTTGTCTCGTGTAAGCCATCGAAAGTCAAAGAGACAGGCACCGGTATCTAGGTCAGGCACAAACACTTCTCTTTGTCACAAGGTCCTGGAACCTTCTCTAAGATCAACGAACGAATTCCATAAAAAGGAACCACAGACTAGAAGCGGATGACAGCCAAATGTTCACCAACGAATACCCTCTCGTAAGTGACCCTACGAATCTCGTAAATTCATGCTTCTCCATTCTGGGATATACGCCCGTTTCTTTCTCTGACCGCCTGTCCTTCACACTGTGCCTTGCAGGATTGTCTTGGCAAACCCTGTTGATCGTGAGACAGTAACTTAATATAAATTCAGTGAAACGTCCCTTCTCGAACTTAATTCGTTCTAAGAAATCGTTCCGAAACCTCACTTTTCACAAATTACTTTCTTGGTAATGTTATCACCATCTGATTGTTTTTTTCGTTAATCCAAATCAGTAACCATTTTTCCACTTCTTCAAGGGCCCATGATTTTTGTTTAACACTTTCACTCCTTGTGCAGCAACTGCTGCTTTTATAACATCTTTGTTCTTCATTATATGCATATGCTTGATTACAGCCCCGAAAAAGTCACCGCTGGATAAAAGACATGCATTTCATTTTCATGTTTCGCTATCATTTACTTTTTTCATTTCAACTGTGCCTCTCATAACTTTCTTCAGCTATAACTAACTTTCTTTGGGGCCATGTATATAATAATGAAATAATATATTAAAAAAATACGAGAAGTAAGTGACTCTACTCATTCTATGAAGGGGAGGACAGCGTCTTTATTATCTTTTGTAATAATAATAATAATAATAATAATAATAATAATAATAATAATAAATATTATTATTGTTGTAACATTTCCTGAACCGTTCGCGCGCGCAAAAAAAAAACAAAAAAAAACGTGACCCTGACATATAATCAACTCCTTGAAAAAAATTTTTTCTGAAAAATTGTTTTAAGAGAAAGATTTAAAAAATTCAACAGACGATAGTACTGGCTATGTTTCTTTATATGAAAACGGATGGCGCTACTATTACTGTTAACAATACCATTGGTGAGCTCTTAAAAATGAACTACATTCACAATTCTGCTTCCTTGAGATTTGCAGTATGTATCAGTGGAAAGGAAGTTAAATTATTTTTGTTGTTGTTTTTTATTGAGGTGTGTGAGCGACTTGCTACATGAATTATGGTTATGGTAAGGAGTTTTGTCAATGTGTAAAGTGTGATTTTAAAAATAAAAAATAATAAAAATAAAATGAATGAATCGACAAAAGAGTGTTTGATGCATTCAGATATTTAATAAATACTATTCTGTGTTTCTTCTCGGTTTACGCTATAATACAAAAAGTCTAAAGAAAATTAAAAGATGTTTTTGACATGAACTGAGAGACCTCTTTGTTTGCTCTCCTCGAACTGAATTTGTTAATCTGAAGTTTAGATGAGACGAATGAACGGAAACGATTTTAGGTAGCATTTCCTTTTCGGTTTAAAGGAACATAAATATTTGATTATGCTTTACCAAATGTGTCCGTGCCAAAGCTGAAATATCTTGACACGACTATACATCGTCAAAATTCCTTAAGGCCGATTTCCTTTTGACGGTTTTCCATCTCAGCAACCAGTCATATTTTGCGATGTAGCGTTTATAATAAATTTCTATTAAACGTCTGTTTCGCCAAGTAATAAGTAATGCAGGAATTTAGTATCCGAATTTGCCCTAAATATAGAAAAATATCAGTCTTATTCTGGAAAAATATTTGCCTTTTAGCAGTGGAACAGATAAAAGAAAACAAAAATGGTCAGAGAACCAAAAAAGTTTGCATGTTTTTTTTTTTTTTTTTTTTTTGAGTGTCACTTCGCATTTTCCCTCCTTATTCAGAATCTTTAATAATAAAAATGAGAATTAAGTGTGAAAATGACTCCAATATGACGAAATTTTCATCTTTAGACAGCACAGTAAACAACATCCAATTATAAGATGGCAATTATTTAAAATGGCGTAAGATTTTTGCATGGTACTGAATATGACAAAGTTGATATTAATCTTAACTTAATCAGGATTAAAGCCTCAAGTGAGGATTAAACTCACTACATAATAATAATGTTCTGCTAGATTGCTAACTAAACATTACCCTCCAACAGAAGCACCTTGACGTGCTGTAATGGTTAGCAAGTATGTCTCACTAGAACAATTACAACTGAATCGTGAGTTCCATCCTCACTGAGAACTCTGTACTTTTGGCCTTGTACCATATCTAAGCTACGCTTCGAAGATCGTCATTACCCAACGGAAAGGTACCACACTGGTGGCTACCCTGCGGTAAGATTACGAAGTTTTACATTTTGCTTACTAAATACACTTGAATTGGAAATACTATTAAATAAAAATTTTTCTTTGACAATAAAATGATCTATTTGAATATTTTGCCTGTATTTATATTTAAGAACGAGTCTAGGTATAGATGAATATAGAATGTTAGTTTGTAACTTTTTTTCTTTGCTAACATCTTTCTTTTAATGCAATTCAATTCCAAAATAAAGAAAGAAAAAATTAATACGGCAATCTGTTCTATTTATCCATCTCTTTGTCTTTTCAGTATCTATCTATCTATCTATCTATCTATCTATCTATCTATCTATCTATCTATCTCCGTCAGTTCGTATCTATATACTTATCTCCACACCTGTCACGGGAATTTTTTCCACACATCATGTCGCATGTTCCACAGATTTTCATCTGCTTAATTCCGTCTGATTAGGAGATCCAATCAATTTAACATATCGCAAAATTCTTCGAATCCAAATTGGAATCATTCTTTCACATCAGACTACCCAAAACCAGGGAAAATACTTGGATAATGATAACATTGATTGTTTATGACGTGAGTCTGCATTCGTGGACATGTGTACGTGTTTACTTAGAAATGTTTGTGTTCGCCATGTCTTTCTAACATATGCGCCAAATATTCTAATCCTTGGCGAAGCGAAACGGCGCCACCCCTAACAGCCCTCTTCCACTCAATAACCCCAAGTCTACTGTCTGTAACAACCCAAGCGTCGAATTGAGAGTATTTACCCCATTCCCCACCCCATCCAATATGAATCGCACCACATTTCGCACAATTATTCGACAAAAACCTGTCTCTTCATCTAAGCATCGAACGAGTTTAGACCTCCTTAAAGATTTTGAAAGACAATCGCTATCTATACGCTGATACTAGTACTATTTTGGTAAATAATAATAATAATAATAATAATAATAATCCCCTTGACTTTTGTAATCATAGCGGGTAGGGAAGCCTTATGCAGAAGCCATAATGAATCTCTTCCACAACGGTCTATCAACGGCAGCCTTCAGCAATTCTGGTATGGTCATACTTACAGTGGGGTTGAATAAGTGATCGTACAGCAAACAAATGCTTGTTATTCTCACTTATAGCGAATGAAAACCTCGAATAACAATGTTATATATGTATTTTGGGGCATAGAATCAGAATCTGCAATTTAAAATTAGAAATTCATCGATAAGTGATAGTTATGCAAATTTTTTATATTTCGAATAGTGGAAAAAGTGTTCGTACAGTAGCAATTTTTGCATTATAATACGGTAGGTTTTGGTTGTACTTCAAAGTAGAAGATTCTAAACTGTTCTAGAATATTCTCAGTAACTCTATTGCAACATTCAGTTCAAAATTGGATCATTCTGCAGTCACTGTTCACTGATAAAGGTTCTAATAATGGCTAGACGTAAGGAAATAACTTGTGCTCAAAAAGAGCTAATTATTAAGCTATGGAACAATAGAAAAAGTTACAGAAACATCTCCAGTGACACGAACATACCCTTTTCAATAATTGGTTCATTTATTGCAAGATTTAAAAGACGTAATACTGTTGAGAACAAAGGCAGACCCAGTGCCCCCAGGAAGATCGCTCCCAGAGTACGAAGAAAGTTGATGCGACAGGTTCAAAATAACCCACTGGCCATCAGACAAGACCTTCAGAATGATCTGAGTTTGTCAGGAGTTAACGTAACTAAGCGATTAGTAATGAACTACGCAGAGACGGTATAAAGTCGCGCTTCCCAAGGAAGACACCACTCCTTCTGAAACGTTTGGGGCTGCTTTTCGATGCGAGGTGTTGGCAAACTAGTAATTATAGACGGTAGAATGAATGCAGAAAACAAATCCTGAGCGAAAATTTATCGCTTTCTGTAGAGAATCTTGGGCTTCCTCCTGATTGGATCTTCCAGCAGGACAATGATCCCAAGCATACTGCTAAGAATACGAAGAATTGGCTTGCTAATAACAATGTTGACATCTTACAATGGCCCAGTCAGTCTCCGGATTTGAATCAAATAGAGAATTTATGGCGGTTTTTGAAAAATAAGATCCGTGATAGAGGCCCAAGAAACATTAAAAACCTGAAGACAATTACTCAGGAAGAATGGGACAAAATACCTACTAAAGTATGCGAATCGTTAATTAAAGACTACAGGAAGAGATTGGTTGCTGTTGAACTTAATAAAGGCTTTGCTACAAAATATTAAATGGAGAAAACGTTTTTGTTCTGCTGTACGATCATTTTTTAAACCCCTAAAAATTTAAATATTGCTATATTTTCTTAACCAGGGAATATTATTTAGTTTTATATGCATACATTTTAGTATGCAATCTGATACAGTAGATATATTCCCCTTTTGTTAATGTAATATGTTACAAATAAAAATATGAAATATTTCCATGTGTACGATCACTTATTCATCCCCACTGTATCCATTGTTTGACATTGTCCAACCACTTTTTGCGATTGCGTCCTCTTTTATGTTCAACGGTGCATTGCATGATGGTCTTGCACAGCCTGTGTGCCTAGTAATGTGTCCAAACCACACCATTTTTCTTCGTTTGACAGTGGCAAGAAGAGGTTCTTGATGTTCCACAAAACTTTCAACACTTTTCCGCACAAACTCATTGTTTTTTTTTGTTCCCAATAGAAAATAACAATGGGTTTTCTCATACATTTGCTCTCAAATGCTAATGGTAAGTACACTTATTTAAATAAACGTGGGTTCAACACATTTTATGGGAGACTTTAACGATAGTGAGTAATCGCATCAAATTTGAAAGGTTGATCCAAAATTGAACTCAGAAAAGGTAAAATTAGTAACTAGGACGTTTTTATTTATGCACCGTATTTATCCGAAATGTCACCATCAAATTACAATTTATTCCAGTCTTTACAGAATTCTCTTCGTAAAAAGTTACAACTACTTCTAAAACAATTGTAGATTTAATTAATACAAAACAAAATAATAGCAATCTACTTCCTGGGTATGACGATAAACAACATCCGGCAGCAAGATCTCTGACCTCTTAATTGGTATTGTTCCCAGATTCACCTTGACCCGGGGTGGTAGCGCCTTTTAGGGTCTCAACTATGAGCAAATAGTTAACCCCGAAACAGGGATCAAAACACTATGAAAATATAAAAAGTTATTTTATAGTAAAATTACCAGCAATACATTTTTGTAAAAGAAATTACTAATGCTCCCAAGAAAATTAAATTTCTGTATTAAATGACCCATAACGAGTTGATATACCGCTAAACAAACAAACAAACAAATAATCATCTACCATGTATTCAATTGTGAAAGCAGAATAACTATTTTATTACTTTAAAGCTCCCAAGAAAAATAAATTTCGACATTAAATGACCCATAACGAGTTGATATGCCGTTAAACATATAAACATAGAAAATCGCAACCTAAAATCTAATGCCTGAATTTACGCTGTAATTAAGTCACAAGAAATGCGTAAACAAAACTTCTAGGTATTTAAATAAAAGGACATAAAAGGCATCTTTTACAAAACAACACGCTTACTGCGTTAGTTCATCATCGTAATGAATCCGAACCTAATTTTTTATTTAAAGATTACAATTCTAATTAAAAGAGAAAAATAATTTACTAAGGTGAAAATCTGTAGGTTACCCGCTCTTAGTTTCGCCAAGAAGTTGAACTCTCTGCCTTCGGGCGAGGAGGAACCCGAACGAGGCTATGCCGAAGGGCGGAGTCCCTTTCAGGGAGGTAAACCGACCCTGAACCCGTTTATACGGGTTCAAGGCATATTTTTGGCCGAGCCCACAGGCTCGGAGATCCCACGTTAAACCGGCCTTGTGCCGCATGGTGCCCTCGTGGGGGGGTGACTAAATACCGTCCAGCAAGCTATAGCGACGACACCCATCTGGACCTTCTCCCGGGCATGGGATTATCTTTTCCCCTTAATGACACATGTATCACCCACACAATTCCTAATTTTGTGTTCTTTCTTTTGAATTATTACTAGTGTATTTTCTCTCCTTTGTTACTCAGTAAGATAAAAACAAAAATCTAAGACATCGCCTTGTTAAAATATATTCTACTTTTTTCTTTTACCAATAATACATTTTGTAGTGAAATTACTAGCAATACATTAAACAAAAATTACCAACACCACATTTCATCATCTCTGAATTATATATCTAAAAATCATACGCTGGCCCTGACAATATAAAATGAAGTACAAAATATCTGTAGTTGAATCCATAAAATTTGTGTACAAAATATTTAGATTTCGGTATTAAATAACCCATAAATGTGTTGATATGCCGCTAAACAAAAACCAATCAATCAATATACAGATCGATAGGTGCACGCGTTTCAAAAGTAGAAGTAAGTCCCCCATCAGTTAAGTGCCATGCGTGATACACGCTCAGGCGACCATATATCTTTCGATAAATGACTTTTCGATACATTTTTTCCGCAGTAGGTTGCCATTTCTTTCTGTCGTAGACCAGCTTCCATCCAAGGCTATAGAACTCGATCTGTCCTGCTATTTATCCATAGCTGGGGGGGGGGGAGAAGAAGAAGATTCATACCTTTCCCAAGGATATTAGCAGGTAAGTGAATGTAATGATTCGACTGGAATTCGAACTCGGCTCTCAATCCGAGCCACTATCTATTACTCCTATCCTATATTAATACAGGGTATGTCCTCCTTGAGCGTTAATATGGGCCTTGCATACGTGCATCTTCCATAAGTCTTCCACCTGTTGACAGAATACTGCCAAAGTTTTAGGTGGGCTAACTGAATAAGACAGGTATTGTCACAGTATGACCAAATATACTTAATGGGGTTTGGCAATCGTGCAAATCAGGGAAGTTGTTGAACTTCTTGCAGAACATGTTTAGCATGAACGTCTAGAAATGCACACCACCTGCCTGTTGCTAGAATAGCAGTCGCACGTGCTAACTAAACGTTCTGAGTGAGTATATCGCTGTTCAACGTTCCTTCAGCAAGCAGCAAAGACAACAATAATTGAAACTCATGACAACCCATACCATGATAGCAGGGACACTTCGACGTGGGGCAATGGTTAGCTAGTTTGTCTCGCTAGAACAATTTCGATTGAGTAGTGAGTCGATCTTCACTGGGTGCTCCATACTTTCGGCCCTGAGCTACATCTAAGCTACGCTTAGAAAATCAGTGGACACCTCGGCGTGGTGCAATGGTAAGCAAGTTTGTCTTGATAGAATAATTACAACTAAGTAGTGAGTTCGATCCTGACTGGGTGCCCCATGCTTACGGCCTTGTGCAACATCTAAGCAGCGGGCACCTCGGTGTGATGCAATGGTTAGCAGGCTTCTCTTGATAGAAGATACTCACTGATCCTTACTGGGTGCCCCATACTTTCGGCCTTGTGCCACATCTAAGCTACGCTTGTGTCATTGGCTAATACACTTTGGAAAATCGCCCTCCATATGTCTCGGTTACACACACAAACAGATATTACTGACATGAATGGATCTTCAAACATCCAAAGACAAGTCACATGCTTCGTTTTAAGAATTTATTCAACATAAAATCGTAAACGGTATCAATAAAGAAAACCGTTAATATTAAGAGCGTTCCTTGAGTATTCAAATAAGGCGGTGTCAAGCCAAGACAGTCCTAATAATAAAATAGTTCAACTTCACAACACGTAGGCAGATCACGTGGATTTAAGTATACGTGTGTTTTTTGACCATGAGTAAAAGATTAACAAGCTAGCTACGTTTGTGTGTCTGATAAATTCACAAAGGTAAATTAATCGCAAAGTAATTCTATCGTAAGCATGATCGAATAAGAAATAAGCATTTTAGAGAATATATTTAAAAAAATATGTTTATTACATTGGTATAACGCGAAAACTAATATCATTACACAAGCAAAAGGATTGTAGTCAGATTTCATAGCTACCCAATTGTAACAATGAACAGCGTGAAGCACTTCACTCAAATCTTTTTTTATTTTATATGCCGTGTCCTTTCAGAATGTTAAATGAATATATCTAACAGTTTCTTTTTTCTCACTTCTCGATTGTGGGGCACTTTTTCCGGGCTACTTACTTCCCAGTCAACTTTGATCTTCAAAAAGTTAAATAAATTAAAATTTTACATGCAATGTCAATCATTATGTTGTTTTCTTAATCCCTGTTCTTTTATTATTCTCTCTCTTTAAACAGTGTGTTTTTTCTCATATTCTCTCATGCTCTGTACCTTCTTGCGTCTTAGTGGCTTTAGTGTCTTGCTTCGGTGAAATGATTAAAAATGTTGCAATATTTCGGTGCGAATGGCTCATTTTTTCTTCAGTGACTCAAATAGACTGGATAAAATACATGGAAGGAAATGTAATAACAGCGAACCTGTTTTTATTTTCTTAAGAAAGATGCAAGTTGACAGGCGAAAACCGCAAGTGTACTATCGATGTGCCTACGGGGGTACGTTTCAGTTGCATGACTAATTAATGTAATTAGATTTAATTAATATTGGAGCGGATGGTCAACTGTTTATTTCCGTCACTATAGGCGCACCATTTACAACCATGACACTTAACTACATTGTATTTTCAAGTTTCCATTTTTAAACGAGGTTTTTACCAATCTATCAACTCGGCAAGAATTCAAAAGAGTTAAAAGCAAGGGAGGGGTTTCTGGATGTTTCGCCGATAATGAATGGCAAGGTTCGAGCCTGGGTACCCTTTGTAGGAGAAACCATAGTCTCATCTGGGTTACGAGAAAATGAATTGGGCTTTCGAGAAGACCTCAAGAAAAGGGTGTGCATTCTTCAAAATGGTAATTGATCTTTTTGGCTTGTGACGCTGTAGTAGAGCTACCAGACAGTGGATTCTGCTACAAAGGAAACTCATGCTTAGGAATTTTTTCTCCCCGGAATCAATCCTTCAAATCTACAAATCAACCATTCGCCCCTGCATGGAGTACTGCTGCCATATATGGTCTGGAGCCCCTTCTGTTTGCCTCGAGGTTCTTGATAAGATCCAGAGAAGGATATGCAATGCAACTGGCTCTGATCTGGCATCTCGTCTGCAGTCGCTCTCTCACAGACGTGCCGTCGCCTCTCTCTGTCTTTTTTACAAATACTTTCATGGTAATTGCTCCGATGAGCTGCTTTCGCTGTTCCCAGGCTTCATGAATTCAAGCGTCCTACGAGGCTGGCATCCCGCTCTCACCCTTTCACTCCAATAGCTTCACACCTCGCACATCACGCCTGTGGAACTCCCTTCCCTTTTCCTGAATCTCCAACTATTCAAATGTAATGTCAATCGACGTCTCCAGATGCCCTGATCTATCCCCTATCCTTCTCTTCATCCTTACCTCTATCACTCCTCTTTTCTCTCGTTCCAAATCCTATGTAACCCCTTGCGTGCTAGTGGCTTCCAGCCTTGCTTGGGGTGAAATGCTTAAAAAAAAATCCTGCCGAAGAGAACATTCACTTTATTAAGTCTCTCAAATGCACAGACCGATAGACGTAATTCAGAATACTGTGCGTCTACTCAAATATGGGAATCCACAAAATAACGTTTGGAATAGTAGGAAACACATTTATTTAATTTACCATCAGTAACAAGACGTGACTTTTTATCCTGTTTCTTTTTATCAATGTGGAAGTGTTGTGTTATTTGTTGAATCTTTCCACTTTTCCGCGATTGTCCAGTGCGTTCTATTGTTCATCCCTATTGATGTGTGCGGTTTTCACTTACGGCCACATCACGTTGAAATACCGGCTCTGTATGATCACCGAAGTTAAGAAACATCAAGCTTGGTCAGTACCTAAATGGGTGACCGCCTGGGAAAACCACGTGCTGTAAGCTTGGATGTGCAGGTGGTGTAATGGATAATGACTCGGAATTGTTAATCGGAGAGCTACGTTCCAATCTCCGTTGGGTTCGATATATTCACTAACGCGCAAATACTCTTGGGAAATGTATGAATCCACTTCTTCTCCCCCCCAGCTATGGGCTAATTAGTAAGACTTGTATAACTATACCATTATTACCTCAAAAAATTCTTACAATCTAAAGATATTTTCTGGTTTAAATAACCTGCAATGGGTTGATAAACCGTAGAAAATGAATCAGTCAATTCACAGCATGTTATGCACTTTATTTATTGGATTCTTAACTGGAATTAAATCAGAACAAATTATATAAATATATATAAAGGTAGTCGAAAGAGAATGACTTTTTAAGTTAGTACCGAATTAGTGAAATGAATAATGAAAAAGGTAAATCAGTTCCGGATTAGTGAAGGATCTGGAGTACAGGCATCCAGAAATGAATGCAAAATGTACGTCAGCTGCGGATTTGTGAATTAACCGGATTACATTTAGTAGTACATGAATGAAAATTTTAAATCAGTGCCGGATTAGTGATGAAACTCTATTACAAGGAGCCAGAATTGAATGAAAACGTCTAGGTCAGTTCCGGATTAGTGAATTAACTGGGTAACATGTAGCAGGATAAGAATGAAAAGTTTAAATCACTACCGGATTAGTGAAGGAGCTGGATTAAAGTTAACTGGACGAGAAAGAAGAGTTTAAAATATATACCGGATTAGTGAGGGTATCCAATTATAGATGAGTGTAGATGAGTTTAATTTGTGGAGGAACCGGATTACAGGTTGTCAGAAAAGAATACAATTATTTAACTCGGTCTCGAATTAGCAAATGAGCCGCGTCATATGTAGCCGGGTGAATATTGAAATTTGATTTGAAGTTAGTGCAGAATTAGCAAAGGCTCTGGATGGCATAACTGATTACTGAATATGCATTCTCGGCGTTTTTCATATTTGCCCACGGACAAGCAGACGGATAAAGATGCATTACCATTCACACACACACACACACACACACACACACACACACACACACACACACACACACACACACACACTTAAAGCAATGTAAAGAAAGAAAGAAAGAAAGAAAGAAAGAAAGAAAGAAAGATGCTATCATATCCTTGTATACTTGAGGCTTTCTGTCAAGTGTTCCCACCGGAGTGACAAAGCTTCTCACATAAGAATCTATCTGGAGATTAATTACTTCATCCGGGCATATTTTTTTATGTTGGCACACTCTGTTTGGGAAGGTGGACGAGGGAGAAGAAACTGATACCCGACCTGACTTTTCTTTGCGAAGTGTGTGAACACCAGACCGTCGTAACTCGTCGACGGATTCATGACCCACTTTCTTAATATGGCGTTAACAGTAGACCACGGCATATATAACAAACCATTGACTAGATTTATATAGTCCTTACCGTTCCTTCAGAAGTCTTTATAAAAACAGCTTAATAGTGGGCATATTTTTTTTTCTAGATTTTGAAAACAAATTAAAGGCAATAAAATCGAAAAGCGCCAAATTGACAGCGATGCGATTTGAATTTACCTGGAAGTAAATTTAAAGAATAAATAGTAAGAGAAAAATGAAGGTTAATTTTATAAGCGTTTGCGAAAAGAAAGGCAAACATCGAAAGAGAGAAAGAAAAAGAGGAAATGAGAAAAAAAAAAAAAAAAAAGAAAGAATAAGAAAGTTTAAAGAAGAAGAGAGGGAGAATGGAAAATGAACAGGAAAGAAATTACACACATACATACACACACATACATATATATATATAGTTAGTGTATTGGGGCAGTAGATCATTATTCAAACATATATTGGTAAATATAGCAGACAATGGACGCCTATTATGTTTGGTCATGAGCCATTCTAAACTTCGTATGGTTGCTTTAATTTCGTGAGATTTCTTTAATGGTGAACATCTATGTTGTAATGTCCATATAACCACTCTGATGATGGCTCATGTGAGCCGAAAGCTTAGAGCATAATAAAAAATATCCAAATGTTGGACAGTTTTTGTTTTTATTTTCTTCCGAAATTAAAGCAACTATACGAAGCTTAGAACATAATCAAACATAATAGACATTTCGTTGTCTGTTATATTCAACAATATATGTTTGAAAATAACAATTGTAACGTTTATTATTACTTAACGTGTTACCCGGCGTTCCTTTTTTAAACTTTAAGCTTGTCTTTTTTTTCCTTCTTTTACAATAGCCTGCGCTCTACATTCTGTATTTACACCCCAAGGATATATAAGTTTATATTAAATTTGAGCTTTCAATCTGCGTTTAACTTAATGTCCCTCCCATGAGACCCAGTGTTTCTTTTAAAATAATAATTTGTGCCTGATGAGTTGGTAGAATAACGAAACTTTAAGTTGCACTTCGAACGTAGGTATATGTACACACACACACACATATATATATATATATATATATATATATATATATATATATATATATATATATATTAATAAATATACATATTATTCTTCATAGGTAGCACAACTCAGAATTTCATGCACAACGTAATTATTAAAAGTGAAATTATATAACGGTCAGTCTCTACTCAGCATCATCATTTCGCCCCAAGAAAGGCGGGAATGCCACTAGTAGGTGGGTGGTTACAGAAAGTGAAGGTGGGTGAAAAGACTGGGTATACATGGAACTGAAGAAAGGCTAAAAACAACAGAAGATGGCGATTGACATTGCATTTAAATTTTTGAAGATTGTATTTATCAGAGAAAGAGAGTTTGACATTGCATTTAAATTTTTGAAGATTGTATTCATCATGAAAGGGAGTTCCACAGGTGGGGAATGCGAGAAAAGAAACTGTTGGAGTAGAAGTAGTGGTTACAATTCAACACTAAAAGGGTGGGACCTAGATGCCAATCTAGTAGGTAGCTTAAACTCATGTAGCCCGGGCACCAGGGGAAAAAACTCATCAAGGCAGTAGTCATGAAAATATTTCTAGAAGTCAGGATCCATTACAGAAGAGAAGAGTAGGAGGAGACCCAGACCAAATATGACAATAGTATTAAATAATATGTATACTTATTAATATATACTATATATAGCTCTGTTATATTATATCGAGCACTATTAACACCAGCACTCAATGTGCGATATTTTATATTCATATATATGTCTATCAAGCAGGGTGCCACTAAATAAAGGGGTGCTAAGCCAGAGGTTAAAAGTGTTGGGGGGGGGAGGTTAAAGGCTAAGTTTTAGATTCTTATATTTTCTATAGTTTTACATTTCTATATTTTGTGTCTTATTCTCTCATAAAATGAACTTTTTTTTAAAGCTATATACTTACTGAAAACTTCTTGTTTTGATTTTAAATACATCATTTAAATTTTTTTTTTATTTTAATTTATTCATTTATTTATTTATGTTTACGCTTGTACTGATTTTCTGGAACGATATCTATAAACTTTTTCCGCATATAGGACTTACATAAAAGTTTTGGAAGCTAATGATTCGGAAAAAAAAACCGGAAAATTAAGTTTTCCAATTTGTTTTTAAAATTAATGGCAGTAATGATTAGAGAGAAATAATACAGCTCAACTCAATAGAATTGTTTTAGATTGATGTCAGGAAGACCAATTTAGTCTTCCGTTTACTTTCAGCAATAAGTAGGGAATGGAGCTGAAGTCTCCCACCAGCCTACCCCCCATATAGCGCTGTGGATGATGATAATAAATGAATAAGAATCATCCTCATTTCAAGAGATGATTGAACGATTTTGAATTAATTCTTGTCTTTCGTTACGCTTGGTACAATTTAAGAAAACAACGAAACGTTGCAACCTAAAAATTGTGATGGTGATGATAAAAGCAATATGAAGAATGAGATTCGTCGTTCGAACAACTTTTGATATGAATAACAAAATAATTAGATAGCAATTGAAAGAAGGGTCTGTAATATAATGTAATCAACCCTGATCAATCATCTCGAACTAAGTCACTTTCTCGCCGACGTGACATGACCTCCCTCTGTCTTTTCTACAAATATTTCCATAGCAATTGTTCTGATGAGTTTTTTCTCCTTAATGCATTGAATGCATACATTTAAGCGTGCTACTTTTTTTACAACTAAGTTTTACCGTTCTACTGTTGAACCAGTTACATAAAACCGTAAGTTCTATTCGTTATTTATTTTCTCGCACTTCTCGCCTGTGGAACTCTCTTCTGATTTTTTTCTTCTGTTGAGCGAGGACTTATTTTCTTTAATCATTTCGCCACAAGCAAGACAATAAAGCCACTAAGACGCAAGGAGGTTACTAAGTATTAGAGAACATGAGAAAAATGATACACTATTAACCCTTTGAACCCAGCGTTTCTGAACAATTTTAACCCTTGTGCCTGAGTTTCTGGGTCAAAATTTGCAAATAATTGGTATGTAATGTATCACGGTATATATAAAAATAGTTACAAGTGTTTACCCATTGTTCAACCGGTGGCTGGGTATTACGTCATTTTTCTCTACCACCGGTAAAGCGGTGCTCAGGGCTCAAAAGGTTAAGCAGAGAGAACAATAAAAGAACCAGAATTCTGAAGAGAGAAGATAACAATTTGATAAAATTACATTTAAATTTTTGAGGATCAAATTTGACTGGAAAGCAAGATGCCGGAAACAGTTCCACAAACGAGAAGTGCGAGAGAATAAACTGTTAGCATAGAAGTTACGGTTACATCTCGCCATTTCAAGTGTAAAATGTTAAGACCTTGCCGCCAATATTGTACTGCGATTAAATTCGTCAAGTCTAGATACGAAAGCTCATCAGAACAATTACCATGAAAATGTTTATAGAAAAGATACATGGAAGCTATGTTACGGCAGTAGGAAACTGAATGAAGCTGAGATGCCAGGTCAGGACTAATAACATTGCAGATTCTTCGTTGTATTTTATCAAGAATCTCTAAATATATAGCATAAGCAGCAGACCAGATGTAGCAGAAATATACAATGCAATGAACGAATGGTAGACTTATAAATGTGTAAGATAGATTCTGTCGATAATGCATGAAGAGCGTGTTGTCCAAGTGTTCACTCACAAAGTTACTTTTTCTCTTATTGTGGATTACTAATAATGAGACTTTTTTTGTCAGGATATGTAATAATGAAAAAAATGCAGATGGAAAAATTAATTTATTTCGCAAAGACATTAATGCAACTACAGCTGGAACTCGAACCTGATGGGAGAGTATAATCCTTTAATTAACTAAAGCTTTTTGCGGGTTGTAGGTGAGTGAAAATGTATCAGAAGGTAAATTTATGTAAAGGCAAAAATTATGTGTGCTTATCATGCATTATCCCACAACACGTAGATCAAATAAAGAATATAAGAACAATTTGTTTTGCAAGAAATTACTAAAAAGACAGTGGTTAGAGATCTAACAATAAAGAGATTTTTTATATATACAATAGATATACATGCAAAGATAACAGAATGTTTGTTGATTGTGGCAATTGAGACAAGGTTATGAAGAATGTTCATGCAGAAATTTGGTCAATAAAAGTTAATGGTTTTGATTTGTTAGTGAAATTAAAATAATTTGGTTTCTGCAAGGAAAAATCTCAAATGTGTTCGTTCAAATACTAGTGTGTATGCGTGTGTTACTTGTTAGTTAGAATTTAAGTTGTGAAGAGTTGTTTGCCTTTAACTGATAGGCTAAATTGATGAATTGTACAATTACTGTTTGTGTAGTGAAAACGTTCACTTTTTAAGTCGGTTGTAATTTGATTACCACGCGGACAATGGTCGATTGAGTGCTGTGTTGAGTTTGTTGATAATTTTGAAGTGATGTTGAGTCAGTGAATTGACACGCGTGGAGTTTGGTAGCATCTCACGACACTCGATGACTGACTGACTTGAATTGAGTCATGCGGTTGTTTTTATAGACTTTGGTGTTTTAAAAATCGGCTCCAGGGAGATCGGCGGGAAAAAGGATATGTTTCGACTTTGCTATGGTTTAGTGTTTCTTAACCAATAGAAGATTGAATTTACAGAAACGAAGTGGTGATTGGTTAAGGCTGTTTTTTTTTTAGGGAAGAATACATCTTTCTGAAAGGGGCGGAAGGCTAATGTAGAAGATTCCACAAGCTTTTAAAGGTAACTCCTTAAACTATATTCAAACAAAGACACATGATCATGTTGCCTGAAAGTAACGAGTTCTGTCGGCCTCTCACTCCCCTCTCCAAATCCGTGTAGTCGTAAAAAGCAGATTTGGAGAGAAAGGGGTAGAAAGGCTGTTTATGTTAGACAGAAGACAATCAGTAAATAAGACCGAACCATTCAGCGTAAGTTGCACAACGAAAACAGTTTTTAACTGACAAATAACCGGAAAGAAATGCACAAGTTTTGTTGGCGTATAAAATATCCGTACCTGAAATCTACAATTGTAGGACGATGAAATATGTCCTGTTTCTGAAGACTGCATTTTGGAAGACATTACCAAGACATCTTTCCACTGTAGAGAACCTATGGAAAAAAGACTGAGCCTCGTAACCAATGTCCAGAGAGATAAACAAGAGAAAGAAATGGGGCGTGGATTTCAATTTCTTTTTAAACGTTCCTGTGAGCGATTCTCATTGGTTCTACGTTATGTCTATTTTTGGCCAAGGAAGTAAGTATCTCATTTTAATTTCCGCTAAAATCCAGAAACTCCTGTGTTACAGTTGCAACATTTTTAACTACACCATTTCAAAATTACATGCAAAAATTTAAATTAAAAAAAAACAAACAAAAGGAATGAAACAAAGCTTGTTTTAAAAACAAAAAACAAAAAAACAATAGCATTATCTTTCCCTCCTCTCAATCGTCTGCTCCTTCTATCCTTCTGTGTAAAAAATATTTTCAATAAAATATGTTTTATTTTGTTTATTTTAATATTCTTTACTATAATGTATTTCATTGTATTTATGTTTTTGTTTTTGCTTTTGCTTACAGGAGGAATATTTGACGTAACACGATAAATATCGGTCACATACTTTCTTTAGTTTGTCAAAGGAATTCTTCGTTTTAAGAACCAGAAAAGAGGGAGGTGGGGGAGAGGGGAAAAAGAATAACACGTAAAAAAATTAAAAAAAAACAAAAACAATCCAAAACAAACAAACAAAAAACAGCACGTCTTAACAAATCACATAACATGTAGGCGGGAAGCTTCTTATTTTGAAAAAAATAAAAAATAAAAAGAAAAAAAAATATCGTCTGCATTCCTGAAGTCTCAAAATGTCAGTTGGCAATAAATGAATGAAAATACTGCAACGGAGACAATAAGTTGATAGTTCGCAACTAGTAGAAAATAAAAGAACAGACACATATTCTGGCTCTTTCAACGTGCAAGTCGGGTGATGAGTTCACTTCCGGTAATGAAATACGAAGAAGTAAAATATACAGTTCTGACGACTTACTCGCTTGTTGAAAAATCATATTTCCTCATTCAAGGTTAGCAATTTAGAAAAGTATTTCCCGACTCGTGTATGAAACTACATAATTCTAAAATTAGAAAGAAAAAATTAATTACTCATAAAATTCCTTATTTGATAAATTTATGTAGTATTCACATTGCTTTTCTAAACCGTCTATTTCAATATCATTAAATTCTTTGAGAAACAGAAAAAAACTTCATTGGAACAAAGAAGAGAGTACTGAACTGTTACGTGATATCTGTCCTCCTAAATGGCAGTGAATGCTGGATAATCTACTCAAAGATGAAGAAGAGACGTGAAGCAACAGAAAGGTTGTCCTACAAAAAGATGCTGAGGATACCATGGATCGAACATGTAAGCAACGATGAAGTTTTAGAGAAAATGGAAAAAGAGACAGTTTAAATTTCTAGGGCACATAAGGAGGAAAGAAGGCTTGGAAAATGTAATATTCACAGGACAGACTGAAGGCAAGAGGGACAGAGGAAATCAATGCACAACATATTTAGTCAGCTTCAGTAAATGCATAGTGATTCAAGATTTAAGAGAAATGGCAAAAAGCCAAAATTTATTAAGAGCTACAATGTACAGGAAGTTGTGGAGAGTCATGATCGCCTACCTCTTGAGGGAACACGGCACATAAAGATGAAGAAAAATTCTTCTGATGTAGAAAACAAACCCAGAGAAATTATGACGATGGTGTAGTGAACAAAACAAGATCTAGATTTAAAATTCAAATGCTAAGCACTGGCTCATTGATTTTGTTAGAAATTAAAAAGACTCAAATTTACGAACTTTGCTTAACACACACGCAAAAGAGAATCCAAAACAAAACTCGTAAAATTTCATACCTTGATACGAAATGTTTTTCGGCCAATAGAAAACTAGGAAACATTTAAAAATAAAATTTAAATAATCTTCAATTCTTAAAAACAAATTCTTTTACGGACCTTTTCGCGAGCCGACGCGAAGTTTGTTCGTCGTCCAATGGAAAGGCCCGAATCATATCCGGGGGTGAATTCCCAAATGACCTTTTCAAGCCCCACAAACAAAATAAAAGACGGGCAAGTTCGCCTGTCACCAGAGAGAAGGAGGCGAGCGTATTAACACGTCCCTTGACAAACGTCAAGCAATCGTTATTATTATCTCTACCCTTCTCCCTCACCTCTTTTATATTTGATAAACTAAAGGGGCATTTAAGACTGAGCGATTACTTCAAAGACATTCCTACCGTTCGATAACGCTCATACATACATACATACATCCACACATACGTTCCTGCCTACGTACACATAACCTCATTCTTGGAAGGACTACTACGAACATTTTGACGACCTTGTATCAACCAAAATACATTAATTTTATTTGTAAAGACCTTAATTGATTTATATGTAAATAAATTTGTTGTTTCACTTTACAATTTGATTTTCTTGTTTTATACCCCTCTTATGGTGGGCTATCTAACTAACAAGGCCAAAATAAACTAATTTGTTCCAACTTTCATTCACTTCACTATAACTGATAACCCACTATAATGGCACAGATAAATAAGGGAGAGGCATTGGAAATTTTTTACACTTGTAGAAGGATGTTAGAATAATCCAGAAGTTTTACTACGAGCAAACCGTCTGAATACGGATAAAACATTGTATAGGTACACAAAAATAGAAAGGGGCGTAAGACAAGGGTGTCTCTTCTCACCAGATTACAGCGAGGATATCCTAAGGGAGATGGGCCAGGATTTATTATCGGTGGGCGTAATCTTAACAATATATGACACGCAGATGACACCTTGTTGATGGCAGACACTGAAAGAAAACTGCACGAACTCCTACACAAGGCAATAAAGAAAAATGGAAAAAAACGGACTTACCATCTATTTTAAGAAGACAGAATGTTTGGTCGTCAGTAAATGGGGCAGCCCAAGATGTGAGCTGTTAATTGGAGATGTTAACATCAAACAAGTACAGAAGTGTAACTATCTGGGAAGTATTTTAACAGATGAGAGAAAATGTGATACCAAAATCCGAACAGGTATTCGATTAACGAAAGCTGTTCCTCAAAAGCTAAACAAAGTATTAAGAAACAGGGAAATTTCGTTAGAAACAAAGAATGCTGAACTGTTATGTAATATCAATCACCTTGTTTGCCAGAGAATACTGGACAATCTCCTCAAAATGAAGACAAAAAAGAATGCAATGGAAATGTGGCTCTACAGGAGGATGTTGAGAATTTCATGGACGGAACGCGTAAGCAACGAAGTTTTAAGTAAAATAGAAAGAAAAAGAATACTTATCTGTCTATATTTCTGAGATGAGGTATTATGTACATTATTTACATTATTCGGACTATTGCCCTCATCTTTGTCGTCATATTTATTACAACGTTTCGGCCATTGTACGCTTCGGTCTTCTTCAGCAGTGGAGAACTTTCAGAGGGAAATTAACAGGAGATAACTGATAACTGACATCCATTAAACATGGCACGTGGAACTAGAACAGTCTACCCCAGTGAGCGAAATAAAAGGTTAAGTTCGACATTCCAACCACCTGAAGAAGGCCGGAGCGTACAACGGCCGAAACGTTGTAATAAATATGGCGACAAAGATGAGGACAATCAATAATCCGAATAATGTAAATAAGAATACAGAATCAGAAACAGAAAGTGGTAGCTGAAAATATTTGGAAATATAACGAGGAAGTAGGGTTAGGAGAATTTGACACTCACAAAGATAGGGGGAGGCAACGAGGCACCTGCTCTAGGATCTTGCGTGAATGGATGGCGGATCGGAGTACGGGAGGTTTAGCAAAGGAACAAAGGTTGCTAAGGGTTACATGGAATAGGAAGTTGTGGAGAGGTATGATCGCCCACATCCTGAAGGGACATCAGAAGAAGAAGAGGCGTTCTTGTTGAGCTTTATATTACTATTTACTAAGTAAGGCATAAGGTCCTAAACTAGGAGTGAAAAAGACTTTTTTTTTTCATGGTCTCATCCCTGTCGGTTCTATGCAAGGTCGGTGGCATCAAAATAACAACAAAAGTTTTACAACGACAGTGAAAATAAAAATCCTACACGCGAGCTTTATTTGTACATTAATTTGCTTATTAAACACATTTTTAACAGATTCTCAAGTATATGAGAAATTAGTTTCACATTTAATACATTTATTAGTATTAATGAGATTTGTACAGTTGAGAAAGTTTTTTCATAATTAAGTTACAGTTTACTCGTTAATGTAAGCAAGACAGATTTCAGATTTAAATCTGTTAGCTGAGGCCTTTTTTTAATGAGATTAAATAAATGCTAAATATACCGGGTGTCACAGCAAAATTGTCCAAATCGTGTAACAGCAAGGGATAATTGTCCATCACACAAAATGTTTAATATCTAAAAAAACACTAAACTAATTGAGTTTCTTTTTCCAGGTTTTCAGATAATACGTTTAGCCATCTTGACACCATTTATTGTAAGAATCAATGAAATCTCATTTGAGTTATTCAGCTAGAAAGAGAACAGGTTAAAATCGTTTTATGTAAGACCAACAATATCTTCCCAACTGAGCAATGGTGAGGGGAAAAGGATCAATCAGGCCTTCAGTAATTGTGCCAACATTCATATTCTGGTTTTCTTCTTCAGGATCCATTCAAGAACCATCAAGAGAATGGTGAATAACGAATAAAAAAGAGGGAACAGTAGAGAGAAAAACTGGATCAGGATGTCACAACAGCAAGAAGGATCCTCATTTCAACTTAGAGCTAAATACATTATTATTGTTTAAAGTAGAGTCCAATAATGTTATGAAAACCTCGGAGATAAGATATATTTAATCATTTCTAAAATACAACGATTCAAAGCTTAATCTAACAATTGGACAATTTTGCTGTTTCATTGGTATATAGTTTTCTTTTTGTTTACTTTTTTCCAGTTTGGAATAGCTTATTATTTTGTGCAACATGTAACCAAAAAGGCCAACATTTTTTTTTAACCCTAAAACACTAACCATGGGTATAATATAACCAGCGAAAAATTTCCTATCCTTAATTACAATTTTCAGTACCTGATTTTCTTACCAAAATAATGCTTTTCAGTTCCTATTAATGTTAACTCAAAGTACAAAGTTTGAAGTGCCTGCATGTAAAATATTTCAAATAAAGATTTATATTTAATATTTTTTTTTTTTTATATTTTCAAAATCGGGTATGATATACCTATGCTTAGTAGTGGTGTAACTTTAATTGATGGTTAGTGTTCTAGGGTTAATAGACTTAAAAAAAAATATACTTCTTGTACTACTATGGGGCGCGTAAAACTATCAAACGAGCCACGTGCGATCAGCAGGCCGCAGTTTGACCAGGCCTGTTATAAAGTTGTATCAATTAAATCCTGAAAAGCAAGATTGTTTACAATGCGATAAATGCAAGCAATGGTTTCGGTGGGCATAATCTGAACAATATAAGATACGCAGATGACACTATGTTAATGTCCTACTCGGAAAGAAACCTACGGAACCTCATAGACCGGGTGGAGAAGAAATCGAGAAAAAAGGACCAACCATTAAAACTACAAGAAGACAGAAAGTATGGCCATCAGCAAGAGACAAAGCCCTAGATGCGAGTTACGAATTGCAGATATAAACATCAGGCAGATGCAGAAATTCAAATATCCGGGAAGCGTTTTAACAGTGGATGGAAAATGTGGCAACGAGATCCGAAGTACGCATTAGGCTAGCGAAAGAAATATTCCTAAAGCTCAGCAAGGTGCTGAGAAACGGAAAAATCCCGTTAGAAACAAAGAAAAGAGTTTCTGGATTGCTATGTGATATCCATCCTTTTATATGGCAGTGAATGCTGGACAATCTTCCCACGGATGAGGAAAAAACTAAGTGGCTGTTATTACATCTTATTATTGTGACTTTTTATCTCACCTGTATGTCGATCACAATCTTCTTTATAATAATAAATGAATCCTGATACTACACCAGGTATGGCTCTCGTGGCTTTTGATCTTAATTATGCTAACATGTAAACGTTTTGCCTTAGTGAATTAAGACAGGCTACAGTGCATATGCTGTTCAGTACCTCATAGGCTTGTTGGTTGACTATAACCATTTGGTATGTCTCCTCGGGGCAGATGCACGGTGCATATCTGGTTAGGGGTTGGAATAGTGAGGGAATATCATAAAACAAACTGCTCTGTATTAAACATCTGAGAGAGCCCTTTCTGCTTTACATCAACATAGTTGGTGCGAGCCTCCAGAAAAGTGACTCATTGTATCTTCTCGGTCTAACGTTTTCCACACACATGAAGTGGGGTGATTATATCGAATTAATTGTTAAGTCTGCTACTAGGAAGCTTGGTTCACTGTGTTGTGCTAGACAATTTTTTCTCTCCGGAACCTATTTTACATAGCTACAAGTCTACCATTCCTTCATGCTTAGGTAATCTGGTGCTCCTGCTATATATTTAGAGATTCTTGATAAAATCCAAATAAGTATCTGCAATGTTATTAGTCCTGACCTAGTATCTCAACTTCAGCCACTTTCCCAATGTCGTAACGTAGATCTTTTTTCTATAAATACTTTCATGGTAATTGTTCTGATGAACTCTACTCTTATGGTTTCATCTTTAAATATTGCTATTTTTATTCCCCTCTCCCAACTGTACATATGGGAACTAGTTAGGATTTCATAAAGACTCCGAGGTATCTATGGTGACTATAGTAAGAATGGAAATTAAGTGTTGTTTTGCAATAAGGAATACTGTGGTATGTTTGGCTCAGTAATCGTGGCTAATAAGTTTAAGATAAAACAGATTGAAGACAAGCCTTCTCCCATACCCCCTTTTGCCTTGTACTAAATATTTGTATTATTCAAAATAAATATTACTCTCCTCTATGATACATAGACTTTATAAATTTAAGTGCAGCACTAGATTGGTAACAAGATCATATCATTTTTCATTTGAAATGGCGACGAGATGGAACCGTAAGTTCTATGCCAACATTTTCTTCTATCGCACTTCTCGCTCTGGAAATCTATTTCGGCTTCTTACTTTCTAGTCAAGTTTGATTTTCAAAAATTTAAATGCAATATCAAATTGTTATCTTCTGTTTTCTTCAATTCTATTCTTTTATTGTTCTCTCTCCTTAATATTTTTTTCTTTTTCTTATATTCTTTAACACTCAGTAACCTCCAGCCCGTCTGTGTTAGGGGCTCTGTTGCCTTGGTTGGCGTGAAAAGGATCGAGTTTTTTTGTTTCAAAATTAACGGGTGAGTCAGCCAAGATGAATTGTGAGTTATGTCTACATACGAGGGGTTGGCAAAAATAACCTGAATCGTTTTCTGTGTGACAAGACCGTAGTAGTTCAGGCTTCTGCCGCTAGATACCACTTGAGGCAACCCTCAGGCATCAGTGTGCTAACTGGTGTCATTGTGGGAAGACGTACAGCTCCGTGGTTCACATTTGTTTTGAAGTGCTTCACGTCTTTTCGTCTATTTTTACCATGGCTGAAAGGATGCCTGTCGTAAAATGAAATAATAGTTGGAAGTTGATCCAGACCTTTTTTCGAAGGTCATCACAGGTGATGAAAGCTGGTGCTATGGCTACGATCCGGAAACGAAGCAGCAATCAAATCAGTAGAAGCATCCAACGTCACCACGACCCAAAAAAGCGCATCAAGTGAAGTCCAATGTCAAGACGATGCTGATTTGTTTCGTTGATGTGAAAGGAATTCTCCACAAAGAATTTGTTCGTCCTGGTCAAACTGTTCACTAGGCTATTTACTTGGAAGTCCTGAAGTGTTTGCGAGACAAGGTGAGACGAAAACGCCCTGACTTGTGGCAAAGTGGAGGGGGGTCGTTGCATCACAACAATGCGCCAGCGCACACCGCCTTGAGTGTGAGACAGTTTCTGATAAAGAATGGCATAACACCACTTCTCCATCCTCCCTATTCACCCGATCTCACCACCCCCTGCGACTTTTTTTGTCCCCGGAATGCTCGAAGGAAAATGTTTTGCAGATGCGGAAGAGGTTAAGAAGAAAACGACGGAGTCATTAAAAAACAACTTCACAAGAGTTCCACGACGGCTTTGAATAGTGGAAAACACGTCTGGACCGGTGCATTGCTTCAAACGGAGAATATTTTGAAGGTGATAAGAATATAAACATGCAGGAATAAATGAATAAAATTATATGACACAATTCCGGTTACTTTTGGGTCCCCCCTCGTACTTAGGAACACCCTCATCTGAAGACCAAGAAGAAGTACTTCTGACCTCCACGGGCAAGGTTAGACGCTGTTTTTTGTTTTTTTTAATCAAAACCTGTTACCAAATCGCCCACGTTTGGCTGTGCTGCATGTAACTTGTGTACTCTTATCAGTCAGCATGCTATGATAAGAATATTGAGTTTCGTATATTTTGCACCACGGCGTCACTTTTTTGGTGCGCCGCTCTCGCAATAAAGTTTATTTCTCCTTAACAATAAGATAACTGGCTTGCATGTCAACCATTTTGGGGTTATTTAATGCCAAAGTCTTCTCTTCCTTTTAGCTTCTGAGATAAAAGCGGCCCACAAAGATTGAAAAAAATAGTGAAAAGGTGGTTCGCAGTTTAAAATAAGGGTTACAATGAGAGAAAAGAATGAGTCTAGGGATGATTGAGGAAAGGACAAAAGATGAATGGCATTCAAGAAGATAGAAGATGGCGATTAATATAGCATTTAAATTTTTGAAGATTCCAGCAAGTAAACGGAAAGGAGTTCTACAGACGGAAAGTGCGAGAAAAGGAAATGTTGGAGTAAAAGTGGCGGTTACATTTAACAGTAAAAGGGTGGAAGCTAGATGACAATCTAACAGCATGCTTAAATTCACATAGTCGGGGTACCAGGGAAAAACCTCATTAGAGCAGTTGCCATGAAAATAATTGTAGAAAAGACAGAGGGAAGCCACATCACGTCCGTGAGTAAGTGACTTGTCGAGATGCCAAGTCATGTTCCTTACGTTACAGATCCTTCTTTGGATTTTGACAAGAATCTCGACATAAATAGTAGGAGCACCAGACCAGATATGGCAGCAGTATTCAATGCACGGACGAATGGTAGATTTGTGAATGCGCAAGATGGATTCTGATTAGAAATATTTCTGGCACGAAACGGTGACTCAACTTTCCTTGCAGTAGATGCAGCCATTGATTCGATGTAGTCGCTCCGCTTCAAGTCAGTTGAAAACGTAATGCCAAGAAGGCGCAGTGTGTTGCTCTAGTAAGATGTGCTGAAGACAAAGTGAATCTGGATTTAATATTTCGTCTAATATAAATACCTGGTGCTTCTGTTATGCATTTAAATAAACTCGTTAAAATAAAACGAAGAATCCGCAATTTTATTGGTCCTGACCTGGCATCTCGACTTCAGTGACTTTCCCACTGCCGTAACGTAGCTTCCCTGTGTCCTTTCCATAAATATTTTCATGGTAGCTATTCTGATGGGCTTTCCTCTTTGGGACCTAGACTTTACAAATTTAAGCACACTACTAGATTGGCGACGAGGTGTTATCATTTTACAGTTTAAATGGCTGGATTTAACCGTAAGTTCTATGCTAACAGTTTCTTCTTTCACACTTCTCGCTTGTGGAACTTTCATTCGGCTTCTTGCTTTCCAGTTAACTTTGATCTTCAAAAATTTAAATGCAATGTCAATCGTTAACTTCTGTCTTCTTAATTCCTGTTCTTTTATTGTTCTCCCTCCTTAATAACACTCAGTATCCCCTTGCGTCCTAGTGGCTTTATTGCTTTGCTTCGAGTGAAATGATTAAAAAATACATCCTCACCCAACAGAAGACTTGACTTGTCTAAAGGCCGTTCTTAGAATACGCCGTTATTTTAAGAGACATTTTCCAATTTAAAGGAAATTTTAAGTTTTCTGTAGGTTTTTAGAATTTCAAATATTCTATCTAAACTATATTTTAATTAACGGTTATAATTACAACTAATAATATAAACTTAATTTACCATTAATTTAATTATCTTATAGCGATTTGCTAAGCGAAGCTTAGATATGGCACTAGGCCGAAACTACGGAGCACCCAGTGAAAATCGAACTCACTATTCAGTCGTAACCATTACATCACGTCGAAGTGCATCAATATTTTTCTAAGCGTAGCTTAGATGTGGCACAAGACCGAAAGTATGGAGCACTCAGTTAGGATCAAATTGCCCAACAAAGTGCCCAACTAATTTTCAAATCGTCGTTCAGATGTGATACTGAGGATCGAACTCACTACTCAGCCGTAAGTGATCTCGCGAGACAAGCTTGTTAACCATTACACTACGTTGAAGTGCCCAAATCTACAATTTTATATATAAAATTTAAGTTGTTTGGGTAGCACTCAAGTTTGAGTATGGTCTAATATCGTCATTAACTAATAATATTCTGCTATGCAGCAACACCTCACTTAACGACCGCGTTCCGTTCAAACGACCTGGTCGCTAAACGAATTGATCGTTAAGTGAGAAGTAGTACCTGGCGGCTATTTCAGGCATACTATGCGGGTAATGGATTTTGGTCAACCATCTCCAGATAGATTTAATGTAGGCTTGCACCCTTTGTAACAT
This sequence comes from Acanthosepion pharaonis, assembly GCA_903632075.3. NCBI lineage: Eukaryota > Metazoa > Mollusca > Cephalopoda > Sepiida > Sepiidae > Acanthosepion > Acanthosepion pharaonis. The sequence goes on from CAHIKZ030005338.1 coordinate 153,079, forward strand.
TTCTAACAATCACAGTGAATGTCTTCGTTTGACTTACAATATCGACTGGTTCAAATTTTATATTTTATGACATTTTATAGTCGGTCGTAAGTCTGAATGTCATTAAACAGGTGGGTCGTTCAGTGGGGAATGGTTGCATTTGTTTATGGAACTCGTACATACGATCCGTCGCCAAAGATGCAGGAAAAATGGTTGGTTCCTTGTACCGCTCCAGCAAGTACCTGACTCCTCGTGCTATCCTCCACCTTTGCCGAAAATGTAATACTGCTGTCATATTTGGGCAGGGGCACTTTCCAGTCCTCACTTTCCAGTCTTGATAGAATCCAAAAGCGTCTCCGCACCCTTGTAGGTGACAAAATATTTTCCCCTCAGCAACCCCCCCTCTCTCCCTCTCTCTCACAGACGAGATGTAGCAAACCTCTCGCTACTCTATCGCTACTTCCATTGAAAGTGCTCAGACGAACTACATTTCTATGTTCCACTAGCCCTAAACTTCACGGCTAGGATCCGCCATGCTACACATATTGTAGCGAACCATATCGATTTCTTTTGTATTGCATTGGTAGCTTCTTCCCTTAAACCACTGCTCTGTGGAACCGACTCTCAAGAGGATGTGTTCCCGATCAATACAATCTTAACCTATTCAAGTCTAGGGTTAACCGTTATCTTCCCTAGATATTCGCATAAATTGTGCCTCTTAATCAGTAACATTCTACTACGAGTGGCTCGTGGGTCTTGTATAGCGTGAACCTCAATGTAAAAAAAATTCAACATGACCAATGCCACTCTTTTATTTCTGTCACCAAGCAATAATAAAAGTATGAACTTGTAAGAAAATAATAATGATAATGTTTCATCTAAATAAAATAAATAAAAAACCCATTGACATACGACATCGGAAGATGAATGTTCTTAAGTGATCATGAAATAGAAACCACGTGACTTAATTAGTTAACGATCTTCTAAGTGGAAAAGGTCGAAACTACGTGACACATATAGACTTCTCAAATGCATCTGCAGTCGTTTCTCTTGCTACAGTCTTCATCAGATAATGTCCGTCTTCCCAGACATGATCTAGGATTTAAAAAAACATTTCAACTAACCCCACAATATCACAACATCAGCAGATTTTGCCGGTTAGGTGGTTCGAGTTTGAAAAACTTTTCCCTCGCCAACGTTCTCATTTCCTCTTAAAATTATAAAGGAAGCCTGGTCCCGGAGATTCCAACCTTCAGCAGCACCTCCATCATTGCACTAAAGATGGTGGGGGTCATACCGACAGTGGTCAGGGGGATGGAGCAATTTTTATATGCGTACAGGCATCTCACACTAAAAACGACATTGCGTCACGCCCTAATCTCATGGGGAAGTGGGTCAATAGCGTCGGTTGAAAGGTTTCAATCGAGGGGCTTAACTTTTGCTTGCCACACCCAACCGGATGCAATCACTGTTCTGGGGTTCGGGAGCGTTTTTAAAGCGAACCCTTAAGATTTGCCCGATGAAAGCTTGCAAAATGACGTTATTCACAAATGTTCTTCAGATGGGTAAAGTTTTGGATCAAATAACACAATTTAAATGTAAAGCCATTTTCAAAGTACACGGAGAACCTGCATACGACACTATTTTTAGATATAACTTTTAATAAAAAAATTGGCAACACAAAATTCTACATCCGCTTCCGTTTCAGACTCCATTTCATATCTATTCTAATTACATAAATACTTTAACTTTTAGGGCGCAGAATTGTTCAAGTAAAACCACTTATGTGCTTTTTATTTTAAAAATAAATTTGATTTTTTTATTTTACCCGCCGCTTATTTTTTAGGGTCATTTTTATATGCTTAGCATAACCTGCTAGCATGCCAATAACACGTAGTATATATATATATATATATATATATATATATATATATATATATTACATAATCTTTTCTTTCTTCCATTCGTTAGCATGTTATCCCCCCACCCACGATCATGTTAACTCATTTATTTACAAATATGAATGTAGTTGTGAACTCGACTACATAGGGTGGACTTCTCAACGTTTTGATTTTAGGATAAAGCAGCATTTACCTTCCAGAATTTTGAATCCGGCCGCTAGCAATAGTCAACTAGTTAATACATCCGGGTCATCTATTGCACAACCTATTAATAGCAGGATTTGTATTACTGACTTTAGTGTAGACCGTTTGTATATTTTATCAATTTCCCACTCTTTCTCCATTTCATGGTCCTGAAGTCCTTATATATCAGATCCCGCTAGCCTTCCAACTGTAAACAGGGGGATTGTTTGCTGGGTCTGAATGTTATTGGTCTCTAGTTTGCCTTGAATATTTTTTCCCTTCATTAGTCATCTTTAATTAATTTACACGTTTATTCTTTTATTTCCCAGAAATTGATAAGACTAGGACGAAACCGATTGTTTTTAGTTACTAAATTTATACTGATTTGCCTTTTAAATTACGCTTATTCCTTGCTATTAAGTTTTGTACAACAAAAATTTTCTTTATATATATATATATATATATATATATTGAAATGGACAAAGTCCGATAATTATTTTAAGACATTTTTATGTTTAACATTCTTTTTATAGCTAAAAATATTTAAGTAAAGGCTCTGTTTATAATAAACAGTATTAAACAACATTTACCTGCCTGAATGTCCGAGAAATTTTCACAGAAATTTCGGAGGACGAATATTTTCTACGTGTCGTCTAGGTAGGCAGTGCCTACCCTGAATAAAATAGATCAGCGACAGTTTCCTTCTGCGGCACAATATTCACCTAGTTCAATAAAATTATGAAGGTTAGTCTGATTATTATGTATACAATGAGTAATTACTGACGACCGAAAAACTTGTCGTTAAGAAAAAAAAAACACCAGACGACATGCGTTGAATGGATGACAAAATTCGTTGAAAAACGCACCCCGACCCTCCCTAGACATAACCTCTTTTTCGAACGTAACTCATAATTGATACAACAATAGTTAATAAAAATGAACACGCTACCGCCCCTGTCTAAATCATTGGATTTCTCTGTATCCTTGGAAACAAAAAATTATGGATTGTATGTGCATTTAAATCTTAATAGATTTAAAAATAAGTTATTCCAAAATTCGCTTGAAGATAAAACAAAAATAATGCTTTTAATTTAATAATATAATTAAATTTGAAGTTTTTAGCTTCAGTTTTGAAACATGGTTATTCCTGTGTAGCGAAGAAACCATATTTTAAATCAGTTATATATATATATATATATATATATATATATACCATTTAGCTACAGTGGAAGCATCTGGTTATCAAAGTCGAATTATTGCCTTTTAAACTACAAATTTAAACGATAATTTATCCATTGCATCACACACACACACATACACACACACATATATATATATATATATATATATGATGTGATGGATAAATTGTCATTTAAATTACGCAAAAATGAAAATACCACTGACATCTCATTTTAACAGAAGTTTTTACCAAAATTATACAAAAATATCTTGAAATACTAAAGAGTAAATTTATTCAATAAAATCGCTATTGACTTCCGGACCTCCGGACGACTTCAGAATCTCCTGCAACACTTCTGGACGGTCTCCTTAAGTTGGTAAATGCTGTCATAATCCTTGCCTTCAGTTCATCTTTGGCGTTACAAGGAATTTTGTTGGTCTCTTGCTCAGAAATTGTCTGAAAACCATTACTGTGTTCTTCTGTTTGTGTGGTATGGTGCAGAGTCCTGTTGCCAGACATTAGGTCTTCCAGCAGCCACCCTCTTTATTCAGGGCAGCACTACCTCGTCAGGGCACTTGAAGAAGGCTTCAGTGTTGAGTCTGAGGCCCTGTAAGAAGATGAGTGAAGGCATAATGTCGCCATCATTAGTGATCACTCAAAATAACTTCGTAATCATCATTAGACTCATCTAACTTTTTTTTAATCTTCTGCACTGTTCACAGATTTACATCCAAACACTCTGAAATGTTCGTATTGGAGTTTCCGGAACGAATGCCAAGCAGTACAGCATGCCGTTTCCAAATTTCTGATGGAATGAATTTCGTCGTGGCGTTTTTTTTTTTTTTTTCTCACAGACGATGCCCAACTAAGCCTACTGTACTTTGCAGTTGACAAAATTAAAAGCGGACAACAGGCAGGCGTGAAATTAAAAATATAAAATGGCGACAATTTACCCTTTGTACCCTGTATATATATGATCTCACCAATAAAACTATTATTTAGTGCGAAGTCCTTTTGAAGGACGAAACGCATCACATAGAAACTTTCCATCTTTTCATTCAATTATTCACCATTTTTCTGAAATATAGACTTTATATATACTATTCTCCATAGGAATGTCGTGCGTATGTATGTCAGGTTGCTCTATGAGTGCAACTGGTTCTATGTAATCGAGTACTATTTGTCGCGTGGTCAGTTTATTGGTGATTAAACCAGTTCTCTCGTCACGCCTTTCTGAGATGAGGGTAGCTAGACAAACAGAAGAATTAAAAACAAAATCTGTAAAAGTAAGAGTGAATTCAAAAATGGGATCAAGTCTTGCTAATTAACCCATAGCTGGAGGATAAGAAGTGGATTCATACTTCTTCGAATGGTATTTTACGCATAACCCTACCGAACCTAACGGGAACCTAAACTCGGTTTTGCGATTAGCATTTCCGAGCCATTATACATTACACCACCTGCACATCTAAGCTTACAGCACCTGATATTGCCAAGCATTTACCCATCTAGGTACTGACCAGGATCGATGTTGCTTAACTTCGGTGATCGTACAGAAACCGGTGTTTCAAAGTGATGTGACTATAAGTCTTGACGATGATTAACTTTGAAATTGTATTAAAAAGGAAGCTATATATACCGTATCTGATGGTGTATAATACCATTTTTAATAATAGTCATCCGATATAAGGTCGAAGAGTCACTCAAGATAGAGGATTACTGTGTGTTGTTGTATTAGCGTAAGAAAGGGCAAGAAATGAAGTTCTTGGGCTACGCGGGAAAGATAACCTGCATTCACATTTAATATTACAGTTTTGGTAACTCACAGATAACAAAGGAAAGGAATCTTCGAAGAGCCGTGATCATCTACATCCTGAAGGGATGAAGCAAAAAGAAAATACAGTATAATGTATTGACATTATGAGCAACATTAGCCTACTTGATATTTCGTCTTCGCTTTGTTCAAATAAAACCTGGTTTACACTCTATAACCTATGATAAATTATGTGGGATGTGTTACAACAGACAATGGAAAATGTGACAGAAATCCGAAGGCGTTTTGGAATAGGTAAAAATGCCTTCCAAAAACTAAGCAAAAAAATAGGAAAAATTCGTTGAAACAAAGATAAGTGTTCTCAAATATTATATAATATCCATCCTCCAATATGGTAGTGATTGCTGGGCAATTTCATCACAGATGAAGAGGAGACTTCAGACAACAGGGGTGTGACTCGATAGAATAATGCTGAAAATACCATAGGCAGAATATATGATCAACAAGGAAGTTTTAAAGAAAATGAAAACAAAAAGGAAACTTGTACTTCGAAACAGAAAGAAACAGTTGAAATTCATAGGGCATAATAAGAAAAGAAGGCTCGGAGTATTTAACACTTACGGGTCAGATTGAAGGTAAGATGAACAGGGGAAAACAGCGAATAACTTGCCTAACGAATTTGTGTAAATGGATGGCAAAATATTAACTTGGAGAGATAGATAATAAGCATGGTGGAGTAATGGACAGCGGCTCGGATTGAGGAATTGGGGAGCCGAGTTCGATTTCCAGTCAAATCCATTACATTCACTTACACGCTAATACCCTTGGGCAAGGTATGAATCCTTCTCTTTTCCCCCCCAGCTATGGGTAAATAGCAAGACAGTTTCTATGGATGGCAACTGGTCTACCACAGAAAGAAATGGCAACCTACTGCGGGAAAAAATCTGCCTCGTCATTCATGTATCGTGTATCACGCATAGTACATAACTGACTGATGTTGTTCAGGGATACAAAAGATAGGAAGTTGTGGAGAGCCATGAGCATCCACATGCTGAAGATAGTGTATAAAAGAAATTCCGTCTGTTCGGAATTAAATTATTCGATCTTTAATAAATAAAAGAAAACAATGATGTCTCTGTAAAAAAAAAAAAAAGACATATTATTTACTATAGAAAAGAATTTTTCAAACGGTTTTCCCAGGGTTCTTAAATCCAATTTTATTCTATTACGTGAGCTATGGATAAAACTGTGTGGGTTGAACTAAAAGTGTCAAGATTCACATTACCCAAATGCAGGCGGGTAAATATTTTTTAAAGATGTAAGTAATTTTCACTTCGGTCAGCACTGGCACAAATTACCATTTTAATAGTTGAATTACTTCATATTTTTCTAAATCCCCAGATCAGACGCTATAATTTATATTTAATAAGAATATCATTGCATAAAAGCCACATTTATATAATATAAACACGAAGAGGCTTGTATTCTTTCTCTCTTTCTCTATTTACACACACACACACACACACACCCAACACACATATATATATATATGAGATAATTATATATAAATTTTTATATATTTTTTATATATATATATATGAGATAATTATTTATAAATTTTTATATACCAAGAACAATACTGAGTGGGGGGGGAATGTATGACAAAATGGAAAAAAGTTATCGTGTAAAGCGTTTCGTCTTTTAGGACTTTTAACAAATTTCGTCCGATGAAGTCTTAAAGAATGAAACGCGTCCCACGAAAACTTTTTTTCCACTTTGTTATATTTTCCCCGCCATATCCAGAGTTTCGTACTCGGACCCGCCTGGAATTACTCCGTCCACTCCTCAGAGTGTATCCCACTCTCTCTCTCTCTTGTTCTCCTTTTCCCATTTTCTCTTTCTCGTCCCATCTCCTTTCTAATAAATACATGCAAAAATGTCCAGCCTTTAAATAAAAGTAAAGGGAAGAAAAAGAACGAAACGCTTTTCTACTGAATATTCAGTCACTAGGTTTCAAAAAAGAAGGTGCTGGGAACTTTTGCACACACCTAATAATTCCCTTCTTTCCGTTTCTTCTTCATCTTTCTTTCTTCCCCCGCTCTTCCTTCTCTACATTATCTCTCTCTCTCTCTCTCTCTTTCAATCTCTTTTTTCTTTTTCTTCTTCCACCCTCCTCTCCTTCTCACTTATCTGTATTTGCTGGGCCGTTAGCGCAACGGTTAATGGTATAGAAAATGGACTCAGCGAACAGCGTTCAAATCCTGGTTGTGTCTGTTACATTGTCTTTTGAACTGATACCATTGGGAAAATAATGAATCTATAATATTTTCCCCCAGCTATGAGTTAAATAATAAAGTAGACTTGGATACCCAGCTTTGGATGGCAGCCATTCTAGGAGTTAAAATAATGGAGAAGATAAAGGGAAATCACTCTGTTATCATTATCAAGAAGTCATGACAATTTATAGATAATAGTAAAAAAAAAATCTATTGAGATCCACGATCACTGATGTCCTATACTCATACGCCACGTAAATTTTTGTCTCTAATATTTGTAACAGGACCCCCCCGCCCACCAATACTGGAAAGAAGGATAACAGCTACTGAATCTCAAAAATCTCTTTTCTTGAAAAAATATTTTAAGAAAAAGATTTTATAAATTTCAACCAACAATTGTACCAGCTGACCGGTCAATGAATCCCGAATGTTTCCTTATAAGGAAACGACTAATATTACTATTAACATTAGCATTACCATACATACACACACATAACAATCTTATTCTATTAGTAATGCCTTGCTTGATTGACAATCCTTATCTACTTGATTTTCAATGCAATTCACTAGTAAAACACAAGCAATAGATTTTACAACCCTATTCAGTAATGCATCCTTTGATTCCTGACAGCTAACAATCTTTCTTGATGAGTTTCAATGTACTTCAATAGTAAACCTTCTATCTTGAATGGAGCACCTGTCTTCCTGAATTCTGTTCTTTTATTGACCTTTCTCTTCAATAAAATCTTCTGATTCTCTTTTACTCCCAATAAACCACTTACGTCTTAGTGGCATTATTACCTTGCCTGGGGTGAAATGATTAGGGAAACACGTAATATGGTAAAATCATTACTAATGCAGTTACCTTATAAATATAATATGAACCAAGTAGTTAGGGCGTTCGCTTTCATGATCATGAGACCCAGTTTCGAATCTCGCCAGGGGAGGGACTTCTTGGTGTTATCGGTCTTGGGGGAGGATATCTCAGCATACGGCACCATTGGAACGAACTTGAAAACTGTACTAAGGTTTGAAGCAAGTCTTGTCAGTGAAACAACACGAAGTTACAAGTTATTTGAACACACTAGCCTTGTTAAAAAAAAAGAGCAGGTTGATCTTGCCAGATTATGCTTCCTCTCCCATGAAACTGTAGCTCCTCTGAGTTGTTGAACAAACAAAAATGTAACTGAGCAAGCACCTGTAACTGGGATTAGCTAATCGCCTTAGCAAACGGGTGTGCTCAGAAACGTGTTGCTAGCCATTATAATAGCCATATTCTGTTAGTAATGATTCCATTAATTCCTGACAATAGGGCTGGTGCGTACTACCTCCGAAACCCCCACCCTCAAGACTGATTGGGGGGCTCTGGACAGTACTTTGTGACCCTCGCTATCTTATCAACATTTTCTTTTTTTTCTACCTACATTTATATACGATACAAACTAAATACAAATGTCTATTAAAGGATGACAATTTTTCCTGTTACCTTGATGTCATATTGGGGTATTTTTTCGTCCAGTTCCGTGAATTTTTTTTGTTTATGCCAAGTCATGAAAAACACTATATAAAAAAGTTCACTATTTTTTATCCATAATGTTGAATGCGTTAAAATTACTCAACTTTTTAACAAGAAAAATCTCAAGTTGATATTAAAAATTACCACAAAACATTGTTGACTTATTTAAGATGGAATGATCTATCATGACATGTCTCTAATTTGTATTTAGATACATTGAATTTATTTTCAATTTTTCTACTTGACTTTACCTATATTGCATATGTTTCATTATTGTACATAATTAGGTTACAATAAAATTTGTATTTTAGATGAATACTACCTCATGAAAATTGAGATGTAATAGAGTAGGAGGGGGGGGCTATGTCTCATAGATTCGGTGGGTACATTTAAATTATGAATATAATAGCCTTATTCTGTCAGTAAGGATATATTTAATTCTTAAAATTTTTTTCTTGATTTTCAATTCATAGTATAGTTAAATTCCAAATCAAATCAAAAATCTCAATTTTTAGGTCGCCTGTCAGAACCGTTCTTGAAGAAAATGAATAAAGCTAAACAGGGTCTGGTGAAATGGCGATAAAAAAAATTCAAATCTTTGCCAGCGCGTACCTGCTTAAAAAATGCCGTCAGTAATAAAAAAAACTTCTGTTTAATTATTAATTATGCCTCTTGATTCCTTGGGGAACATAAGGCCGCAACAACGCCTCTTCAACGGACGCGGTTCCGGGCGATCTTCTTCGGCTCGGCCCATGTCGTGCCAGCTGCCTTCACCTCTGCATCAACACTTCTGCACCCACCAAGTCTGTTTTGCTCGACACACTTTTCGCTTCGCTTGCGGATTCCAGTCAAAGGCCTGCCTGGTGACACTAGAAGCAGCCTCGCGGAATGTGTGGCCGATCCATCCTCATTTTTGTTTCTTGATATCAATCTCGATTGGGGCTTTTCTGGTTCTGTCCCACAGTTGGTCGTTGGAGACGAATTCCGGCCACCTGATATTGATGATGTTCCTGAGACATCGGTTGGAAAATGTTTGTGGGTGTTGATCTTGGTTACTCGCCAAGTTTCTGAGCTGTAAAATAGGACTGACTTGACGTACGTGTTGAAAATCCGGATCTTGTTGTAAACTGATCTCCAGACTGAAAAGCTTCTGTAGTTAGTCTTTATTTTCTTCCTATCTTCAGAAGTTGATGCGTCACTATATATATATATATATATATATATATATATATATATATATATATATATATATATATTTATATATATAGAAAAAGTTTCAAATTAAAAATTATAATGTTTTATTTTATGAAAGTATTTATTTATTTATATATATATTTGATATTTCAAATTGTCCTCAATTTTTCATCAGAAATAACTGTTTGTTACAAATAAATTAAAATTACTGTTTGTTGGCAAGTAGCGTCCTTCGATATATATATATATATATATATATATATATATATATATATATATATATATATATGTGTGTGTGTGTGTATGTAATAATTAGAAATAATATCTTTTGCCCTACACGTGATATTATCACTTACAAAAACAGATGGTTCTATCATAAACAAACAACAATAACGCTTGCGTCAGTTCGTTAAACAAAGTACGTGTGTAAACAGAAGTCATTGTAAAATAAAATGGAGATTATTTACTGAATATTTTTCGTTTCTATTTATTAATGCGCCTTCTCTTTCTTCGCCTTTTTTTCTGCTTTTAGTCTTCGTGTGTCGTCACCCGGAAATAAAAGCTGTAAATAACGAAACTCGGAGTCTCATGTCGAAATTGTCGGCTGCAATAAGCCAGCAGGAACTTAGCTCCACTTGAAATGTTCTTATCAAGATTTTCACACACACACAAACCACTGGAATGCATGCTCTTAACGAAGACACTTACTTCAACCTAAGTTGCGTTCAAAGAAGTGATTCAAATAATAACACTTAATTGCTACAAAATCTTTCACTAGCATCATTCTACTTTTATGTACCATATCCCTTCAGGACGTGGATGATCATTGTTCTCCACAACTTCCTATCATTTGTAGGTCTAAGCAATGATAGTCCACTTGCTATCTTTTTCAGTTTATGTTCTGCCATCCATTTACATAACAAGATCGTCAGGTAAGTTACTTCACTTTTTTTCCTCTTCTTTTTATTTCTCAACCATTTGCCTCCAAGGAAGGCAATAAAGCCACTAAGATACAAAGGGGGGAGGAGGGCTACTGAGTGTGAGAGAATATGAGAAAAAACTATTAGGCAAATAGAACAATAAAAAAACAAAGATTAAGAAGACAGAAGATAACGATTGACATTGCATTTACAATTTTTAAAGACCAAATTTAAATGGAAAGCAAGAGACCAGAAGAGGGTTTCAGAAGCGAGAAGTGCGAGATAAGAAACTGTTAGCATAGAACCTACGGTTACATCTAGCCTATTCCAACTGTAAAATAAGACCTCTCCTTAATTTTTTCTTCTTCTTATAGTCTTTCACACTCAGTAAACCGAAAATAATAATAATAATAATAATAATCTCAAAAATGTGGCCCATGAGAACATCAACAATCCCTGTTGTAGTTGGAGCCCTCGGATTGGGTGGAAAAATTCCAGTAGACTAATTGAAGTGATTCCTGGTAGACCCTGCCTAAAAGGAATAAAAAAAATTGTTCTCAAGAATACAGCCAACACCTTACGAAGAGCTTTATCTATGTAAAATATGTGTGCGTTTTTTTTTTAATTGCTCAGTGGAAAATGTCATGATACCATTTCTGACCTTAGGTCTGTGGACGGGACCCAGAAAGAAATGAATACACACCAGAAATCAAAGGAAATAAAACAACAGCAACAACAACAACAACAACAACAACAACAACAACAATAATAATAATAATAATAATAATAATAATAATAATAATTGGTGAAACTTGATCGAGACCGAAACAATAAAACTTATATTACTTTACTGCGATCTAATCTTCTACCCAACTATGAAGAGGGAGAACTCTTTCAGAATGACAGTGATTCTTGCCATAGATCAGGTGCTGCAAAAAGGTTTCTTATCAATGATGATGTTCCAATTTTGGAAGACTAACCAATACAAGGTCCTGATCTCAAAGTACTAACATTAAACCTTTGATCTTTCCTCTTGATAGTAACCGAAAGTTTCCGACGTTAAAAATGTGTTTTTATTGTTTAGAATATTTTTTCATCAACGTTCTTTAATGGATTTTTGGAGATATTTTGTCTCTTTAATTCCTGTTGATTTATTGTTCTCTCTGCTTAATAATGTTTTTCTTTTTCTCATATTCTTACTCACACCTCTTGCATCTCAATAGTTTTATTGCCTCGCTTAGGGAGAAAATATGCCAACCAATAATAAATTCTAGTAGGACTTGTGCTTTTAGGCCTTGCTTACTCGTGCTGAAATTTTCTCGAGCCGATCAACTTCCGAAAAGACCGAGCAAGGGCTTCATGGTCAAGCCAAGAACCCACACGTATATGCAATTAAGAGTTTGCTATGATTACACCCGCTGCAGGCATAGATCAACATTAGTTGAATGCCAACAGTGAACCGGCCTCAAATGTAATGTCTTTAATGATTAATCTTTGCTCTCTGGATGTCATCTAATCAATACTTGCATACTCTTATGTTTATAACTGATCAGAATATTTTCAAACTTTGTTATGCGTATTCTATACTAAATTAGCTTATAATACAATTTGATAGTAAATTAACTTATAATGAATTGTTATAGTTAAATAATATTCTATATTAAAATAATTCATAATATTTTCTGTACTGAAATAATGTATTTCATTATTTACATTGTTTATATTCGGACTATTGTCCTCATCTTTGTTGTTGTTATCACAATGTTTCACTCGTTGTGTCCTCTGGCCTTCATCAGGTGTATATGTGATGAAAAGTAGGTTGCATACAACAATGTTCAACGCAAAAGACAGTGGAATGACAAGGATATATTTCAACAGTCAGTCAGTTAAGTGTCATACAAAAAACACACTTGGGTGATCATGTGTCTTTCGATACATGAATGACTTGGCAGATTTTTCCCATAGTAGGTTGCTATTTCTTTATGCGGTAGACTGGTTGCCAACCAAGGCTAAAAAAAAACCAGTCCTTCCTGCTATTCAACTAAGAGAAGAGATTGATTCATACCTTTCCCAAGGGTATTTGTACGTAACTGCATCATATAACGAACTCGACTGGAACTCGGCTCTACGATTTCCCATTCCGAGCCGATATCCATGACACCACAAGCTACAACTGACCCTAAAAGCTGGGCACTATGGAAGGAAGGTAATATTGTGGAATCGTAGAGCTTCTATTCATTTAGAGTTTTTAAAACGCAGTGAAGAACTAAATGTACATTTATACGTCCAGTAACTGAAACGTGTCCATAAAATTTTGGTCGAAAAGCGCAAGCTGGCATACAACAAATATAACGCAAGAAAATTTCGGAACATGATTGGTCGGCTCTATAATACCGGTCATAAACACGTGACTTTGTACCAATTAATCATTGGTCTTCATCGATCGCTGCAAAATACGTCGATGGGGAGAAGTTTCTCTCATGAAACCCAGATGCCGGAGTTTGTTAAAAACATTTTCGTATCCAAATCTGCATAATTTGCATTGAAGTGTTGCCTGATAAATAACAACAGGCAGGGTCGGCGTATACTACTCCCGAGGGGCATGTCTGATTGGGAGCCCCGGGTAGTACTTTGTGACCCTCACTATCTTATAAACATTTGATTTTTTTCTACCTACATTTATATACAGGGGATGCAAAATTAGATATACAGTGAAAAACAAACCGCAAAAAAACGTATTGATTATACAAGTATGTGAATAATATATTAATAATGGTATAATACTCACTGTATACTTACTTTGCAACTGCCCTGTATGGTGCAAATTAAATTAAGCACATGTGTTAAAGGATGAAAAATATTCGCAGATTTTGTCGTAATTCTGTGTTCTTTTTTTTTTTTTTTGTCCAAATCTATGAATTTTGTTTTAAGCTAAGTATCAAAAAAGCACTATTTTTATCCATAATGTTTAATGTGTTAAAATTATTCAGCCTTTTAACAAGAAAAATCTCAACTTGATGTTAAAAATTACCACAAAACATCGTTGATTTATTTAAGATGGAATGATCTATTATGACATGTCACTAATTTGTATTTAGATACATTGATTTATTTTCAATTTTTTACTTGAATTGTTCACTTATATTGCATATGATCCAGTATTGAACATAATCAGGTTACAATAAAATTTGTATTTTATATGAATACTATCTTATGAAAATTGAGATGTTGTAGAGTGTGTGTGTTTGAGGGGGGCTCTCCATCTCATAGATTCGGTGGGGCCCACGAGACCCTTACACCAGCCATGGAAATAGTTTATTGCAAATAATGGGTTGGCTTGATTTATTTTACGGCATATCAACCTCAATGGGTTATTTAATGCCGACAATTTTTTTTTTTTTTTTTTTTTTGCTGGTAATATTTCATTTTGTCAAAAATCTATTTCTGGTAATAAATTTTTCTTTCAAAACTGTATTGCTGGTAAAAAAATTTTCCCAAAAATGTATTGCTGGTAATTTTTTTTTTCAATAATGTATTGCTGGTAATTTTTTTTTTTTTTCAAAAATGTATTGCTGGTAATAATTTTTTACAAAGTATTTCTGGTATTAAAACCTATTTTTACACTTTCATAGTGTTTTGAGCCCAGTTTCGGGGTTAATTATTTGCCCCTAGCTGGGACCCTAACAGGTGCTACCATCCCGGGTCAGGGTGGACCTGGGAACACCAGCAAATAAGAGGTGGTTCCACGCTCCTCAAAACCTCCTGATCAGAGGCCTTGCTGCTGGACGTAGTTTATCGTCTTACCCAGGACGCGAATGTAGTTTATTGTCGTACCCAGAACGCTGCAAATAACGGTGAATAAAAGACTGATAATATGGGAACCACTAATCAAAGAATTCTCTTAGATTAACATGATATCCCTAAGTTGTTGGTACCTGTAGAAAAAGTTGACTTGAACCAACTCATGAGAAGACTGAGGGTAGTAACTAAAAACAGGATCACCCTCGAATGGTTTGGGAATTAATATATGTGGCCTGGTCATTCTTGTTTGGTTAACAATTATATTAATCTTGTTGGTAGTAGTTTATAAATTAAGGAGGAAAAGAGGAGGCAACTGTAGTGAGTTCAGTGGTGATGCACGATGACAGAAGAGGAGAATGAAAGAAAGATTCTTGAACCTTGATGTAGGGGCAAGACTTGGAGTAGAGACGCCTACTGAAATGACAAGAGGTGTAACTGTTGTATTACCCAGGAACAAGCCAAAGACTAATGAACTAAAAAATTACGAATTCTATACTTTGCATGCGCATAGGTATTATTTTTTTCAATAGTTTACAAAAGTGTTATGATCCGGTTCCTTGTTCCACGGTGATAGCCCAAGGTAGAACCAATAAAGAAGAACTCGAACACAGGTATGGAATAACACAGATATATTACAAACAGGAATATATACAGAGAAGTAGAAGTGTTAGAGAGAACAATGTAATCTCGACCAGTATCACTATTCCAATGTCTTGCAGTAATTGTCTGAACGCGACTCTGTTTCGGACTGCCTCTGACTCGACTCTTGACTCGACTTGAACTACTGACTCTTTAAACTACTGACTGACTTCTTGCCTACTTCTGAGGCGCAGTATTTATTAAGTATGGAATAGTCCATTATTATTATTATTATCTTACTTATTATAAAACGCAGATTGTGTGTGTGTGTGTGTGTGTGTGTGTGTGTGTGTGTGTGTGTGTGTGTGTGTGTGTGTGTGTGTGTCTGTAACGTTTATATGTTGGATCGAATTTCCTACATTTTTAGCCGATTTCAACAAAACTTCACAGGACTACATAAAATTACCTTGTGGTGGTTCTAATGGGGCCGAAAATGGGAAAAATACAGTTGTTTTTAATAAAATCAATTTGAAAACACGATTAAGACACATCGTGAGAATGAAAGGGGACAACTCACCCACGAAAATGTAAACAAAAGAGCATAGCATGATGAAAAAAAAAGCCGAACTTGACGAAAACAAAATTTTATCGTCTAATGTTCATATTATTATTAAAGAGGAAAGATCAAAAGTATTTTGGGGTATTTTTTACATTTTTTAATCGTTCCTAGCACGTCTAAAATTTTCGTTAAATATATTGTTTTTTTTTGGTAAAAAAAAGGGCAGATAATCAATCATTTTTTTTCGATTTGATAAAAAAGATTAAAATCTTACTTTGATATTCTTTTAAAAATCAATTATCATTTTTTCAAAACTGATTTTAATAAAAACAGAAATTATACTGTTTATTTAAAATATTTTGAACCAAGCTTAACTTAGCTTCTGCGCCGAAAAAATGTAATTTGAAAATAAAACAAAGCAGGTCATAACCTTTCGCGTCGCTTGACGATTGACGAAAGATACATTCATGACGTTTAGATAACTTACGGGAGGAGAATTCTTTCTACGGATGGAAGGAAGTGAAATTATTTAAGTGAACAAATTATTTACCTTGTTACTTTTAAGGAAAACTTTCAGCGCTCTAATTTTTATTTTTTATTTTATTAGCTTTCATTTTTACGTTTACGATGCTTTATGGAAAATATAAAGAAATTAAAAAATAAGACTGTTAATAGTGAGATCAAATTTCATAAGAAAAAGGTATCTAATTAATTTAGGTACCTTTCTTATGAAATTTTATCAGAAGTGAACATAAAATACTATAATTTTATGTACATTTATTACATTTTACTGTGTTATTTGTATTTCCATTCATTTTATTATTAATTTTGATATTTCATTTATGGAAAAATGTCATAACTGAGATTAATATAAAAATAAGATCATATAAATTAAAGTTTAGCAGTAGTTAAATTTCATAAGATGATACTGTTACTTGTAGGTACCCTTCTCAGTTGAAACTGAAAACTCAAATTAACTTCTCCATACGTGTTTCGCAAAAGTAAAGGGCTTAACAGCCGAGAACAATGCTGAACTCAAATAATGCAACTAAATTGTATTCTGGTTGGTCTTCCGTACTTGATAATTACTGTCCGACTATAAACACAAAAATTACATTTCTTAATTACCATGGCTAATCTGATTGGTCCAAATTATACAATTTTCAAAGCGCTAGACAATGACACGGACATTTTGAAAGGTTGATGTTGCTTTTAACTAATGTTAAAATATTTTTTAAAATTCAATTTAAACATTTTTTAAAAATCTTTTTAAAATTAAAGAAATAAGAAATAATTGTATTAAAAATTCAATTTTCATTGAAAAAATTTTTTGCTTTCAGAAAATATTGTCCATATTCATAAAAACAAATAAAAGCATTTGAAACTAAATACTATATTTGTTTTATTGAGTTGTGTATGTTACAATTCACAGCTGATTTTCAGGTACGTTGGCCAAAAAACCCCAAAAAAAACATGATTTGCATTCTTCAAAGCCTTGTGCTTTTAACTATTGTAATCACTAAAACCGATGGTCTCGAATTTCTAGAGTTTTTCATAAAATTAGTTATGGGGGTGTTAATAAATATACAAAAAAATATTTCTGCCATGACTTTAATAAAAAAAAACACATTTATAATAATTTCGATCATCTGTGAATAGTTTCTGAAAGTTTCATTAACATCTGACAATTATTTTTATTTTTGCAAGATTTTCCAAATTAATGTGTGTAAATACAAAAAAAACGCGCTAAAAATTATCTATGTTATTTACTACCCCTTGTTGTGACAAAGAGAAACAAGGTTTTTTAAATCAAAATTTAGAATATTCTAAAAAGATGGAAAAAATTTTTAAAAATAATTAAAAAAAAATTTAGTCTATCCCCTTCATAAAAACATAAGTTTTGTTTTCATAAACTTTGGCGTCTTTTTCATCAGACTATGCTCTATATTTTAGCGATTCCGTGGAGTGACTTAGGTTAAAAAACCCAGGTTGTTTATGTGTGCGTGTGTGTGTGTGTGTGTGTGTGTGTGTGTGTGTTCCTTTATATATGGTATCGGATTTCTTACATTTTTCAGCCGATAAAACAAACATCCACTTTTTTTTCGGCAGGTAGTATTTCTTATTGTCTTGCACACTTTTTTCTTTATTTACATTCAGAATGCTTTAAAAATTCCATTTACAAGACAATTGTTTATAATAAAATTCTATTCACCAATCGATAGACTCATAACGATTGTAAACAATGTTTTTGTTTGAATTTGGGTTTGACCAATTCGTAAAAAAAAAAAAAAAACTAATTAAGACATGCGTGTCCATCAACATTAAACAATAATCTTTGTCAATTTGATTTTTCAGTCTTTATGATGGTCGATACTTGATCTATCTCTTACTGTTACATCCCCGGGCAACGCCGGGCTCTACTGCTAGTTATTATTATTGGTAAGATCCCATAACAAAAAGATATAACATACTCTGCATACACTTACATGTATATACGAATGAAGCTTACACATAAAACTACATAATGATGAATATATAATTGAATCAAATGTAATTGTAGTTTATTTTTTGAAGCATAAAATTGATAAACAAAAACGGAAATTATTTATTATTCAACCTAATAAAAGATAAGTGACTTGTCAAAGTTAAAAGCATATTAAACATTCTAAAAACACAATTATCTTATCTTCGACATATGGAAATAATGACGGCCACTGTCTCTCCTTAATAGAAATGAAACATTATCTGAAACGTTTACATGTTTCAATGTTATTTTCTGCTTTTTTTAAAATTTAAATGTTTAAAAAAAGAAAATATTTTCATATCCATGTAAATTAGCTGAAGGATTATTTGAAAATACACACACACACAAAAGAAAAAAATTCAATTAACTAAAGATTTTTTTTTATTAAGTAATATTATTAACGTCCCTATTACTTCTGCCTCGCCATTTGTATCAGGAAGAGTGTTACTGTTTTATTTTGTTTTTATCTGAACAGCGACCGCACTTGACAGGGACAATCATCCTATAATAGTACTTTTGAGCAATGCACCATTTATTGCTGGTGCCGCCGCCGCCGCCGCCGCCGCCGCGGCTGCTGCTGTTGGATTTTAAGGGAAATTGTGTTTGCTTTGCTTACCAAAAAATTGTACTTCAATGAATATTTCCGTTTGTTTCTTCTTCAATAATTCCAATCTCAGAACAATTACAAAAGGCGCAATTTCTCTTTCATTAAGTTTTAAAAAGACGTCCTCGGTATCTTCAACAATTTTTCCTTCTTTCTATTTTTCCTTTTGTTTGTTTGTTTCTTTCTATTTTCCTTTTCTTTTTGTTCTTTCTTTATTGCCCTTTTACTTCTTTCTTTTTTCCTCCCTTCCTTCCTTCCTTCCTTCCTTCCTTCCTTCCTTCCTTTCTTGCTTTCTTCATTTCTTTCTTTCTTTCTTTCTTTCTTTCTTTTTTTCTTACACTTTTGCTCTTTTCTTTTTGTCTTCCCTTTTTCTACGTTTTCATTTATTCCATTTCTTTCTTTTTATTTCTTTCTTTTCATTCATTCATTCTTTCTTTCTTTCTTTTGCTTTTATTTTCACTTTTATAGCCTTTTCTCTTTTTTTTTTTTTTTCATTTTCTCTCTCGCTATCTCTTTATCTTCGTTTAAATCAGATTTTTTCTTCATTAAATCAGATTTTATTTCACACACCACTCTACTCAAAATATGCATAAGTTCGAAGTATATTCCCGGGCACCTAGTGAGAGTTGAACTCAATAAGAATCGTCTACGAGATTAAATATCGTGCTAAAACAAGTCCCAATTACACTGATATTGTGTTGCGCCAGTCTTCTACGCGAAGAGGATCTACTTGAAAATCAGCATTCAAAATCCTGGCTGTTACCTTATATCGAACACCAACGTTTAGCACTAGTGGCAAATACAAAACTATCTCAGCTACAAATAATAGTACATAACTCAGTCGAAATGTATTTTCCAAACAGTCTATTCTGACACAAGGCAGTGGCCGTGGAGCTCCTAGTAAGGATCATATCACTAGAAAAGTAATAATCTACTAATTTTTATCTTATCTAATATTATACTAATGCCAGATATTTAAAATCGGTAGATTGAAAAGGAGGAAAGGGGAGAGAGAGAGAGGGGGGATAGAGAGAGTGAGAGAAGGGAATAATAATAATAATAATAATAATATTAATAATAATAATAGAAACTGGAGCATACAAACCGGATGGTGGAAGATAATATGGAAAAAGCAGGGTTAATCATCGATTCCTCGTTTCCTTTTGATCTAAGGACAGAACAAAAGCAAAGAAGAGAAAGTAATCAATTATGAACCATTGAAATTTGAACTCGCAGGTCTTCTGATGTTAAAGATGATCAGAATCTTACTAATTGTCATTGGTGTGTTTGGTACAGTGACTAACAGAAAAAGGACATGGATCGACATTGATTGCTCAGTGGAAATATTGCAAAAAGGAAGTCTTTTAAGACTGGCATAAATAATCCGTGGAAGTAATGGACACTTAGAACCAGAGGAAAATTACCTAATGCTGTTGAATGTGATCCATTATCGATGCATTAATTACCTCGTTTATATCTGTTCATGAGCGAGAGTAGTGGGGAAGCATGATGGCTTGTTGTCGAGAGTTTTTTTTTTTTTTTTGTTTATAAGTTTGAAAAAGGAAACAACCAAGTTAAATATTTCGGAACACCTTCAATCGGAGACTGTCTGGGCAGGCTGGCTTAGCCGACCTGAAGTGAAGGTATCTCTAACTGTGCTCCATCTATAAGGTTATTTGTTGTTTTTATGAAAACCTATCACCATATCATGATACCAGTTTACTTACGGTTCAGGTGCCTCGTATACCCTTGTACTAGCACATTAAGAAATAATTACCTAGATATGAGATGATTAGATCAAATTTTTGACCTACGCACTCATTCTTATATATATATATATATGTGTGTGTGTGTGTGTGTGTGTGTGTGTGATGTTTTTTAATAGTGTTATATATAATATATATATATATATATATATATATATATATATATATATAAATATATGTATAGTGTATATAAATATAAATAAATATATATATGTATAATTATTTATATATTTATATACGCGGTACTTATTAGAAAAGCGCTCAATATCAGAGACAGAGCTAACATATTTGGTTGGATAGATGTGAGTTTGTGACCCTGGGTTTCACGTTTGTCTGACGATCGCTAAAGCGTGAAACCCAGGGTCACAAACTCACATCTATTCAACCAAATATATATATATATATATATATATATATATATATATATATATATATTTCGGAACACTATTAAAAAACGTCAACCATTTTGATAATCAGTGCTGGAAATGGTAAATAAAACAGAAATGTTTAATTTTTAAATATATTAAAATGCTCCTAAAGAAATATAAAACAGATCACTATTATATACTCAAAAAAAGAAATATGTAAAAAAATATATATACATATATATATGTGTGTGTGTTTGTGCGTGTGTGTGTGTTGTGTGTGTGTGTGTGTGTTGTGTGTGTGTGTGTGTGTGTGTGTGGTATTTAATGGAAAGTGCTCCATATCCGTGCTAGAGCTAACATATGCGGTTGTTTGTGAGCTTACGTTTCACGCATTCGCGATCTGAAAGAAAGTGTAAAACCTAAGGTCACAAACAACTCTCCATGCAACCGCCTTATATATATATATATATATATACACATGTATATATGTGTGTGTGTGTGTGTGTGTGTGTGTGTGTGTGTGTGTGTGTGTGTGCGTGCAAATATGTAGAAAAATAGAAAAGAACGCGTTAGGTAAATAATCCGGGGTTCTTTAGTAGTTTTGTTTTTATTTTGAAAAAAAACAAAACAGTGCTCCATACAGAAGTAGAGCTTAAATTTACGCATCTTTAGGTTAGGACTCTCAATTCATGAGATAGTGCATTGGTATACCATAGATTTTGTTTGGCATTTATTTTCCAACGGGCAGTTTTCAGGTTTTCTACAATCACATAATTTTTCATTATTTTTGTCTAAGGT
>CAHIKZ030005338.1:180000-185000 GCA_903632075.3 Acanthosepion pharaonis
ACCCTGCTATTTAATACATAGCTGGAGGGGAATTGAAGTTGTGTGAAAGTGAATGAAAATTTCTAAGCTGGAATTTGTTCTCGACTCACTGCTTCCACTTCTTGCGCCGCTAAGCGTTACGTTACCTGTACAACCAGGTATGATATAAGATTTCTTAAAATTAATTATTAAAAAAGTGTGTGTATGAGTGTGTGTATGTGTGTTCGTGTGTACATTCCTTTTTTTTTCATTACTTTTTCTCTTATGAACTATTAAACTCTCATTGATACAAACATACGCTACCCCACCCCCCTCAACACCGTTGTTGAGATGTAAGTTCTATTCGAGCAGCTTCTTTCCACGAACTGCTAATTTGTCTAACCGACTCCTGAGAGAATGCTTTCTCGATCATTACAATCTTAACCTGTTCAAGTTTCGGGTTAACCATTATCTTCCCCACATATCCGCATAAACTATGCCTCTTACTCTGTTACCCTCTACCTGGAGCGGCTCTTGGGCATTGTACAGGGTGAACATCATTGTAAAAAAAAAATAGATGCGTTAACTTTATGTATCTCTTCTTATTCATACTTAAACAACAGAAGTTTTAAATGAAGTCAAATTGTAGCGAAGAAGGTCGACTTTTTGTTTGTGTTGAATGCGTAAGTTACGGGCTTAAACTTTTTTCTTGCAGATATTCGGTAAATTTGTTTAATTCACAAAAAAAAAATAATGAAAAATATGTTATCTTTACGAAATACATCTGGTATCAATGTGTAAAAATGAAAGCATTTATACATCAGCTGAGAGAGAGATATGTGGGGGCGGGAGGTATAGGCTTGAAAAACATTGATACGTACGCATAGGTGAAGACAAGCTAAACATATATACACATATGGTTATACGCATGTCTTGAAGTATGTGTGTGTGTGTGTGTGTGTGTGTGTAGTCAGGGATATTTGAACAAAACGTATTGCAGAAATGAAGTTTCTTTGATTTGACTGATACACAAACATAATTTGGTAAATTTATCTTAGATTGGTACGAAGCCACAAAATATGGGAGACCTAATGAGGATAGAACTCACTACTCCGTAGTAATGTTCAACAAATCTAGCCACATTAACCAAAAGTAGATAGATAGATAGATAGATAGATAGATAGATAGATAGATAGATAGATAGATAGATAGATAGATAGATGAACAAAATGAGACAGATGTTTTTTGTCTATATTTCTGAGATGAGGTATAGTAACTATTTACACTATTTACGTTATTCGGACTGTTGTCCTGGTCTTTATATCATTTCTGAGATGAACTAAATAAAGGGTAAATCTGAATAAACATATATCACCTGAAGAAGGATGGATCGTACAACAGCCGAAACGTCGTGAATATGGCAATAAAGATGAGGACAACAGTCCAAACAATGTAAAAATGTTTTCGTGTTTTCTTTTAAAGTGATGTTCCTCTTGTACAAGGCCCGGGAGACACTTGAGGTAGAGGGTTACAGAGTTTATGCGCACTGTTTACAGAGCACAGTTTATTCGGATGAGTGGGGAAGGTAACGGTTAACCTTACACATGAACATGTTGAGATTGTAGTGATAAAGAGAACATCCTCTTGGGAGTCTGTTCCACAGGGAAGTAGTTCGCAGGAAAAAGCTGTTCGAGTGGAACTTATTTCTCACCGATGAAATACGGAGGGAATGTCGGTGGTTTGCAACAATGTGAGTGGTATGGCGGGTCATAACCGAGAAGGTTGGGACTGGTGGAACTAAGGAAAGCATATCGTCTGAGCACTTTCCATGGAAGTCGCGATACAGCAGTGAAAGGCTTGCGACAGGTCGTCTGTGTGAGGTTGGGGTGGGGTTGCAGGGTGGAAAATAATTCGTCACCCACAAGGATGCGGAGATGCTTTTGAACTCTATCGAGACTGGAAAATGAGTTGAACAAACAAGAGAGAGAGAGAGAGAGAGTTCGATGCACTTAGTCTAGGATTATCAGCCGTCGCACAAAATATGGAATTGTCCTTCGTTTTGATAATGGAAGACAAAAATTGCCGGACAAAAAACGTTTTTGGCCGACGATTTTAAGAAGCGATGATTCTTTTTTAAAATTACGCGTAAATTTTTCTTTTGTCTTTTTAAAGATCTACTAAAACACATACACAGTTCTGTTTCACTCCTATAACCTATCAGAACTGGTATTTTACACTGAGCGTATAAAATTTGCACTGACCATATGAAACTTATTTTGCACTGACCGTATAAAATTCTTGAATGATAACCCGTAACATATGATTTCCTATCGCTCAAAAATACCAAACTGATTTAATCCAACTTTGTGGGTCCATGCACCTCTGGTTGAAAAATTTTCTCTAAAGGAGACCGTTGCCTTTAGGTTGGGAAACATTACTCCCAACCCCTGGTCCCGCATTTTCAATAGTGGGAAGTTGGTAAACACTAACACAGTGTGCGCGTGTGTGTTTTTGTGTGCGCGTGTGTGTTTTTGTGTGCGCGCGCGTGTGCTTGTGTGTGCGCGCGCGTGTGCTTGTGTGTGCGCGCGCTCGTACATGCGCGTTTGAGAGATTTGCAAGTTTTTCGCGTTAGTTTTGATGTACTATAATTTTTTTCCCCCCAATGCCAACAGCGATTTTTTTTCAGTGTAATATAAAAGTGGCTCATGATTCAAAAAACAAACGTCAAATTTTTTTTTTAATTTTTTTTTTAAATTGGAAAACAAATCAACAATTTCTGATCCAGAGTATAACTAACAAACTTGGGATGCCCTCCGCTGGCAACCGAGACGAAATCCTGCTGAAAAGTCCTCGTCCTAGCGCGAATCCCAGAATCTGACGAAACGATTACACTTTTTTTTATTTCTTGTTCGGTGCATTATAGTACCCATCAAATATATATATATATATATATATATATATATATATATATATATATTGAACAATAAAAAATATTAAAATATTAAAATCTTCAGACACACTGGGTTGTATATTAATATTCTTTCGTCTTTATTATTATTTCATTTAGATTCCTCGACTAGTTTCGGCCAACATGGTCATCATCATCAGAAAAAAAATTCTGCTTGCTGGTAGCAGTGAACTACAGAAATATCGCTACTGATTCGCTAAAAAATTAGTATAACATGATGGTAAAAAGCTCCAAACTTAAAAATCGTCAACATTTTTATGTTATTATTAAGCGGAAAGGCCAAAGTTTTTATTATTATTATTATTAAATTATATTTTTATGCTTTTTAGAACGTTTTAAACTTTGGTTAAAAATCGTTTTTTTTTTTTTGGTTTTTTTTTTTTGGTTTTTTTTTTTTTGGTTTTTGTTTTTTTTTTTTGGTTTTTTCGTCTGCGCGGTGGCCAAATATCAATGGAGTAAATTTTTGCAGTGAAAAACATAGATTTGGAAATTCTTGCAAAAATCAAACATTTATCAGCTTTTAATAAAACTTTCAGGATTTATTCACACATGAATGAAATTAATTTCTGAAATGTTTCTTTTTTTACATCTTGGAAAAATACTTCTTTTTTTTTTTTCTACATCTGTTACCCCCACCCCCCTTACGTAATTTTATGAAATTTCGAGAAATTACATTTTATCCCTCTTAATGTTTTTATTACTCAAAATCAGAACCCCCTTGAAGAATTTAAATCATAGATTTCTTTTTGTAAAACAGGACCCACAGTTATCGAAAATCACACCGAATCGTAAAATAAAAAATCCAACAATATTAAAATATTATTTAATCAGAAAAGCTTTTAGTTTCTTTTATGAAGCTGTTCGAGTGGAACTTATTTCTCACCGATGAAATACGGAGGGAATGTCGGTAGTTTGCTACAATGTGAGTGGTATGGCGGGTCATAACCGAGAAGGTTGGGACTGGTGGAACTAAGGAAAGCATATCGTCTGAGCACTTTCCATGGAAGTCGCGATACAGCAGTGAAAGGCTTGCGACAGGTCGTCTGTGTGAGGTTGGGGGTGGGGGTTGCAGGGTGGAAAATAATTCGTCACCCACAAGGATGCGGAGATGCTTTTGAACTCTATAGAGACTGGAAAATGAGTTGAACAAACTCGAACAGATATATTATGCCTACTATCGTCTTAAGAAAAAAAAATTTCGATGAATAATGAATTTTTACAAGAATTGTTTTCATTTGTTAAAAAATTTAATTAGAATAATTTATAAAGTTTTAGATCTTTTAAATGTCTGTATTACATTGTTCGTTTTAGGTGATAATTGTTATTAAATAAAAACTATATTTATTAATCATAAATGGAAAAGCTTACGACAATTCAGCGACGCCCAATATTTTTAAAAAAATGTTTTGTGTGTACAATTTTTGTAAATACATAATATTATCAGAAAAACAAGAACGATATCTATAGTAAATTTACAGCCAAAGTACCCAAAATTCAATAAAAATTAGATTACTTAAAATATTTTAATAAAAAACATATAAAAAAGGTTCTCAGTTTAAATTCTTCAAGTACAGATATATCCACCATAGAAAACATTAGACAACCTATGAAATAAACAACTACTGCCGTGTTGAAAAATGCATTTTTGCGATATTTTAAACTTAAAGGAAATGACATTTGTTTCAGATCAGATTAATTCAGCTTTAAATCAGCTAATATTACTCAAATAAAGTTTCAGAAAAGTATATTTTATTTTTGAAAGATATTTTTAATAAAGAGAATTAGATTGCAATGACAGCTAAAAATTTTGCTAAAATCAGCAATTTTATTCATTTCAAAACGAAAAGTCCTTCTAGACAATTTAAATTAGTTTTGAAATACAGCAAAGTATTTTGCTTATTGGGGATATTAAATTTAATCCCTGAGCTTGAAATTAGAAATAAAATAAAGCATCAAAAAAGATTTTTCCTTTTAAAAAATTCTTTTTAAACCTTAGTTATCGCGAATCGGTGGAGGTGATTACATATACTATTAATAATAAATATACATTTTTTTTCTCATCGTTTGTGTACGT
>CAHIKZ030005338.1:187500-272500 GCA_903632075.3 Acanthosepion pharaonis
TCTCTCTCTCTCTCTCTCTATATATATATATATATATATATTTATCTATCTATCTTTATCCGACTAAACCCATTTATAGCTATCTATCTACCTCTTAGAGTATCTAGAGTTGAACAATGGTTACTTTGTTGGTAAATTCTAGTTCGTTTTTTATTTTATTTTGTTAGTATGATGCGAGCCATTATTGAAATTCGAATAAGAATAATTTATTTTAGGATAGATAGATAGATAGATAGATATATAGATAGATATGTACAGACTAAGATAGATATAAACAGATTGAGGCAGACAGATAGATAGATAGATAGATAGATAGATAGATAGATAGATAGATAGATATGAATACAGTAAGGTAGACGCACCAGCGTCATTACTTCAAGAATTACCTTTGAAAATTATGACTTTTACCAACGACTACTGATTCCTGACTCCCGACGACCGCATCAATCACCTAGCAATCTCGAATATAGATATTATCAAATACTAAAACTTACAAAAATGATGTCTATTTTGAAAGCAACTATATATTTCTCCATTGCAACCATTCCACTATCTCTTCCAAGAATGCATGGCAATTCACAGATAATTAAGAAAAAGAATCTGTGGAGAGTCATGATCGTCTACTTCTTGAAGGAACATTACATTAAAAAATGTAATCGATTCGTAAACAGTCTTTCTATCTGCACTTCCCCCCAGACAAATTAAGCAATAAGTGAAACAAATTAAAAAGTAAATCAAGAATTTCTTAATCAAAATAAAATTGCCCAATACACCAATTGTAACTTTCCGAATGGAAATTTTCAGAATCAAGTATAACCACAACCAATACTTACCTATAGTCCTAGAATATAAACTCGACCATTATAAACACAATCAATGCTTACTGATAGACTCAAGTATAAAAAGAATCAATATTTACCTAGTGACTTAAGTATAAACATAGCCTGTATTTACCTTTAGATTTATGTCTTAACACAACCAATGTTTATCTATTGATTCAAATATAAACTTGACCAATGTTTACCCATTGACTCAAGTATAAACTCGACCAGTATTTACCTATAGCCTCAAGTATAAACTTGACCAACGTTTGGCTATAGAATCATATATATATATATATATATATATATATATATATATATATATATATATATATATATATAAATGAAATGGATAAAGTCAGACAATTATTTTAAGACATTTTAAAAAATGTCTTAAAATAATTGTCTATTTTGTAGTGATTTTATAACATACTTATGTTATAATTTTTAAAAAAAAAATATATATAATATATATATATATATATATATATATATATATATATATATATATATATATATATATATATATATATGTCCAATGTTTACATAGCTATTGAAGTATAAACTCAACCATATATTTGCATAAACCCGGTCAATGTTTGCCTATAGACTCAAGTATAAACAGAAGTAGTATTATATAAAAACAAGTATTTAAAAAAATAAAACAGATTTCCATATTAAGTTACCCAACATGTGTTGATATACTGTAAAATCAACCAATCCATTCAAACCCAAATAAAAAAAAGCCGGCAAAATTAAAACGACGTATATGAGTAATCATACATGTGCACTAACTGCTATACTAGTTGCAAATGTTACTTTATAATTTGCTTATACTTTTAATTTACTTGGTTTCTTTTAAATTTGCTCGATAAAACATATAGTCAAGTATAAATGCAATTTAAATCAAAGTAAAAATAACCAGTTACCTCCCTTTTAAATTATCTCAAAAAAGGAAAAAAAAAAAAGAACCTGATTACAGATGAGTCATTTCCGGTACGATATTATTCAAGCCTCTGGTAATTTTCTCATGCCCAATTGCTGTAACAGGTTAATACCAATTATTTAGAAAGTGTCACGGCCTCGTTTTGAATAAGTGCATGGTGATCGCACCAAGTGGCGCATTTAAAGAGAAAACAGGACATTTTTAAAAGCAATCTTAACTTCAAAAGCGATCTTCATATCAGCCCATAAAAGTTAAGCATTTGACTCAAACATATTTCACAAGGTCGTGTAAAACAGAATCGGCGAAAAGAGTTCAAATCTATAACCTTAGCAAAGTCATGAATCTACTCCACCCTGGAATATATCCTATCATTCAAAAATAGCAGAGCGTTTTTTTTTTCTTTAAAAAATACAAAAGATAGCATATACATACTTACGATAAGCAATGGAATAGACGATTGTCCATCCTCCATATCTGAGCAAACCTCCTCTTTGTACCGTATGAATAAATTAGCAAGAACAGGAACCAAAGGAAACCCCATCCACATTCCATCAATTTGGTCATAATTTAACCTTATAGAAAAAAATATAGTTAAAGATGTGGAAAACCTGTGTTTTTAGAGTGTATTTTTGAATCTTTTTTTACTACTAAACTTATCGTCACATCTATTGGAATATTGTTGAATAAAGTAATTATATTGAGAATAAATGTTCCATCACATTAAATTCATTTAATTCTTTTATCATTAGAAACGTTACATGGTCTCTCATTGTTACGCTTTGATGGCTATGAAAGAACAATATGAGTAAATGAGAACTAAAACTACTCTCCTATAACTAGCATATTACCCATGTAGGGGGTAACAGTAATAAATAAACATAAAAACACTCGTGCAGCTAGTGTTAAGTTTGTCGGGAGCAAGTCATTTCGTAACACGCAGAATGCTTCTTTTTTTTTTTTTTTTTTTGTAAAGATCAAATTTTCCAAGCTATCTTTCCTCTATTTGTGATCTAGAAATTTCGAGCGTCTTTTCCTGGTGTTAAGTATAATTTTTCATTTTCTTTAAAACTTAGTCATTGCTCACAGGTTCGATCCATAGTAATCTCAGTATCCTTCTATAGAATCACATTGCTGATGCTCCAAGTATCTTTTTCAATTTTGAGGATATTGTCCAGCATACACTGCTAATTAGGAGGATTGATATTACGTATCAGTTCAGTACTCTTTTCTTTGTTTCTAACGAAATTTTCACCTTTCTTAATATTTTACTTGGAAGGAATCTTTCGCTATCTCAATGTGCCTTCAGATTTCAGTGTTTCACTTTCTATCCTCTGTTTAAACATTTCTCAGATATTTAAATTTTTGTACTTGCTTGATTTTGGTATCACCAATTTCTAATTTGTATGTTGGGCTCTTCCTTTTGCTGACAACCATTGCATTCTGTCTTCTTGCAATTAATGTTTAGACCTTTTTTTTCTCGATTTCCTTTACTACTTTCTGTAGGAGTTCTTGCAGTTTCCTTTCTCTGTCTGTTATCAACACTGTGTCATCTGCATATCTTAGGTTGTTAAGGTGGCCTCCAAACATGAATCCTGGTAGGACTTCTAATTCTCTCAGAATCGCCTTACTGTATGGGTTACATAAGTCCGGTGAGAAGATACATTCTTGCCTTACACCCTTTTATATTATTATATATTTACTGGATTAATTTTCTATACCTATACAGGCGATTTGCTCCCAGTATAGGTTCTAATATTCTAATATACTTCCTAAAAATGTCAAGGTTACCTAGCAGTTCTTTGTGACGTACTTTGTCAAACGCTTATGTATAATGTATAAAACATTGGTATACACCCATTTGTATTTGTATTGCTCTTTCTGTTATCATTCTGGGTATAAATATCGTTTCACCTTGTTCTGGTGTTCACACAATTCTTGTTCTACTTCCGGTCAAATTCAGTTGTAGGCTCTATTCATCAGAATTCAGATAATAAATTTTGTTACGTGGTTTAGTGGGCTGACTGCCCGATGGAGTTGGCATTAGTTTGTACTTGACTTCTTAGGCAGCGGTATGAAAATCGCTCACTTAGATCTTCCAATATTTCACCGCTGTCGTATATTTTATTTATTATCTCTGTATGTTTGTTTGTTGCAATTCCATCTGGCTCTGTTGCTTTGTTCCTGTTCAATTTAACCAGTGATATGGTCATCTCAGATAACAACATCAACAACGACAACAACAACATCTGAAGTATTATGGGCCTTGTCAAAGTCGACGTGGAGCAAAATATTTTCGCTACTGTTCGCCGATCCTTAAAATTAGTTGTAAGAGAGTGATTTATCGAAGTTTTAATTTTCCTCTTTTCTCTAAAAAAATTGTGGCATACCAGTGACGAAACATCTTGTGATGATATTTGGTCATTAGACATAACATCAACAGTGATGGCATAACACCTTTCCAAAGCGCACATTATAATCATGGCTTTGTTTGTAAGCGTCATAAATGGGGGGGCATTGGATACTGTAAGCAACCTCCGACAACACGAAATATATTTCAACTTTAAATAAACCACAAAGGGTCGATAAGCCGTAAAAAACAAATCAATCAAGTGAGTGTTTGTAATTATGAAGGGGGGGGGGCGCAAAGGTTGATATGTACATAGATTTTACGTTTATTACTGTGTGCAAAAGTTACCAGCGCCCACTTTTTTAAAAAACTAAAAACTGAATACAAAGCTGAAAACCGGTTTTGAATGTTCTGTATTCAGTGTTTATTTATACGGTGCTTAAAAAATGGCGTTGGACATAACACATTAATTAGTGCGTGCTGTTGATGGGCAACATAACAGCAGAACCGAGGAGGATGATTGACGTAGCCTATGGAAAATATTCGGTTAGAATATTTTGAATGGCTTATGGATTTGAAGAAAGAGAAATTTACGTTGTAGGATAAACAATGCAGCGGTAGACCATAAGAATTAGCAAGTGATGGTCTTCAAGAGCTTTTTGGTGATGATTCCCTTCATTTGACGTTGAAAGTAACTGAAAAATCTGGTGTCGATTACCAAACAGTTGTGAGTTGTTAAGCACTGAGAATATCTTTAAAAAAAACGGCTAAATGGATTCCACATGCCCGAGTGGAGCATTGAACAGCGCTTAGCTACTTGAATTTTACTTCTTGAGAGACATGAAAAGAAATCCTTTTTATGGAAGATTGTGACGGAGGATGAAGAGTTTGTTCACTACAATAATCCGAAGCACTGAAAATTATGGGTGGATCTAGCATAGAATGCACCATCAATAGCAAAACCTGGCTTTTCTGGAAAGAAACATTCCTTTATATTTGTTTGACTATAAAAGACGTACTATATTAAGATTTGCTGAAGTTGAGTGAATACCTTACGAATGAATGTCGCAGACATTATCTTCTAAGTCTTCAACCAACCCCGGCTATAGAATAAGATTATTTGATCAAATGACATTATTATTATTATTATTATTATTATTATTATTATTATTATTATTATTTCCTTTGATTTCTGCGGTATATTTATTTCTTTTCGGGTCCCAACAAAAATGGCATCATGACATTTTCCACCGAACAATTTTTGAAAAAACAAAGCCTAAGATCACGCACATTTTACATAGATAAAGCCATTCGTAAGGTGTGAGCTGTACTTGTGAAGGGGAACACAATTTTTTGTATTTCCTTAAGGCTTAGGCTACCAGGAAACCCATACCATCAGTCTATCGGAAGCATTTCCGATCAAATCGAGGGCTCCAATTATGATGTCTTCATGTGCCACATTTTTGAGATTTCGATTTCAAAGTTCAGGTCTTTTGATAGTATTTTGAAGCTCTTCAAAGATACATTGCAATCTGCAGTGACTGCCATAACAATAAGAAAGCACATTCCTGTTTTTGATTAGCTTTGATTGTTCTGTCTGTGTGTCGTATAAAGTCCCATAAAATTACGGTAAATTGTAACCGGATCTGGGTGCTATTCATATCAGTATCTCGCAGTTTCTATTATTTTTATTATTGAGTGAGAGAGTATGAAGTCAACAAAATGGCGCTAGGGTAGAAATATATGAAGCCCAATCTACCCAATCATGGCACTCATTGTATGCACGTGCATCGCAACCAAAAGTGTGCTATATGGAGACTGGTTTTGACGAAAGCATCGCGTATAACCTTGTACGTGGGCCCTTTTTATAAATAACTCAAATTTGAGTAATCCGGTCCGCTTAGAGTATCTTCGATTGAAGGCGCTTCCAAATATCTAGAGGTGGCTCCAAAGTTGCTTTGACAACCTCCTCATTCTTCAAACTTAAAAAAACCCAACCCTTTCTACACCCGGCTATGATGCTCTGTCACTACTCTCGCTCGGTAAAAAAAGATGTATAGAGTATCATTCCCGATGAGGAGACGCCCAACTGGTTATGGTTAGGCAACTGGCAAGCAAATGTGTGCTATTGAACTGGATATTTTCAGTGGCATATCTTAATTCACCAACACAAAATATATTTACGTTAACATCTCCAATCAAGTAAGATCAGAAACCATGAGAGCCATTATTATTATTATTATTATTATTATTATTATTATTATTATTATTATTATTATTATTATTACACTAGTTAAGAGAAGAGTGCGATTTAAGAAAAGAAAAGAAAAAGAAAAGAAAAAGAAAAACTCGGTGTTTGACAATGGGAAACAATATGTCTATCTTCTTCTCCACCTTGGAAAAGGAAAATAGAGAAAGAAATTGAACAACTTAGAAGTGAATTATCAGTAGTCGATGAACTGGCAAGAGGAACAAATGTAAGGATTAGAAAAGGCAGAAGATTAAAAAGAAAACACAAAATTAGGAATGAAAATGAAGTCCTATGAGCTAAAGAAATAATAAAGCAAACAATGCAACTGAAGGCTCAAAAAATCAGACGTTATGAAAAAAAGATCAAGATTCTACAAACAAGTAAGATCTTTGAAACTGATGTGAAGAAATTTTACAGAGAAATAGGTGAACAAAAAATTGAAGTCCCCTCTCCTCCGCCTCCAATAATGGAAGAGGTTATACTGTGATAAAATATGGGCTTGTCCTAAAGAAGATAATAAGGAAGCAGATTGGATTATGCAATAGGTAGAACAGATGGAAAATAAACGAGAACAAACATGGGCGGGTATCGCAGAAGAGGATGTTGAATGTGCACTGAAAAGAGCACCTAAATGGAAATCTCCAGTAATATATAAAATTCCTAATTTTTGGCTCAACTATCTTAATGTAGCACATAAAACAGCCAAAGCACTTCAAGAAATGGTCAACGATCCTACTAAAATTCCGGCATGGGTAACCAAAGGAATTACCTTCCTTCTACCCAAGAATGGCGACAGATATATCCCAAAAACTACAGACCAATTACATGTCTTCCAATTACTTACAAACTGTTGACATCTATTCTGACAAAACAGATATATTCCTTCTTAGAAAAAACGTCACATACTAACTCTTTAACAAAAAGGTGTGCAAACGTGGCTATTACGGATATAAAGTCCAATTACTTATTAATAGGATGATCTTGAAAAAATGACTCAGTACAAAGAAAAATCTCAGTACTGCCTGGATAGATAACCATAAGGCATTTGATAGTGTACCTCATTCCTGTCTTTATATATATATATATACATATACAAGGTATCACCTGTCGTCACCAATTTCATCAAACAAAGTAAATCGATATGGAAAACAACACTTCAACTCAATCATATAAATGGAGTTCATAAATCTGGTAAAATAAACATCAACAGAGGAATATTTTAATGTAACTTTTTGTCTCCCATAACTATTTTGTATATCCCTAATAGCATTAACCAGTGAACTTAACATGACGGAATATGGCTATAAGATATCTCAAAAGAAAATAAGCTATCTATTTTATATGGATGACTTAAAGTTGTATGCTAGGATTGACAGTGAATTGGAAAGTCTCCTGAAAACAGTAAAATGTTTCAGTGATGACATTGGAATAGAATTCGGTTTAGATAAATGTGCTAAAGCCACAATTTTACGAGGATCACTACAATAAATATCCTGTATTAGCTTAGACCCTGGAGTAACAATCAAAGATTTAGAACAAGAAGCTTATAAATACCTCGATGTAAATGAGGGTGAAAATTCACCATAAAAAATGAAAGAAATAGTACGAAAATAGTATTATAGAAGGATGTGACTGATATTAAGAACTGAATTGAATCCAGAATTATGACCATTAATAGCCTTTCCACCCCAGTGGTACAATATAGTTTCAGCATCTTGAACTGGATTAAATGATATCAGACGAATGGATTCTAAAACAAAACAAAAAAGCTTCTTTCTAAGCATAACATGCATCATCCAAAGGCTGATGTAGACAGTCTATACATATCCCGTAAAGAATGTAGAAGACGTCTTATTCAGCTAGAATTGTCATACAAGGCAACAACTATTGGGTTACTAATATGCATGGAAACAACAAAAGACTGAATGATACTATTAGTCAAACAACAAGAACACAGAAAGAAAAAATATTCATGAAAGAAAGTTCTAAATACCCTTTCATGTTCTGTTGATTCGCTTATTTTTGGTTGCAGTTCTTTTTATTTCTTTTATTTGATCATTGTGATCAAATGTATTGATCCAAGAAAAATACCATCACCATTACTTTCATTGTCGCATGGAAAGGGAATCAAGCACTTTATTGAACATTGGATCAAATATGCGGATCAGAAAGGACGTCATCGTCGGTCGCATCCATTGCGTTACTGATAGGCACACTTCTTAAATTACTTAATCACAGTATCAGTTCTTTGTCTATGAATTCTTCACCAACACGATCACCTGAGCAAGAATCTGTTTTTTCCTTCATCCAGTAGGGGTAAAAACAAAATCTTCTTACTGCGTTCAGTTGTTCCATCACCCTAACTTAATAAAGTCTTAATGAGAAAGAGTTTACTGTTGATTTGTTAAACCGCCAGTTGTGTTTTTAGCCTATTGGATTTTTACTTTATATTTTTCATTTTATTCATACCTTAGGTGTATAGGACGCCATCGCATTTTGACATCAAATTTTGAGGTGAAAAAGTGCATCTTTTACATCGAAAAACAGAGTAGATTAAAAAGTTTTGTCGCACAAGAACTTCTAATATCCTCACTCACTCGGAGTCAGATAGAATCAACTGGAGCTGATTGACAATTAATAGTTTTTCTGGATGATGAAAAACTTAAGGCATAAAAACTGTGTACAAAGCATTCTTTTTTTCCGGAATGCCTGAAGCATTAATGATCCCAGTGGCGAACTTGTCTAGGCGTTAGCTTGACCGATGGCAAGTGGGCCCCTGATAGAGTGCCCCCCACCATATAAAAAAATGCAATAAAGAAATAAACACAGACAACTGTTTTAGTAATAACAAGAGATACGAATTTTATAACGTTATCTGCACACTATCAGTTACTCAAGTCTAATGCAAGAGGACATTTTTCAAAGCTGAAGGTCATAAAGACAAGGTTAAGAAATTTGCAATCTAAGGATAATTTGGAATCATACCTTTGCTATCCATTTAAAAGGAATTGTGAGATAAATTGGACACAGAAGCAATTATTGGCAGATTAAAACAATCAAACAAATGCTCTTAATATATTGGACTTCCGTACTGATGTGTAAATTGTGCAGTAAACCAGGAGTCGGCAACCTTTTGCTGACTATGTATCGGCTTGGAGTTTTAAATCATTCAATTCTCTTCTCTTTTCCATGTCTGTTGATATGTATTTGCTTCACTGCTTGAAAAACTATTGTCACATTCAAGTTCTGTAAATATCTAGATAGTATTTTCTTTCAACAATGAAATAAATCTTACTATACTGTAGGAATAATAATATTCAATATAATACTGTAAATGTATCTTTACTAGTCATTTCAAGGCTGACTTGATCTCTACTAGTCATTCCAAGACTGACCTGATCTCTACTAATCATTCCAAGATTGCCCTGAAAACTACTAATCATTGCAAGACTGACTTGATCTCTATCCTTCATTCCAAGACTGACTTGATCTCTACTAATCATTCCAAGACTGACTTGAGCTCTACTAGTCATTCCAAGACAGACTTGATCTCTAACAGTCATTTCAAGACTGACTTGA
This sequence comes from Acanthosepion pharaonis, assembly GCA_903632075.3. Classification (NCBI taxonomy): domain Eukaryota; kingdom Metazoa; phylum Mollusca; class Cephalopoda; order Sepiida; family Sepiidae; genus Acanthosepion; species Acanthosepion pharaonis. The sequence goes on from CAHIKZ030005338.1 coordinate 197,445, forward strand.
TCGTAGCGAGCCAATAATGAAAATTAAAATTTCAACATCCATCGTTAAAAATGTCGGCAAACCAAAAGTGGTCAGTTTGTGTTTCATTTAGTAATATTGATACTACTATTTCTACTCTATGGAGGTCGACGGTGAGATATCACCAAGTCTTGATTTGGAATTATGTGCTTCAATACGTTTATCGTCCGCTTAAAAAAAGTTGGAGTGGGGAAGTAGCAAAACGGATCTTTTTTCTAGGGAATTCATAATTTTTGCTAGCCAAAACCCAGAATACTCTACACGCAAGCTGCTAGTGACCCGTTGGTGGTCCGCCGATGGCAACACCATTGGTCCTCTGGTGGCAGCCACTGGCGGTCCACTGGTGGACCTCTAGCCAATGGTAACATTGCCGAGACGAACACGCCGTCGATCCGACAGCGGGCCACCAGCTGTAAACACCAGTGGCAACCCAGTAGCATATTGGTAGCTTGTATGTAGGGTTCTTTCACTGTTTTTAACTGACCTGATAAAATTCAGAAACTTGTTTGAAAATTCGTGGAATTTGAATGATTTTGAGGAAAAACAACCCAGAAAATGTCTTTTTAAAGGCGTTATTATATCACAAGCCTTATAATTCTACAGATGCAACATATTCTCCATAAATATACTAAGTTTTGAGTTTATTAAAACTGAAAACCCATACGTAATCTTAAAACAAGTGATCAATTCTTTTTAAAACCAAAAGCGAGGAAATACGTATATTTAAGGAAGTGGGGAGATAGGTAATTGCTTAGAAGAACCTCGCTTTGTGTTGCATCGTTCGTGAAGTCATCATAAGGCAGTCGGCGACATTTTCTGTTTTCCACTTCCACTTCTGTTTTTTGTATTTTTTTTTGTTCTTTTTGAAAGCATTTCTTTTTTTCCTCTTTCCTCTTTTTCCTTTCTTTTTCTTTTTGAAAACATTTATTTTCTTTGTTTTTCTTTCCTCTTTTTTCTTTCTTTTTGAAAGTATTTCTTTTATCTTTCACTTCCCTCCTTTTTGATTTCTTTTTCTTTTTCAAAAGATATCTGTTTTCTTTCCATTTCTTTTCGAAATGATTGATATTTTTGCCTTTCTTTTTACTTTTTCAAATTTTTCCTTTCCTCTTTTCTTTCTCTTCTTCCCTTTTATAAGATTTCTTTTTTTTCCTCATATCTTACATCTATATTTATTGACCATCCCAGAAAAAAGTGTCCTTTTTTCTTTTAATATGGGGACGGTAGGATTTACACTAACCAACCATTTATTCAATTATGCAAAAATGTTTTTCTAATCTCTCCCATTATTACGTTCATTGTAAATACATTATAAATTGTACAAAGTTCTTGGTTAATTGTGTAGGTCCATAGGGTAAATTCGTAATATGGTGGATGATAAATAGGATAAAAAAACGAATGTTATGTCGTCTGGATTAAAACTGTGTAAATAGCTCAAGAAAAGAACAAGTTAAGAATCAGTTAGAATAGTAAAGACCAACTACTGGAAGATGATTTAGGAATTTGTTAGAAAAAAGATTGATTCACTGAGAAATATTTAGATGCAGATTTTAAATACGAAAACAATTCTTCTTATAAAACAACAAATTTATTTTTTTATACATTAAATAAGTTGTTTTACAGCTTTAAAAATTCTCAGTTGTGCATTTTCATTTAACAAAAAAGTGTGAAAAGTTAATTTCCAAAAAGCATACACAGAATGGGTATCGCAAATATTTCGTTTATCTGTTTATTTTTTTTAATTTTCTTCTTTTTTCATAATTTCATCTCAAGCAAGGCGATAAAAGCCTCTAAGATGCAAGGTGCTTACTTGGAGTAAAAGAAACAGTGAAGACATTGAAAGGGCAGGATCCAAGAAGACAGAAGATAACGACTGACATTGCATTTAAATTTTTAAAGATTTTAGTTGACAGGAAAGTAGGAATCTCGAAGAGAGTTCTGTAGTAAAAACAGAGCCAGTGAATAAACTTATACCAAAGCTTTATTGCATTTTACTATGACTACTCGTCTAATGACAGGTATTACAGGCTGCTTTGTATAACTCCTAGATCTTAAGGGGAGATAACTGATGATTTATCAGTACAAGTCCCAAAAGCGAAAAGTGCAGGAGAAGAAACTTCGTACCGAGAAAATTGTTTGGAAAAAATTGTTTGAAAAAAATTATTTGAAAAAAATTAATTCAAATTGTAAATTGTTTGAATGAAAATTAATCGAAAGGTCAATAATATTAATTTTTAATTTTTCTTTTTTTTATTATTTGAAATACCTCTGTTTGAAATATGTATGGGGTTTTGCTTTGAGAGAGGCAATGCTGATTTACCTAGAACTAATAAGGCCCTCGAAGGATGGCATAGGGATTTTTTTGTCATCTTCTCATCCCATAATATGGAAATTCTTAGAAGCTCTTAAAAGAGAACAAGACTTTCAAGAAATGTATATTGCAAAAGTAAGATCAGGTTGCCAAAATATCAAGAGCGCCAAGAAATACCGTGATGTAAATGAAAAACTTAAAAAATTAGTGGCATCTTTTAACGAGTACTCTCCAGTAGTTAACAATTAACGCGCAGTATCATATAATTTAAGGTTATAAAGATTTTTCTTGCTAAATTGTTTTGTTAATGATATTTGCATTTCGAATAATTACTATTTGTGTATTTCCTCTTTTAATTTTTACATTTTTATTGAAATCAAGAATTTTGCATTTCGAATAATTATCATTTAATATAATTGTCCTTTCGATTAATTTTCATTCAAACAATTTACAATTCGAATTTTTGAATAATTGTTTTCGAACAATTATTTTCGAACAATGTTGACATAATCGATTGAAGTCGAGATGACTGATCAGAATCGATAAAGACTATAAAAACAGGCAGGAAAGAATCTACTTATAAAAGTAGGAGCTATTCTGATATATAACGTCTGGTGAAGCTATCAATGTGATGATTGCTATCAATGTGATGATTGCTATCAATGTGATGATTGCTATCAATGTGATGATTGCTATTTATGCCATGGCTGCTATCTATGTGATGATGCAAAAGGCTGGGTCATGTGCGTAACGACAGACTTTTGGTGCAAGTGGTTACAAGGAGCGAAAGAGAATGGAGAACAATGAAAATGGGAAGGATTGAGGAAAAGACAAAAAATGGAACAGGGTTCAAGAAGACAGAAGATGGCGATTGACGTTACATTTAAATTTTTGAAGAGTGAAGAGGACATAAGGGTTTTTTGCAGCAAGTGTCATGCCACAATATGCAAATTCTTAGTCACTCTTAAAAGAGAACAGGACTTGCAAGAAATTCATATTGCAAAAGTAAAAGCAGGTTGCCAAAATATCAAGAGCGCCAAGAAATACCGCGACGTAAAAGGAAAACTTAAAATATTTTTGGCATCTTTTAACGAGTACTCTTCAGTAGTTGAGTATTTGTGTGCAGATTCATATAATTTAAGGATTTTTCCTATTAAGTTGTTTTATTGACGAGATCTGCATTTTGAATAATTATGATTTAGTATAATTGTCCTTTCGGTTAATTTTCATTCAAACGATGTACAATTCGAATAAATGTTTTTTTGAATAATTGTTTTTGAATAATTGTTTTCGAACAATTATCTTCGAACAATGTTCACATAATCAAGAAACGTATTAGACTAGAACATACGGTTGCAATTAACAACTAGAAAAGAGTTCCACGAGCGAGAAGTGTTAATATTTCCCATCAGTTTCATTTTTAGAGGCATTAAAAGTTATAAGCCATTTCTTGCCCCACATAACAACTGATTTACGATCATTTTCGAAATCAGTTGCTAGTTTTACTTGATTGTACCTATCGTAAGTTTACTATGAAAACAGGAGTAATTAGTTGTCATCAGCATAAATACCTAGTTGGTAACTGATGACATCGGAAAGGTCGTTGATGAAAATAAGAAGCAATTTAAGTCGAAGGATAGAACTCGGCCTCTCCGCATTAATGTGAAAAGATCTAGAAGAGTGGCCGTTCAAGAGGATGTCCATCACACGATATGTGTAGAAAAATTGAATAAAGTCAAATATTCGGCAAGAGGTATACCCATTCAATTTGTGAAGAAGGTCAGAATACCAAACCCTGTCAGGGAACTTCGAAATATCTAAAGCCACAACCCGAGCCTCGACGTTGTTAAGTAAAGTTTAATAGGCAAATTCAGTAACAACCGTGAATAGATCGGCGGTTGATATAAAGAAGCGAAACTTGTAGTGTTTATCTGAAAGAAGGCCGTACGAAGTGAAATGCTTAATTAATTCAGAGTTGATTAGCACATCTAGTACTTATGCCAGAAAAAGGTAAAGGACTAATCGAAAATAAAGGGGTCTGAAGGTTCACCAAAGTTCTTAAAGACAGGAACTACAGAAGAGGATTTCAAAGAATCTAGAAAGCACTATTTTTAAATGTTAGTTTATTTCAAATCAAAACAAGAAAATTATTTCAGATTTAGTTTTTAGTTTTGATTACGTTTCAGTTCCAAAATGTAACTTGCCTTTGAAATTTCATTCTTTGCTTAATTTTCAAGAAACTTCTTTTTTTTTCGTACAACTTTATTACATTTATTTCTTAGATCAATTCTCAAGTTTAGAAACCAGTTTCTCTATTGTCTCTTTTAATATCCGCCCAAATTCTTGAGATTTTCGCTGGCTGTTACATTTTTCTGAGACTAAACCAGTCCGTTGAAAGCACAGATTACTTTAGTAAACTTTATTTAAACTCAAACGTAGAGTCCTTGAGTTTCATTTCTGGTGGAAAAACTAAAAGAATTATAACTGCTCAAATTAGCAGCGGATTCTGGCGAACATTTTCAGTCGTTTTATTAAATTAACATAATGTTTTAGAATTCTGAAAATAAAGCCACGCAAATGTAAGCTGTGCCATTCTCATATGACGTACCTGACATCTAGGGGGCCTTTTTAAAAAAAACTACCTACTCAAAAAAATCCGTGAAAGCAAACAAAATTAGTTGAGTAGTTATTAATTTATAAAATCTAATCATACAGTTGTCCAAAATGATAAACACTTGCGATACTAAAAATGTAGTGGGCATCGCAAACAATTATGATACCACGAAATAAAAATTCTCTCTATATCAAAATGTTATTTTCTAAATTGGGAATAAGAAAAGATTCTATTTACTGAGCAACACATATATGTCTATCTTGCACACCCATTTTTGTTTTGCGGGTGGTGTAATGGATATCGGCTCAGAATAAGAAATCGGAGAGCCGTGTTCGAATACCAGTCGAGTTTATGCGCAAATACAGTATGAATCATTTCTCTCTCCCAACTATAGGTTAAATAGTAAAGCAGACAAGGATATTCACCCTTGTTTAGCGGACAGTCTAGAAGTGTAAATTTAAAACCTGTATGTAGCCCTGGCGAAGCATATACTACATGCAGCTAATGAAATGATCGAGGAGTTCAAAATGACTTGACGGTTCCGACTGCGGTTGCCCTTGACTTGATATAAAGGGTGTTTCATTAAGACGGATCAAAGTCAGCTTTAAATAAATCAGTGTTATTGGTGAAAATTTATTTATTTCTTTATTGGATCATGTTATTTAAGTCATGACAATTATGTGTGAAAAATAATATTGCACAAATGCAGCACACCTCCACACGATGGTCAAAATGTTTGATGACGTCTCTGCATAGCTGCTCCTTGATGTCACCAATATGCCTTATTATCTCATCTTTCAGCTGTTGAATTGTTGTTGGCGTGTTGGCATAGACCTTACTTTCGAGATGACCCCCAAAGGAAGAAATCTAAAGGCGTCAAGTCGCACGATCGTGGTGGCCAATTGACTTCGCTGTTTCGAGAGATGATACGACCTGGGAACTTCTCATTGCATTTCTGTTTGAACGTCTATTTTCGTAATTTTCACGTTGTTTGATTATTAATCTTCCCATGGTTGAAATTGCCAAAGACTTTAGTTGTTAAATCTGAAAGTAAAAAAAAAAAAATCATTAGACGCTTAAACTTAATTCGCATTTAAAATCCGTCCAAGTTACTGGTACACCCTATTTATATGTTGTTAGCAGCGACAAATGATTTTTATATACTAAACTACATCAGGCCATAATGAGGCAGTTTTGTCTGTGACGTACATAACAAAATGAATGTACGTAACAAAAATAGTTTAATTTAGTTGTAAGCCCGTCTGAGTGCCAGATAACGTTTATGAGTATTTGATATTTGTGATAGAATTGAAAAAAATAAGTGAAGTGCCTTAATATTTCTTTAAATTTAAATTTTTAAAAACATTCTTCTTTCTCCACTTTTATGAGAATAACCCAGTTGCGAATTTAACTCTGTCATCCTTACAAAAAGGTTTTACATTTGTATTTCACTGAGTAAGCAAAATGCAACAATCATTTTCATTGGGTGAGAATATTCTTGATTATTTTCCTTTGGACAATATTGTTGATTTTATTGGTTAACACTCAGCGCAAACGTCTTTTTTTGTTTTTTAACACTTTTTCGAAAATACAACAATAGGGATTGTTAATATTCACAGCAGTGTGCAGGGAACAACATGAAGAAAAACCCCAAATTTCAAAAAGGAGACGTTACATAACTGACGTCCGTTGCCAAACATTGCCTATTCATTTTTACTGACTTTTCTGTTTTTGATTTTATCGATTATGACTATCTCATGTCAAGGTTGACATGGTTGGTTCAACAACTTTTACCGTTATGACTTCCTGGATGGTAATATATTTATAGAAGTCGATTGTCCAAGTATTCGGTCACCTACTTTTTTCTCCGTCAACTATCGTGACAGCAGCCATAAAACAAATATTTAACAATGAGAAAGAAAGCTGGGAGTTGATTCCAACCTTATCGAAAGGCATTAGTATGAAGCGAGCGTTAATAGTTTTGACTGGGATTCAAACTTGCTTTCGTTTTTTGTATCGATAGCTGTTCGGCCACTATGTACCTTTAGTTTTTTTAGGGAAGCATATATTTATTGCATTTTCATTGGCTGATCGCATTCATTCATTTTTATTGGCTGAGCTATTTCTTGAATCATTTTTCATTGTCTAATCTGATTTGAAATGATTAGAATTCCTTTGAAATCCTCACAGTATTTAGTATTATTGAAGTTATCGCTGACATTTTTGTCGAAGTTTACAAACTCTACGTTTCGTTCAATTTCGCAAACCAATCGTTTTTTATATTTTCATGAATTTTTTTATAAAAATTAATGAAAATTTATTGTACTAAGCTACGCACTCTAGTAAAAGTCAATTGTACTTTGTACCCGCTTACCTGTTTGCACTTCTCCCCAAAATTTGGTTTCAATCAGTCAATGTATGGCTATTTTAGAAGGTGTGACGGACGGATGGATGAATAGACAGAAGTCATAGAATTTTATATATAGATAAATGCATAGACTTTTTATTCTTAAAAAATGTTAGAATTCAAACAATTATATATATTATGATATTAATTAATCAATAATGTTCAATTAGAATATGAAATCATTAAAAATTATTTAGCATGTTCTCTGATTTCTGATTGGAGAGTCACAAGAAAATTACTCTGTAAATTGGTGTGTGTGTGTGTGTGTGTGTGTGTGTGTGTGTGTGTGTGTGTGTGTGTGTGTGTGTGTGTGTGTGTGAGAGGGGGAGGGGGAGAATTAAATCGAGAAGAAGCAAAAGTCTTGGAGATTTAAAAATAATTACTACCGCTCTCTCAAGTAAAAAACCCCTTTGAATGAATCAGACTTTTCCTTGATCTGCAAATTTTTAAGATAACCAAATGTTACGCTAAGTTGTGACAACTTGTAATCTAAAAAATATTTTATTGAAAAAATACATGACTATCTCTCTTGGTCTAAGCGTTAAACAACCAGAAATAATTAAAAAAACAAACATATTTCTGTTGAATTACAACCTAATCTTATATTCGGTTATCTTGCAATATTTTTCCAAGTTCATGTTACATCAGACGCTGACACATTTTGCTAACTCAAATGAGGCTCATGCTTTACTGTTGAAACGGGAATTCCTAAATTCTATACTGTCTAACGCAGACTCAACTGACCAACAGGAAGCTCCCTGTAGAACACCTGTGCTCCTGAATTACGAGACATTGTGAATTAATAGTGCGATTATTTCGCAAGAATTATTATTATATTTATCAAATAAAAGAATGGCAGATATTTATATCATATATTCAGTTGATGTGATGCACCCATGGAAACAAAAAAAGCCTCTTGTATTTAGAACCAGAAAGATAGTTATAATTTCAGTAACCCATAGTAAGAAAAGAAGGCTTTGCGAATTTGACACTCAACATACTGAAGGCAAGAGTCTTACCTAATGAGTTTGTGTAAGAAAAAAAAGGACTGAAAGCGACAATATAGGGACAAACATTAGAGAAAAGTTCCCCAAATTGGTCTTTATCAATCGTGGGGTTTTATCTATCTAAGGGGTCGATAAATGCCATGGAAACAAAAAAGCACCTCTTGTATTTAGAATCAGAAAGCTAATTAAAATTTCATTCGTATAAGTCAAGAAATAAAAGGCATTAAATAATCCAATAAAATTATACATATTTCAAGTTTATATATTAATAATTCAGTTGGTTTGCGGCCAAAGCACCGGTTCCCATACGATTACTGAAGTTAAGCAACGTCGAGCCTGGTGGGTGAACGCTTGGAAATACCATGGATGTTCAGGTGGTGTGATGGATAATGGCTCGGAATTGCTAATCGGGGAGCCGAGTTCAATTCCAGTGGCTTTATTATATTTACTTACGTGCAAAATATCCTTGAGAAAGCTATGAATCCACATCTTCTGCCTCAGTTATAGGTTAATTAGTAAGACCTGTATCACTAAACCATTATTATCTCGCCTTACCAAAAAGTCTTTCAATGTAAAAATATTTTGTGGCTTTATATAACCTGCAAAGGGTCGATAAACCGTAGAAAACAAGTCAATCAATCAATAGAAAACTAAATCAGTTACTGCCAATTCGCTAACAGCAAATAGATAAAATTTCACATCTAAATAGTTTACCGATTTAAAATATTCCTTTTTAATATAAAATATATTCAGTTTAAATACAAAGAGTTTTTGAATTAATTATAAAGTTATTAAATTTCCTATATATTTTATACTTGAGAATAATAATTGTTTTTTTTTAATTAGGAAAACTTTTTAAATTTTTATTTTCAAAGAATTTTTTTCAAAATTGTTCATTTAATATTTCGTGTTATTTTCATAAATTTAAATTAGAATGAGATAACGATCACAAAAATATTTGTACAAATTTTTAAAAAAATGAAAAACTGTAATTTATTACCGCAACGTGGTAAGAGCATGAGGATATGTATCTGATCATAGAAATAGACATAGAGTAGCGATAGTTTTGCGTCAGTGCGAAAGAAGCTGCAGGGGAGAGAATACGTCATCACTCACAAGACCGCGTAAATGATTTTAAAATCAGCCAAGGCTTGAAAATGAGGATTGTGCCCAGGTATAGCAGCAATACTCAGTTTTTGGTCTACTCTGATTCTTGTAAAGATAAGGGTCTGTAATATAATCAACACTGACCTGGCATATCGACTTTAGTCACTTTCTCACCGACATAACATGGCTTCCCTTGATCTTTTTTACAAATATTTTCATGGCAATTGTTCTTCCTAAGTGCATCGACTGCATGAATTTAAGTGTAGTACTCGATTGGCAACTAAATTCTACCGTTTTACTAATGAATTACTTAGAGGCAACAGTCTGTTATAGTCTAATAGTTTCTTTTCTCACACTTCTCGCATGTGCAACTCCCTTCTGATTTCTTACATTCCTATCGTCTACAATCTTCAAATTTTAGATACCACGCCAATCGCTATCTTCTTTCTTCCTGAATTATGTTCCTTTGTTGTCCAATCTCCTCAGTTTTTCTTATTAAATTCTTCTCATTCTCTTTTATTCCCTGTAACCCTTTGCGTCCTAGTTGCATTATTGCCTTGCGACGTGTAAAACGATTAAATAGAAAAAAAAGTTACGTACTTCCTGGAGCGATAGAATGTGACAACCATTTCTCCAGTATCATTAGAAATGGATTGTATGAGTTCCATTTGAGGTCACGAGGTGAATTTGAAACACAATAGATGCTCAAAGTATGGAGTCACATTGAGAATACAATCATTCATCTTGATTGGAGTTTCTTAGTGATGGTGATGAAAACAGTAATTGTTTAGTATTTTGACGAACTGAAACTTAAAAGCCAGTGATTTCCCCATTGAACTGTTACAGCCAGCCCAGAAGAGAGATCAGCAGCCGACCTGGGTATGAAGATAAACTACATCCGCGTCATGGGTATGACGATAAACTACGCCCAACAGCAAGGCCTTTGATCAGGAGGTTTTGAGGAGCGTGAAACCACCTCTTAATTGCTGGTGTTCCCAGGTCCGCCCTGACCCGGGGTGGTAGCACCTGTTAGGGTCCCAGATATGGGCAAATAGTTAACACCGAAACTGCTGTAAAAAGCACTATAAAAGTGTAAAAATAGGTGTTAATACCGGAAATACTCTGTAAAAAATTATTACCAGAAATAAATTTTTTAGGAAAAAAAAAATTACCAGCAATATATTTTTGAAAAAAAATATTACCGGCAATACATGTTTTAAAATAATATTACCAGCTATACATTTTTGAGGAAAAAAATATTACCAGAAATAGATTTTTGACAAAACCAAATACTACTAGGAATAAAAGTTTTCGGCATTAAATAACCCATTGAGGTTGATATGCCGTAAAACACAATAAACCATAAACCAAACCAGATCAGCAGCAAAGTACCAATCTAATTGTTTTTTTGGAAATACCCCTATAAACAGGGCTATCATCTGAATAGATGTATACTAGTCTGAGAAGAGATGTAGTGATGTAATAGATTGCGGTTCGGAATGATAAATCAGAGATCTGAGTTCAAATTCCAGTCGAGTTCGTTACATTCACTCACGCACAAATACCCTTGAGAAAAGTATGAATCCATCTCTTCACATCTGGGTTATGGGTTAAATAACAGGACAGACTAGATTTTATAGCCTTGGTTAGCAGCCATTCTAGAGATGGTGACTAGATAAAATCACTCATCTCCCAGGAAGCCTAGGTCACTCGTGACGATGCAGCGGTCCATGAAAACGCATAGTAACTGAAATTCTTCAGTCGTGTGAGTTTTACATTCTGTCGCAGGCGGAGAAAGTGTGTTTCTTTGTTTTGTTTTTTTAATCTGAGAATATTTCTAGGCAGATTGTTAATAAAAAGTAGAAAGACTATAAGATCAAGAAGAGTGCTGGGGGACGCCTGCATTGATCTCATGCGCTTCAGAAGACCGGCCATTGGTAACGACTTTCTTAAAACAATCTGAAAGAATTGTCATTATGATTGCGTAAACTCTTCTAGAGATGCCATAGCTAGAAAATCTATGTAGCAGCTTCCTTATCTTGCACTTTGTCAAAAGCCTATGAGATATCTATGAGATATCTCTTGTGGCAAAGCTATCACTCAACGCATCACTGATTCTGTGGCTGATGAGAGTTAAAACATCAGCAGTGAACCTATAAAAACTAAACCCATACTGTTTGTCGCTCAGGAAATTGTTTCAAGATTTTTTATGATACTTGTGCACAATTCGTACTATGTTTAACGAGCTTGTTTTGCAAGACATAACAAATTTTGTCGCCTTGTACTAAACTAGGTAAAATTTAATCAGTATCAGACAACACCGTTATCCTATTTGGTCACTAAATAAAAAATAAGGAATAGTACAGGATAATTAATATTACATTGTTATCTCCTTTGAAAAATATTCTTTTTTCAGTTGAGCAAAAACGCTAACTTCACAGTAATTTTTTAACCATTTCACCCCAAGCAAGGCAGTAAAGCCACTAAAACGCAAGGGGTTACTGGGTGTGAAATAATAAGAAAAAAGAAAAACATTATTAAGGAGCGAGAACTATAGAAGAGTAATGAGAAAGACAATAGAAAAAGACTGACATTGCATTTGAATTTTTGAAGATTAAAAGTTGGCTGGAAAGTATGGAACCGGAAGGGAGTTCCACAAGCGAGAAGTGCAAGAAAAGAAACTGTTAGCATAGAACTTATCGTTACATCTAGACGATTCAACTGTGAAATGATGAGAGCTTGTTACCAATCTTGTACTGCATTTAAATTCATAAAGTCTAGGTACCATAGCAGAAAGTTCATCTGAACAATTACCATGAAAGTATTTATAGAAAATGCTCAGGGAAGCAACATTACGGCGGCGAAAAAGTGACTGAAGCCGAGACGCCAGGTCAAGACCAATAATATTGCCGAGTCTTCTTTGGAAATTATCAAGGATCTTTGGATATACAGCAATAGCAATGTTGCCTTCTTCCATGCTAACACAAAGTCGCATAGAGTAAGAATAACTCAAGAGAATCTTTGAAACTCGGTTGGCCTGTTCTGCCCGCCATATTGATCCGGCATTGCATTAATTTTCAATCACTGCAAAACAGTTTGAAAGGGGAGACATTTTCTGTAATGAAAAACAGATTCAAAAGTTCGTCAAAATCTTTTTCACGTCAGAACCTGCAGAAATTTCCTCAAAATGTACTGAAGGGCTCCCTGATATATGGTAACAAGTATAATCATTCAAATAATGGTGAATATAATTGAATTAAATGTAATTATAAATTATATTTTTAAGAATAAAACTGATAAATAAAAATGGATATTATTTATGACGCAACTAAAAAAATAACATATTACTATCAATAATATTGATAACAATACTTAGATTTTACATAGAGGCATACAAAATCAGACATGACTGTGCATTTAATTATACTCGGACGTTTCATTGCCTCCCTCCAACCCGTTTTTCAAAATTCTGTTTCTGGAATGCCAGACACCACCCGAGATGTTCTTGTTTACTTGACCTACAAAGTCTTTCAGTCCAATTTTTAATTGACTCAAATTGTTCACATATTTAAAAACGTTTTGTCAATTTTTCGTTTCAACATGAATCGTTTTGCCATTTAAACTACTAATATTTTTAAAATCATTTCACTCCAAGCAAGATAATAAAAGCAACTAAGATACAAGGGGTTACTGAGAATGAAAGAAACAGGGGAGGGCAATGAAAGAATGGGAATTATAGAGACAGATGACGACGATCGATATTGCATTTCAATTTATGAAGATCGTAGTTAACAGGAAAGCATGGAATCAGAAGAATGTTCCGTCAACGAGAAGTGCAAGAGAAGAAACTATTGGAATAGAACTTGCGGTTACACCTAGCAATTTTAACAGAGAAAATATGATACCTATTTGCTGATCTAGTAGTCGCTTAAATTCGTGAAATCGAGGTACTAACGAGGAAAGCTTGTCAGAACAATTCCGACAAGTTAACGATAGCCACATAATTTCAATTTTAAGTGATTATTATTTCACACCATAACACAAATAGAGGATCACCGATTTCATCAAAGATCACCGACCCTTCATCCTGAGGGCAATACAGAGCAAAGACGAATGGGGTACTATGGATAAGTGCCACACGGAAGCACATATACGGGAGATCGGGGTCCTTGTTCTTGTGTCCCTACCACGGGAAAACCCTTCCTTGATGTAGGCACCGAGTCCGTGGTCGTGGTTATTTAGAGGGTCGTATTTTTTTATAATGGGTGAGTAGCCCGGGATTGTGAGCTCCTGTAATGGGATTGAAAGAATTGATACCCGTCTCAGACAGAAAAAAGGGGTCGGGTTTGAACTGAATAATATGGAGTTCCACTTTTGGAAATTTGGAAGGTAGACCCTTTACATTGGTGTAGGAAATGGTATACTAGGCGTTTACCTTTATTTTTAGGTTGAATTTACTATGTTTTTTCATTTTCAATTTGTTCGATTTCGTGTGTGTTTTGGTTGGTTTGGTTGAGGACTTGTAGGCAATGAGACAGTCACTCACAGGAGATGCATGCATAAATAAACTGGATTGAATGGTCCGTGGATACTGCCGTAACAGTACCCCTCATCATGGCATCGAGAGGCCCCACCGGAGACTACTTCTCTGGCACTAATTGTAGCAAGTATTTAAAGAAGACGAAAAAATAACTTGTAAGGCTAACAGTTATCTTAAATTGGTTAAACAAAAATTATGTAGCGTTACGCTTTGATTCATCACCTGGTTGGATTTTAAATGCTAGTCCTTAGGTATTCGTTGTGACTAGATGCAGAAAAATTGGCGTGATCGTATGGTGACCCCCATTGCCGAAAAAAACAGTAGAAAGACTCATTTTGGTTTATTCTTGTGCTTCAACATCGAGAGAGACGGAAGTGCTCCTAATAGACTTTGGAAAAATAGAGACATCGAAGAGTGTCAGATAGTGTTCATTATTTGTAGCGCTGGACGCCGATAGCTGGCAAAACGGTTCCTCCTTTACGGAGCTCAAACACCTTCCTTCTATATATCTTATTTATATTCTCTTCCTATTATGTTTGTTGCGAGATAGCTGTGCGTTATTTTTTCTCGTGCGTGACGTGAACGAAAGTTGTTACTTATTTATTCATTTATTTATTTATTCTCCTGGACCCTAAGAGCCGAGAAACAAACAAAAATCAGCTCTATAGCATGCGTCCAATCTAAAGCGTCCGGGCATAAGTTTATCGTGGCATCCGCTTTTTATTCAAAATTCAAACGAAAAGATCGGTATAAATTTCCCAGCTGTCACGATTTTACTCGGATGACCTTCGCCTTTGACCTCGCCGAATGAAGTAAACTTACGATTCTTATATTTTTAACATCTTGCTATATTTATTTTTTTAATAATAATAATAATAATAATAATAATAATAATGCCTGAAAGTTTAGATGCTCTCAAATATCGTGCAGACAAACACATTAACAAGATCCCTGCCAGTTTAAGAGAGATTAAAATAATTGTACTGAGTAGAACTTCTCATCTACTTAGTCGAATATTACCAATATGAAAGAAATATAAACACAGTACATGTTAAGTATCACTTAATATCAAAATTTGTGAATACAAAGAGCATGTCTTATCTGAGGTATTTCCGTATATAATGACGCCGAAACGATTGCGTCCTGGTTAAGACGATAAACTACATCTGACAGCAAGGCCTCTGTTCAGGAAGTTTTGAGGAGCATGGAACCACTTCTTAATTGCTGATGTTCCCAGGTCCACCCTGACCCTGGGTGGTAGCACCTCTTAGGGTCCCAGCTATGGGCAAATAGTTAACCCCGAAACTGGGGTCAAAACACTATGAAAGTGTAAAAATAGGTTTTAATATCAGCAATAAAATTTTTGAGGAAAAGTGATTACCAGCAATACATTATTACCAGCAATACATTTTTGAAGAAAAAAAAATTTTACCAGCAATACATTTTTTGGAAAAAATATTACTAGCAATAAAAATCGTGTCGACATTAAATAACACATTGAGGTTGATATGCCGTAAACCAAACCAAACCGGAAATGTGTTGTATTAATTAGCAATAATAATAAATAAAACGATTGACGTAACTCTTCCAATATTTATCAACACTTAAGAGCGCGATTTAAGAAAAGTAAAGACAGTGTTTGACAATGTTTAACAACATTTCAACAATATGTCTGTCTTCTTCAATTTATATTTACACTATTTACATTGTTCCGATGTTTGTCCTCATCTTTATTGTCTTATTCTCGACGTTTCGACCAATCTACGCTCCAGTCCTACTTCAGGTGATATACGTTGGTAATTCAAACCGAAGCCTTTATTTAGTCCACTGGGGTAGATTGTTCTAGTTCCACGTGTCATGCCTTTTCTGGATATCTCAGTTTCAGTTATTTCCCCTTTAGTAACTCAACTCTGCAAGTTACAAGACTGGCTTGTAAAATCTATCGTTCCACAATATAACCTAGGTTCCCCTATTTTTCTTAAAATACGCATGCACTTCAAAACATAAGCATTTATAAGCGACTCTTCCTGTGTACTTGAACCAACGTGGAAGACAAAAATATGCAAAATTGCAAATACCACCCAAACAATTTACCATATATATATATATATATATATATATATATATATATATATATATAAATCTCGGCACTGACCATACAGTTCACTTTAACATCATACAATCGTAAACCTACAGCCACTTCGTATACGAGAGATCCATTCCAATATTCGCATTTCAATTTATCTATTATGCCTAACGCGATAATCCAGTATTTTCACATCTCGGTTCTTTCGCCGTTTGATAATCCCAAATCAATTAATCTTTCATTAAGGTCTTCTTTACGATTCGATAATCTCAAATCCAACATTCGTTCATCAAGTCCATGTTCTCTAATCAATAAAGGTTTGTATCACGTTGAAACATTGGTTCTTGTGCGATCACCAAAGTTAAGCAACGTTGATCCTGGTCAGTACCTAGATGGGTGACCGCTTGGGAATACCAGGTGTTGTAAGCTTGGATGTGCAGTTGGTGTAAGGGATAACATCTTGAAAATGAAAATCGGAGGGCCAAGTTTCAATTCCAGCTGGGTTCGTTATATTCACTTACACGCAAATATCCTTGAGAAAGGTATGAATCATCTCTTCTCCCCCAGCTATGGATTAATTAGTAGGACTTGTATCAGTGAATCATTATTATCTCCAAAATAGTCTTATAATCTAAAATATTTTCTGGTTTTAAATAATCCGCAAAAGGTTGATAAGCCATAAACACAAATCATTCTAATTGGTAATTGAAAATCCAATCAAGGCCCTATTCTCTAATCAATGATTCCAAATCCAATATTCGCTCATCAAGGCTCCATTCTTTGTCCGATAATCTCAAATCCAATTTTCTCACGTCAAGGCCCTATTCAGTGTTCGATAATGTTAAATACAATATTCGCTCTTTAAGGCCCTATTCTTTGTTCGATAATTCGAAATCCTATATTAAAACATCAAGGCCCTATTTTCTGTTCGAAAACTCTAAATCCAATATTCTCTCGACAAGGCTCTATTCTCTCTTCGATAATCCTAAATCCAATATTCGCTCATCCAGGCTCTATATACTGTCCGCTAGTCACTAGATCAAAATTCGCTCATCAAAACGCTTTTCCAATTTGTCTACAATTTTCAATAATATAACTACATTTTCCTCGTTCGATTAGCTCATAGGACAATTAATTTTCAGTAATAGACATATCCAGTAGAAGCCCTCATATCCGAACTTCAGTAGTTCGGATATGAGATCGGTTTCGGATATAATGTAACATGTGTAATAACAAAACACAAGAACTTATCGCAATATATGAATAATTAAGTGTCTCACGAAAGTAAATATTAAATTGCAATGTTTAATGTTCAATAAGTTTTATTTTCAATTGTCTTTCTTATTTCTTTTCTCGTTTTGCTTACTTTTCACTGTTTTAGATTTTTTTAAAGTAAGGCATTTCTGCAAATTACGTGCACTTGTAACATTCTGTAATATTGAACATGAATTTGATGACGTCATAAATAGCTTCCTCTACTGAATCTCAGTCTTCTTTATCATCCTTCATATTTTCACCATTATCAGAAGAATTTGACACTCCAAATCATTTTGAAGTGATTCTACCGTTGAATTCTTTGTAATTCATTAGCCTTCTTCATTTATTCATTCTTTTAAATCATCCGAAGTGAGAGTATTCAGTAGATCCTCTTTAAGCGCAAGTTTTAGTGTTGATGTTTTTGTTAATTTGCAATTTTAACAAATTAGGAGCTTCGTTCAGTTTTTCAATAATCTCTAATTTCTGACGTAACGTAAAAGAATTTCTTTTCCTTTTTCTTCCAACTGAAATGCAGGACATTATGTGCTGAGAAATGTCAAGTTTCTAACAATTATCTGCAAAGAAAAATGTTAGAATGTAGCAGATTCCTACAACATCTAAATGGCAACACTCAGAAGTTCCGATATGTGGAAGTTCGGATATGAGGACTTCTACTGTATTTATATTACAGATTTTACAAGTATTAGACAACTGAGGTCAGAATCCCGGGATCAATGATTTTTGACTGCTTTCGATTATTTTGTCCCGTTTTTTTTTATTTTCTGTTTATCGCAAAGATCTATGCCGATAAATTCTTTGGTCGCTAAAGCAGAGTGAAATAGAAACTAAATTAACTTTAGACGAGACTTGAATTTACAACCCATATCTCAGGAGTTGACGGAAAGAAAGAGAAAACTTTAATATTGGTTTCGTCAACAAAACAACAAGAATGTTTTCTGAAATTGAATCCTTATCATATGTCCCCATTTCGCTAACCATAAAATTTGTCCGCGAGTCACAGATGGGAAATTATTTCTGCTTGGTTTAACAAAATGAAACTAAGGAAAGAATTGCTTATTTTTCTTCTGCTGTTTTTACTTCCAGACAAATTGGAAATAAGTTTCGCAGAGTTAAGATATGTGACATATGAAAATGTGTTTCGGGTTTAGATTTTAGCCAACTCAGCAAATTCATTGTCGCAACTACAAAATACATTTCAAACTTATAATATCCTTATGTGAGGTGTGGCGTAGTGGGAGAGCAGTCGAGCTTGTTTCTTTCATGTGTTTGAAACTCCACCGCTACCGTATGAAAAATCATACAAACAATTTCAAGCTTCCAGATGGAGTGACTTCATAGTGGCAGCAATAGCGATCGGTTCTGATTTGGTATCTCGGCTTCAGTTACTTTCCCAACGCTGTAACAGAACTTTCCTCTGCCTTATGTATAAATATTTTTATGGCAATTGTTCTGATGAGCTTTCCTCTTTGGGTCATATAGGAACGAGTTAGGACTACATAGAGACTGAGGTATTATGGTGACTGTAGTAAGAATGGTAAGTAAGAATGTGTTGTTTCGATGTAAGGAATACTGTGGTATATTAGGGTCAGTAATCGTGGCTAGCTAAGTTTAAGATGACAGATTGAAGACCAGTTTTCCCCCATCACCCCTTTTGGCCTTGTGCCACATGTTTGTATTATTCAAAATAAATATTGCTTTCCTCGACCTCATTAATTTAAGACTGGCAGCGAAGTCACATCATTTTAATGTTGAAATTGCTATATGTAACCGTAAGTTCTATGCTAAGAGTTTCTTCTCCCCAATTTCTCACCTGAGGAACTCTCTTCCGGTTTCTTGCTTTCAGATAACAGCCATTCATAATGGTGGTGGTGGGGGGGTGAAAGTCCAGTGCTCGCCGGTAGAGAAGCAATCCCACTGCCTCCATCATGTTTAATAAATGGGTTTAACTCAATGTGGATAATATCGCTCTAAATTCCTTACACATGTCTCTGAAAGAACTAGGAGTCCAACCAGGATTTATTAGCGGCGGTCACGATCTTAAGATATGCAGATGACACTGTGTTGATAGCAGACACGGAAAGGAAACTATAAGAACACTTACAGAAGGTAATGAATGAAACCGAGAAGAAAGGATTAGACATCAATTACAAGAAAACAGAATGAATGGTTGTTAGCAAAAGGATGAACACAACATGTAAATTAGAAATTGGAGATACCAAAATCAAACAAGTTCAAAAATTTAGATATGTGGGAAGTGTTTTTACAGAGAACGAGAAGTGCGTTACTGAAAGTCGAAGGCGTATTGGGATTGACAAAGATGCCTTTCAAAAGCTAAGCAGAGTATTAAGAAAGAGAAAAAATTCGTTAGAAACAAAGAAAAGAGTACTGAACAGTTATGCGATATCTGTCCTCCTATATATATATTTTTTAAGCATTTCACCCCAAGAAAGGTGGGAGTGCCCCTAACACGCAAGGGTAAAGAGAAGGACGAGGATAAAAATCAGGGCATTGGAAGATGTCGATTGACATTACATTTAAATTTTTGAAGATTATAGTTATCAGGGAAGCAAATAAGAGGGGAAAAAATATTACCAGCAATATATTTTTGAAAAATTATTACCATCAATTCGTTTTTGAAAATTATATTAACCGCTATACATTTTTGAGGAAAAAATATTGCCAGAAATAGATTTTTGACAAAAAATATTACCAGGAAAAAAAATTGGCGGCAATAAATAACCTATTGAGGTTGACCTGCCGTAAAACAAACCAAACCAAACCAACATGTAAATTAGAAATTGGAGAACCAAAATCAATCAAGTTCAAAAATTTAAATATCAGTGAAGTGTTTTTACAGAGAACGAGAAGTGCATTACTGAAATTCGAAGGCGTATTCGGATAACCAAAGATGCCTTCAAAAGCTAAGCAGAGTATTAAGAAACATAAAAAAAAAAACTTTGTTAGAAACAAAGAAAATACTGAACTGTTACGTGATATCTGTCCTCCTCAATGGCAGTGGATGCTGGACAATCTCCTCAAAGATAAAGAAAGGACTTGAAGCAACAAAAATGTGTTTCTACAGAAGGATGCTGAGGATACCATAATCCGAACATGTGAGCAATGACAAAGTTTTAGAGAAGATGGAAACAAAAAGGAAAGTTATACTTAACATCAGGAAGAGACAGTTGGAATTTTTAGGGCACATAATGAGGAAAGAGGGCTTGGAAAATCCGATACTCACAGGACAGATTGAAGGCAAGAGAGACAGGGGAAAACTACTCATATCATACATGAGAAGCTTGGGAAAATGAATGGCGGCCAGGGTTTAGGAGAAATAACAAGAAAATCTCCTTCCATTCTCCTACTGCCTTCGATTATAGGCAAACAATTCAAATTTGGATTCCTTTTTTTCCACTGCTCAGTGGTTCGTTTTCTATATTCTCTGATACATTTGAACCATTTAGTTTTGTGTTTTCTCCTTAATATTTTTGATGGAGAAAGGTAGGACCTGCAACTCTTCCAGGAAATACATTTTTTATTAGTATTTTAGAAACAGTTGACAGTGGAAATATTTTTACGATTTGATTTCACAAGGGTTCATTTACTCAGCAAACTCATGAGCACATTAACATCTGTTGGCTTAAAAACTGAAAAGACGTTTTATTTTATCTTTAATTCAGGAGATCGTCCTCGCATTGAACTCTTTTCAAATTAACTGGATTCGATCCCGGATCTATAATAAAAAATAAATCAAGCAACAATTAACTCTCTTTGAGTAAATCCAGCCAGCATGATATCTTACTTTTAATTTTCGTGGATACATTAACGACGTTTAAGCACAATCAAGGTTTTCATTTCGCCCGGATCACGTTCCTCCTCGGCCTTTGAAGAGGAGTAAAGGCTTGTTCCGTGTTTCCTGTTTAGGATTGGGTTTCTGATTTCCTCTAAAATCTTTTTCCTTCTCTTTCACTTGCGTCTTGGTAGCATTATCACCTTGCTGGGTGGTGGCTCTTACATCTTTTTCTAAAAAAAAAAAAAAAAAAAACATCTTGATCTTTGTAATTATACGCTTTTTCCATAGTCGTGGTTACTATTTAACACAGGCCTTTTGAATTCTCCTGTTCAGTGAGAATGTTCTCGATACGGTACTAACAAGATAAACAAAGTCATCAACCACGCCTATAAGCTTATTGTATACAAAGATACTTGGCACTGTGTAGGGCTTTCCCGTTACAGGCTGATATGTGACTACAGTATTTTTAGTAAGTATCAATGCAAGCCCAGGTGAAGTTCCATATTAACCCTCAGCCACAAGATCGCAATCATTTGCATACCACGTTTCGTGTAAGGTTAACAAATAACACCGTTTTAGTTGACATTCTCCTGATATAGACCTGTTTAACAAGTGTAATATTGGAGGGATCGAGACTTTTCTCATACAGTCTCAGTTACGATGGACTGGTCATGTCTTGAGAATGTCTGATGACAGGATACCCAAGATCCTAATGTACAGACAGTTAGATCAGGGCTACAGGAATGTAGGATGGCCATGGCTAAGATACAAAGACAAGCTGAAAAGCAACTTGTCAGCTGTCAATATACCACATAACACATATTGAGCGCTTAGCCTTGGAGCGGGTAGAATGGAGATCAACGTGTTTTAGTGGACTCAACAGTTTTCAATCTGCTTGTCTGAATCATCTTCAAGAAGCGAGAGCAAGAACTAAAAGGTCAGTCAATCTAACAGTGATCTCATCTCACAATCCTCACACTTGCTCCATATGTGGCCTCTTTTGTAAATCACTAGCGGGTCTTAAATGCCACTTAAGATTATCGCACAAAATTTCATAACTGAATCTGTCAGATCTTCATACGTCGAAACCGACGGAAGAGTCCATATATATATATATATATATATATATATATATATATATATATATATATATGAAGTTTCCAACCTTCAGGCCAAAAGATTGCGTCGAAGCATAAAACAGTCTGTCACTGTTTAGTGTTGACCTCATATGAGGGATTTCGAAATTTAATACCGCCTTTATTTTTTAACTTTAATTAACAATACTATAGTATCATAGAGAGTAGATATGGGAAATAAATTTACACTCGTTGGGAAAGATTAGATCTTTTAAATGGCGTTCATTTTTAGCGGCATACACGCATCCCCCTTTTTTAAGGCTTTTTCCATCACAACTCTAAGCATTTCAAGCCCCAATGCACTTATTTCTGTCTAAACGTTGTCTTTCAGCTTTTGGAGAGTCTGAGGTTTGTTGATATAAAACTTTTCTTTGGCATAGTCGCAGAGCAAGAAATCAGAGCTTGTCAGATCCGAAGAACTTGGTGGTCCATTTAGGGTGCAACCGTGAGAAATTAGTCTTTTCCTCCAAATTTGCCTGAGAATGGATTGTGGCCATTGTCGTACGTCCTGATGCTATATCTTGTACGAAAACAGTTTGATGCATTTAAAAGCTTGTTGGTGTGATGTCCAAGAGATCCAAAATTATCGAGGCCGCCTTCGGGTTGATACACTCGGATCTTCGATAATCTCCGTTACTCGCTGAAATACTCCTTCGTTCCTAACAGAATGTGGTATGCCGCTTCTTGGAGGGTCACTTACTGAACCTTCTCTCTCAAAACATGGAGAATCTCTCATACCGTAATAGCGAAGATATGCTCATTGGGTTTGAATTATTGATCCTTGATTTTGGTACAAATATTTCACTACTTGTGTTCGTTTTCTTGACTTCATAATTTTTTTTTAATATCTGGCGCTTATGGATTGGCTTCCTTCTCTATTCTAGTACAGTTTTTTGGAAGATTTTCCACTCTACAATTTCTTTCTAACAGATGAAATGTCACAAGACTAGCGCTACTCTATCGCCATTGTTTTAAATCGAGTTCATCCCAGGCAATGCAATAAAGCCACTAAGAGACAAGGAGTTACTGGGTGTGGAAGAACTAGAAAACAGAAACATTACTAATGAGCGAGAATAAAAGAATAATAATCAGGTGGACAGTAGATAGCGATTGACATTGCATTTAAATCTTTGAAGATTAAAGCTGGCTGGAAAGCATGGAGCTGGAAGGGAGTTCTACAAGCGAGAAGTGTGGGAAAAGAAGCTGTTAGCATAAATCTTACATTTACATCTCGCCAACTCAACTGTAAATTGATGAGATCTCGTTGCCAATCTTGTACTTCGCATAAATTCAAAATGTCTAGGTACCATAGCGGAGAGCTCATCCGAACAATTACCATAAAAGTACAAAGATGCAACTTTACGGCGATGGGAAATTGACTGAACCCAAGACGCCAGAACAGGGCCAATAGTATTTCTGATTCTCCTTTGGATTTTATCAAGTATCTCTAGATATATAGCAGAAGCAGCCGACCATAAGTGGCAGCAATATTCTAAGTATAGACGAATGGTAGATTTATAGATATGCAAGATATATTCTGAAAAGAGAAATTGTCTCACATAGCACAGCGAACCAACTTTCTTAGCAGCTGACCTATCAATGGACTCAATATAGTCTTTCTACTTCGTATAAGCCGAGAACATTAGCCCAGAAAGGAGTCTCTCGGGTGATTAATGGGGAGCAGTTCAGCTTTGGAGGCGTTAAAATTAACAAGCCATTCTTTGCTCCAGTTAACAACAAACTGGATGTCGTTTTTGAGATCATCCGCCAATTTGACCTTATCGAACTGATCAGGCTTATTATCGAGACAAGAGTTTAATGGTTGTGTCATCAGCATAGATACCAAGTTGAGAGCTGATGTCATTGGGAAGGTTGTTAATGAAAATTAAAAACAAAGTAGGACCACGCATAGAGTCCTGCATTATTACGGAAGGATCTAGAAGAGCGACCATATAAAGCAGCAGTATTCTAAGCCAAGATGCTTGATTAGGACCAATAGTATTGCTGATTATTCATTGGATTTTATCAAGGATCTCTTGATATCAGAAGCTCCGGGCCACATATGGCAGCAGTATTCTAAACATAGGCGAATGGTAGGTTTATAAATATGCATGATATATTCTGGAGAGAAAAAAATGTCTCACACAGCACAGCGAACCAACTTTCTTAGTAGCTGACCTAGCAATGGATTCCATGTAGTCTTTTTACTTCATGTCAGCCCGAGAACAAAGCTAAATTCCTTAATTCCATCAGTTCACACTTGTATAGCTAAGACCTGCTAAGCCACATACACAGAGGTGGACTATCCCTATTCATTCCATATTCCAATTGTAAGAAGGAAGTTCTAGTCGGACAACTTCTTCCAAGCGCCGCTGTTTTTGGAACAGTCTCCTGAGAGGATGCTTCCTCGATCATTACAATGTTAATCCCTTTAAGTCAAGAGTTGACTGCTATCTAACATACATATCCTTATAATCTACAATTCTTACGCCTATAAATCAGCCTCATACAGTAACACTCTACCTTAAGTGGCTATTGAACCTTGTGTTGGTTTAACAATAGCGTAAAAAAGATTATTACAGTGATGTATGTTAATATTTTTCAAGAAGTTTTGTTTCTGCCAATTATAAAATTTGATTCGGGTGTAAATATCAGAGACTCTCAGACTTCGAATCCATTGTAAACGAATCCCACCACCAGTAATTTAAATTCTGTTTTTTTGTTTGCTTTTTTTTTAATGCCAATCTATCTTCGGGATGTAGGCGATCATGGCTCTCCACAGATTGCTTTACTTTATTATCGCTGACTTGTCGTTACTTCTTAGGAAAGATAGGGGAGTGTTTACCTATCATCTTTTCCATTCATTTGAATTCACTTTTGTCCCTCTCTCTGAAACACGCTGCTTTCCAATGCTAAACAGCCCACTCTACTATTATATCTAATCAATCTTGTGAGGAGGGAGATTAAGTTTTGCCTTTCTCAGCACACTTGGCCTGGATTTGAACTCGGTTAGTCTACTCCGCTTACCGTACTGATAACCATTGAGGTTTATACGCATCCAGTAAAAATAACCCTTAAGTAATAACAATTTGTCGGATTAATAAATAAAAAAATTCATTCCATCAGATCTAATGAAGGTTTTCCCTTAGAGAAACACATGTTCAAATCCTGTCGGAGAGCGCATATTTCTCTTAAGACTCAGGCCGGTAGACGAAAATAAATACAATTTAATAAATAAACGAACTGTCTACTCAGATACGGGTATCCACTAAACTATCATTTAAGTAATAAACGTCCTTTAACAACATATGTAGCAATAAAATAAAAAGAACTGATGATTATACAATTTTATACATTAGGATTAATAAGGCGAATGGGGACATTAAATTGCAAATAGAAAAAATACGGGAAACTAAAATAGAGGGTAGGAAGAGGGTGTAAAATGTTGTGGGGTGTGTAACTCTCGATCACCCTTATCTTAGTGCCTAGGGAATGGTCATGAGTTAAACAGAAGTTGTAAGTGATTGTGTGGGTCAGGGCAAACATCCTGCTGAGAAAGTCAGAGAAATGGGGGCACATTCCTGGCCTGTGAAACTTGAGGAGAAATTCAATGTGAAATCTTCCACTAAATAATTGAAGACAGGTTTGGATTTTCATGAGCTTGAGATCAATTTGACTGGGTGATGAATGTGATGGAGACACACACACACACACACACACACACACGCGTGCATATACACACACACGCATATATATATATATATATATATATATATATATATATATATATATATATATATATATATATATATATATGTATATATATTTCCATACACTTAAGTGTATGTAAAGGTTCCGTAGGACCCTGACTAAGCAAAAAAGCAGTTGTAGGAACTTTTAATTTCTTATATATATATATATATATATATATATATATATATATATATATATATATAGCGATATCAAAGATAGACAGAAGACAAGCAGTCTTGTCAATAAAGTGCTATCCTGAAGGTAACATCAATCAGCAAAGTGACAAAACGTTTACTTGTATTAATTATATATATATATGGGGGGGTGCGTGTGTGTATGCGTGTGTATTCATTATATTTTCTGTTTATACTTTATTTGTCGGACTTAATCCATTTTTATATATATATATATATATATATATATATATATATATATATATATATATATATATATATTCTCGTAAAAATGCAACTATAATAACCTCATCCACATGTAAAAAAAGGTTAAAAATAATGGAAGCATTATTAATAAAAAAGAAAAAGCCAACACTCAATATGGCATCAACTATGAACTCAGCCACGATGTGCTGACCCTGTTTGTAAAATAAACATTTTTTATTCCTATTGCTCTAGGTAAATCCATACATTCAGTTAAAAATAAAAATAAAAATAAAAATCATCCTTGATAATGAAATAGTCAAAAGCCCTCGTACATACAGAATATTTGGACAATTTTTACACACTTTATATCCAGAAAACAAAATACTTATACGAACACAAGAAAAATGAAATAAAATACTTAATCGCCTTACCTTGCCAGTCACGTTTAACGAAACTTGTATATATATATATATATATATATATATATATATATATATATAGATAGATAGATAGATAGATAGATAGATATGGGTATGATAAAAATATACATATACGCACATATATTTGCACGTACGTATATATTTCTTTCTCAGGTTATATAAAAACAGTAATCAATGTTAAACAGAGCTATTAAGTATATATTTATGGTTATACATAAATTGAACGTCGATAGGACGACTCGGAGTTTCATTCGACCGAGCAATCTTCAGGTGTGAAATATAGAATATCAAACGACTAATATAATTAACAATTGTTTTTTATACAAGTTTACAAGTTTTATTAACAATGATCGACATTCTGTGTTAATTGAATTTATCCATCTTCTTTTCCAAACTGTGATTCACCTTTCGCACACCTAGCTCCTGCAGATGCAATGAATAATCGATATCAAGACTCTGTTCAATCTTTTGTCTCCCGTGAGTCATATGCAAGTGTGATAAACAGGAAAGTTATTTTTGTTTTATCGGATTTAATTTCAAACAAAATATAGCGGCACTTTTAAAAAAAGGAGCTACTGAAAACAGTTTTTAATTTTTTGCCTTTGTCTTTAATTTTTTTTAATTTCTGAAGATTATTCATATGAGTCGAAAATTTGGAGGAGCTTTCATTTCGGGTAATTATTATCTGCAGCAGACAGGTTTGCGATGGATGATATAATGACAATATTCTCCACACGTGACAAATACTAACGTTATTTTCAGTTAACAATATGAAAATAGCGTTTCTCTACATTCCAGTTGCGAGAAACATTCTGTTTTTTATTTTTATTAGTTACCTTGTTCAATTAAATTCATTTCGTATTTTGCTTTGATAAAGTTCACATTGGACGAAACGCGTCAGCAATTACTAGTTTTCCTATTGTCATTTTTATTATATATATATATATATATATATATATATATATATATATATATATATATATATACGTAGCATATTTTCATTCAAACTGGTTTGGTTAAATAATTTAGACATATCATGTCGATTAGTTTTCGTTGTGATCCTTTCAAGTTCGCGATAGTCTTAGAAAACTGAGAAAAATTTAAAAATTTTCTTTCAAATAGTTTTTATTTTCCCAAGTGTTTTCAATCTCATCTGAGACCATTTTAGGTAGGTTAAGTTGTCTAGCAGTATTTGGGAAAATAAAAACTATTTGAAAGAAAATTTTGGTATTTTTTTAATCAATTTTCTAAGGCTACCAAGAAATTAATCCGCGAACTTGAAAATCACAGCGAAAACTAATCGACATGATATATATATATATATAAATTATTTTATATATATATATATATATATATATATATATATATATATATATATATATATATATATATATATATATATGGTGTGTGTCAGTGTGTGTGTGTGTGGTTGATAAAAATCAGATCAAATTTTCAAGAAATTGGTTTGGCTGAGAACTTTTCGACGCTTCTTCGTATGTATTACTTCCTATAAGGAAATTCATTTTCGTATTAAACATATTTTCTTGTCTGCATTCTACAAAACGTGCGTGCACGCGGACACACATACATACACACAATCATATATATTTATATATATGTGTATATATATATGGGTGTGTGTCAATGCATAGTGACATGAGTACAATATGTGAATATATATATATGTGAATATATATATTTGTGTGTGTGTGTGTGTGTGTGTGTGTGTGTGTGTGTGTGTGTGTGTGTGTGTGTGTGTGTGTGTGTGTGTGTGTGTGTGTGTAAGAACTTTTTTAAAATAATTTTCCAAAAATAATTAAATGTCGCTAGAAATGATTTGGGTCATAGATTTAAATATTATGAAGCTTAGGTTGTGAGCAATTTAATTTTGTTTTCTCATAAAACCCGAACATTTTGCTGTTCAAATTTACTAATTTCTTCTTTCCCCACTTTTGAGTGTTTATGAGTGTGCATGTGTCAGGCTGGGTGGGTGTAACGTCAACCAAATTTGACACAAGCATAAGAGATTTTGATACAATGCCCTTGTTGTCTATACATTTAGTGCAAAAATATGTTTGGAAATTTCACAATGACTTAAAAGTAAAAGTTTTAAGTTTAAATGCGCACAATTTATATCTACATATACACAAACATATATCTACATATACACAAAATATAAAACACAAAATATTTATTTTATATATATATATATATATATATATATATATATATATATATATATATATATATATAATACACACACACACACACATATATATATACATATATATATATGAAGAAATACAGTCTTAAGATGTGCTATATTTATGGGATAAAGTGCTCAATATCAGAGATAGAGCGTGTGTAAATATAAAAGTGAACATAGAAGTCAACACTTAGAGGCAACAGTCTGTTGTCTGTTTCACGCTAGATGCGATCTAGCTAGATTGCATCTAGCGTGAAACAGACTGTCGCCTCTAAGTGTTAACTTCTATCTTCACTTTTATATATATATATATATATATACACACATACACATACACACAGACCTTTTATTAAATTCAACCGACGTATTTTTTCAATTTTTCAAATAAGAAGTTGTATATCAGAATCGAAATTGTGGATAGACTATTCGAAATTCATGTTTCTTTCAACAATTCGGGACATCTTTTGGATTGACATTCGGGAGATCTTTTGGATTAACATTCAGGACATCTTTTGGATTAACATTCAGGACATCTTTTGGATTAACATTCGAAACATCTTTTCGATTAATATTCGGGACATCTTTTCGATTAACATTCGGGACATCTTTCGAATATATTAAAATTATAATTTTTGATATCATCTTGATCCAGTTTTTATAAAGTCCTTTTCTTCATCCGTGGATACACGCGTCCATGTCTAGCCATCAGAACTGAAATAAGATCTACCCAGCTCCTTCCCAAGAACTGCTGCTTTCTGGAACAAACACCTGAAATGATGCTTCCTCGAACAATACAACTTTAACTTCTTCAACTCTAGAATCAAACGTTATCTATTCTACATATCCTTATTATCTGTATTTACTTTTGCGTCCATACGACAACCTCAGTCAGTAATTCTCTACTTTCAGTGTCTCTTGCGCCTTATACTGGGTAAAGATTTTGGGAAGAAAAAACTGTTCAACTACCTACACGAATGATTTGATTATAGTGGTGAAGACTTTTTTAGAACCAATCAGATTGCTCGGAAGAACTAATAACAGAGAAATGATGAACACGTAGTCTTCAAACAAACCTCCTCGTGCCCGAAACTTCTCCACCAGCTATGGATTAAACAGTGAGGGTTTTATCTTGAAAATCGTTGTTATTCTCATGGAATCTCATGCAATATTCACGCAATTTGTTTCGGCTTTAAATGACCAAGAAAAGGTTGATAAGCCGTAAATATCAATCAGACAATCAAAAACCTTCGTTAGTTCTATATTCTGTGAGGGGAAAAGAAATACAAAAAAAAAATGAGAAACGGCTATTTGTTTTTTAAAAGAAGAAAGATGACATTGGAATATGCGAAATATCTATCAATATACGAAGCCAATCAACACGTACAGTATACCACTACAAACAACCCTGATTAATTCCAAATTACACACAATGTTCTTCCGCAATGGATATTTTACTTACGAAAGAAAGCATATCGTGTTAAAATCCATACGATGCCAAATTTATGCACGTGACTGACATACCCGTCTCCTTCAACTTCTTCAATTCCCAAACGATGCTCCTTATCAATTATCTGGATGCCCAACCCGAAGAGATTAATGCATACTGGTAAGTGTTTCGAATCAGGGTCAGGCGTTCGTGCGTAGAAATGAAAACTGAACAATTTTTACTTATCTTCAATAGTGAAGAAAATATTTTGATTTTTTGAGATTTTATATCGCATCAAATGTTAAGTTTTCGGCGAAAATATGAAATTGTCGGAAATCTTCTGATGGCGATACATGGAGGTGTGTGTATCGATGGATTGAAGCAAATATAAAACTGTTTGAAAATAGATAACGTTTCCGCATGAATTCATGCCTCGTGTGCTCATAGAGAATAAAAACAAACCAGGTGTTTTAATGTGTACAATAATAAATTTAGTAGAGAAGATAAGGAACTGCACACGGAATACGTTGCGTTAGGTGTAGTTTTGTCCAACTCAGCAAAATGCTGCCAAATCAAAATTAAAGACAGTGGATTCCAAACGGTGTGGCTCGCCTCATAGGTGCGGTAAAAGAGGATAGCAGGTGAGGCGGAATAGGATAGCAGGTAAGGCGGAATAATTGAAAGATAATCAAAGATTTAGAAACAGTTTTTTTTTTTTAAATCAGATTCCAAAAATAAATATAATTTCAAAATTTAAAATATTATTATGGATGACATGTAATTGCATACACGAGTCCCAATATAAATAATTATTGACCGATTTTATCATTGCGATATATTTGCATTATATCAAGTATTAGGAATATAATAACTAGGGTCCGTAAATTGGAGGAGAGAGTTATCAATGATAATGTTCTGACTTCGAATCCGCGGTTATCTCCCTTTAACCTTCTTTCTGGACCTTCTTTTCCGTGGGGGTACTTGTGCCTTTTTATCTTTATCTTATCCTTCTGTCGGATTCCTATCCATATTTGCTCTACATTTGACTCCAAACTCACAATTATACTCAGTATTAATGTCTCTCGTTTCTCCAGCACCACATAACAACCAGTTAATAAATAATACATGTCTTGCTATTTCTCATCTTTGTATTTTTGTACATATAAATGTACGGGTTTATAATTATTTATTCAGTGTTATAATTCCCTTTCACCATTACAAAATATAATTTCTAAAAGTGAAAATATCACCGCGATATAGTGAAGAATTTCCAAGTGTTCATCTAAAATCAAGAAAACATGAATCAAAATATATGGATATATATTCATATATCAATATGGAGTTACAATAATAAATGGAAAAAAAAGATGTCATCGGTTTAGACCAGTGGTTCCTAAATGCATAGGTGCGACGAAAGACGATAGCAGGTGCGACGAAAGACGATAGCAGGTGAGGCGGAATAGGATAGCAGGTGAGGCGGAATGATTGAAAGATAAGCAAAGATTTAGAAACAGTTTTTTAAAAAAAATCACATTCTAAAAATAAATATAATTTCAAAATTTCAAATCTTATTATGGATGACTTGTAATTGCATACACGAGTCCCAATATAAATAATTATTGACCGATTTTATCATTGTGATATATTTGCATTATATCAAGTATTAGGAATATAATAACTAGGGTCCGTCAATTGGAGGAGAGAGTTATCAATGATAATGTTCTGACTTCGAATTCGCGGTTAATGTTTAAACTATTCAGCTCTATAGAACCGTTTTCTCATATCAACGATTAAAAATAAATTCAAGGGAATGAATGTCGTGGGTCTTGAAAAACATTCTTCTTCATGGGTTCTCGTAGTTTGGCGCTACAGAATCACAAACAAAATAAACGTGTCAAATAACAGAAACCACATCACTTGAAGAGCTTCAACAGCAGTAACAACTAAAATGGATATCACATATAACTGAAAGAGAAAATAATGACATGATCAAGATGTTGACTTTTCCCAATTCCTTATACAAATGGTTATGAAGAAAACCTCCATAAATATTAGAAAAAGTGTTAACGCTTAGTGGACTTGGGAAACATATTTTTCAGACAAACTCCGTTCAAAGAAAGATTTTATAAATTTTTAGTTAGAATCAGTTCTACAGAAAGCAACATCCTGAATGACTCAGCAATCCGATTCTGAGACTAAAGTAACCTCTCCGGTGCGCAGATCTGGCCGATAATGAATGAAGACCTTAAGATGTCCAGACAACAAGCCCCACCTTCTCGGCCTCATCGATTAAATCCAAAGAAATTTTAAAACAATATGTTTGGGAACGGGTTGGCTACAATTGCCGGAAGGGCGTCTATATTGAACGCCTAGCGCCTTAAAGACGCCACTTAGGATTTCCTGTCTGGATTTTCTATCATAGACGTTTCCATGATTAGATATAGCCACAAGGCAACGGGAGTTTGAATTCTACGTTTTCTTTCCCATACAAGGTATTGCCTTCCTAGATTGAGGAAGCATATCTACCTGAAGCAAATATATATATATATATATATATATATATATATATATATATATATATATATAAGTGAACATTGCAGTCAACACTTAGGGTGACAGGCTGATTTCATGCTGACGATTGCGTCTAGCATGAAACAGCCTGTCACCTCTAAGTATTGACTTCAATATTCACTTTTATATTTACACACTCTATCTCTGATATTGAGCACTTTATCCCATAAATATAGCACACCTTAAGAGTATATTTCTTCATATATATATATATATATTTGAGATGAGATGTTGTAACTATTTACAATATTTACATTATTCGGACTGTTGTCCTCATCTTTATTGTCATATTCACGAGAGAATTAACTGAAATATTCAGAAAAGGCATGGCACATGGAACTAGAACAATCTACCCCTGTGGACTAAATAAAGGGTTCGGTTCTAAATTCCTGAAGAAGGCCGAGGCGTACAACGACCGAAACGTCGGGAATATGACAATAAAGATGAGTACAGAAGTTCCGAATATTTACATATATATATATATATATATATATATATATAGAGAGAGAGAGAGAGAGAGAGAGAGGGAGATAGACTTATTTGAAATAGACGCCCCATTTTTATTTATTTACTAGACTACTCATGACACCTTTCGTCACTGACGGTTCAGGTTATAAAACATTGAAGTTGATTTCAACATTCCATTAAAATATAAGTTAATTTTATCATGATTCAGTTAAATATTTCAATTTATCCGTGTCATCCTTGGTCTATTTAAAGTTCATGTTTAACATTTTACCGATTGTTTACAGCATTTAATATGAATAGAACTTCAAGGATAAACTTGAACTTTAAATCAGATTAAATTAAAAATATTTTAATTAAAAAAAAATGTTTGTTTGAAGAAAGTTAAAATAAAAAATACGTACAGTAAACAACTCGTAAATCCTTATGTGCAGAACAGACGCATCGCCCAAGCACACACGCGATCACAGACTTTTTGTATTACACGCTTTTTAGCGTCTAATAAGGCGTCAACTGGCCTTCGCATTCGAAAAAATCTGAAAAATAAGTTTAAAAGGTATGACTGCATTTTTTACTTGTTATTCGAAAGCGAAGATAGAGTTGGAAAAATCACCTGAGGCTAAATGTAAAAAAAAAGAAAAAAAAGAAAAAGAAGTATTTTGCTGTCGAGGTTGTAATAATACGTGTAGAGGGTGGGGGAGTAGCAATATTAGAATTTGATATGAATGATATGTTACTGAATAAAAGAACAGAGATGGTTGCAAAGTGTAAAGATGTATGTAAATATCTACTGTGCCACCTACCACCCGATTAAGATTTCCCATCCTTTCTCATTTGTTTGATGTTTTCTCCCCATTTCTTTGTCAATAGAATGTTTTCGGTTTGTTTGTTTTTTAATTTTATTTTTGCTTGCTATTTTTTTCTCTTTCTCCGTGTGCGCAATTTTATTTACTTTTTTTTCGATTTTTTACACTAAGGTTGTTTTTTGTTTTTTTCACTGAACCGTCTGGGGATCGCTTCATAGATAGAAACCTGAAGTCACTGCGAAGTTTAGATTTTCTTCCATTGTTTTTAATAAAATTCCAGTTATATTCTACGCCCTTTTTCCAACTGCAAATTTATTCTCTAGACTGATAAACAATTTGTTAATTATCAATAAATTGAGAGGTTTTTAAAGGTTTGAATATTTTTCTTTTTCTTTCTATTTTGTGGTTTTCGACACTTTTTTATTCAAGGTCTGATTAATTCTCCCTATATATACCCCCTCTCTCTCTCTCTTCTCACTCTCTCTCTCTTTCTCTCTCTCTCTCTCTCTATATATATATATATATATATATATATATATAGACAATATTCGTAACATACTTGTTGACAACACAAGAGCATCATCTACGTGCAAAAAAAAAAAGGTTAGAAATAATGGAAGCCTTATTAATAAAAACAAAAACCAACACTTAATAATATTAACTATGAACATGGACACAATATCTTGACCGTGTTTTGAAAAATGAAAACATTATATAAATACATGCATGCAACAAACTTTTTTCTTATTTAAGAGTTAAAATATTTAATCCTTGAAAACGGCTAAATGTATAGCCGAAAGCGCTCGGATAAAAAGAACATTCGGATCGTTTTTATATAATTTATCATCTGAAAAGAAAAAAATTATTAGATCGCATGAGGAATTGTATTAAAAAATTAAATAAAAGCACCTTGTCCGTCGTATTCAATGAAATGTGTATGAAAGAAGGATTGCTGTCTAAATACACACACACACACACACACACACACACACATATATATATATATATATATATATATATATATATATATATATATAATTGTGTATTTGGGCTGCAATCCCTCTTTTTATACAAATTTCATTAAAGACGAGTGTTAAGGTCCTGCGATTAAGCTTTTTATTCAATTTTTCTTGTGTTTGTCCAAGTGTTTTCTTTCCCGGGCATAAAGGTGGTAAAAACTGCTCGAATGTTTCATATATCCGAGTGCTTTCGTCTATTCTATATTTACTCACTGCCAAGGATTTTTTTAAAACTGAATGCGTAGATTTTTATATATGTGTATTTAGAGTGAATGGAAATGCTTTTTTTATTTTCCAAAAACGGTCAACACATTGCGGCCGTGTTAATAGTTGATGTTATTGAATGTTGGCATTTGCTTTTTTATTAATGCTTATTAATTATTTTCTTAACCGTTTTTTTACATTTGGATGAGGTTGTCTTTTCTAACAGTATGTTGCAGATAAATTTTGGTATGAATTTTCGTGCATGTTTAAATGAGTCCTAATTGAAATATGTCCAAAGAGATGAAATGTGAATCTTATTGATAGGCATGTAGTAGTATTATGCAATATAATTATTCATGAATTTGGTTTGATCAGGAACGCAGTACCTTAAGGGTCACTCATACAAACATAAGAAAAATTGAATAAAAATTTTCATCGCAGGGCCTTGTCAGTTATCTTTAATGAAAGATACATACAGACATACATACATATATATACATACATACCTACATATATATATATATATATATATATATATATATATATAACAGCACGGTCCCCTTTTACAACCATAATGGCATTATTTACACTCAAACTAATGTTGTTTAATATGGCAAATCCACTAAGTCTGTGCTTCTATAACTACTAAATCTCCCACCTAGAAAACAAGGTATTTAAAAAAAGTTACTAAACCCAAAATATATGTCTGCTTTAACATTCGAACAATTTCTACATAATTTATAAAAACACAGGAAAAATTAAATGAAAAAACCTAACCGCAGTACTTTGTCAGTCGTTTTTAATGAAACTTTATATATATATATATATGTGTGTGTGTGTGCGTCCGTGCGTGTGTGTGTGTGTGTGTCTGTGTGTGTGTGCGTCCGTGCGTGTGTGTGTGTGTGCGTGTGTGTACGTAAACCTATTTTATATATACGTGTGTGTGTACGATGTCACAGGACATTGTGAGCGAGGGTTTAAGCGTCCCGTCCTTTTTCAAATTGTTGATCACGCCAGGTTATGCATTCTCTCTCGGAAGCTGCATCTAAGGTCCGCTCAGCTTAGTTGCAGGGTGGCTATGTAAGTAAGTGCCTGCAACAGGGGTTAGTTATTCACCCTAGCAGGCGGGTGTACTTGGAAAGTCAGCCATTTTATAGAAATTTATTTTTTTTATATATATAAGTGTTTTAGTTTATATTTTTTTTTAATTTTTCTTTTGTTGTTTTTCAGTAACACCATGCCAGCAGAAGAATGTACAAGACATTGGTGTTCGATCCCGGTTGACTTCCTGTGGGGAAACGATCGATTGTGGAGACAGCCATGTGATTGTTGTGAGAAATGTTACCAATGACGAAAGTTTGGTAGAATCATTCCAGAACGTCTGCAATCACAACAATTCTTGCGATTTGGCTGTTGTGACCGACAGACGAGAATGTGAAGTAGAATACTATTGTCTCAATGGTAAATCCTTTTATTACAAAATATTACAGACAGATTGTAAATATCAACTGCATTCATTGTAAATGATTCAAATACGTACATTAGTTTGATATGAGCCAAGAACATCTCATCTCACACTAACAGAAAAATGGCTGCCATATTCAATATCAGTGAAGTCTATTTTGATGTTGCTATTCTAGAAAGTTGTCACAAACACATCTCACCTAACAACGTCATCCTTATCATTAATTACAGTAGTTTGACCGTTACGCAGGTTTTTTAAATAGTTGAGAAATATTATGGAAGATAAGACGGCAGCATTTATTGAAGTATTTTCAGCAAAGTTTGGAGTTTTGCTATGATTATTTCGCATCATATGACTGCAACGTGAATAGTGAAAAAGTTGGACAAATGGAATTCACATAAATTAACAGAAAATCGGAAACTGTGTCGTTTTGAGATGTGCTGATTAGTGCTTTCGAGCAAAAATATAATGACTCATTTCTGAAAAGTGTTTCTACTTGGGAGAAAAAATTGGAATGTTTGACAACTTTAATTTTAGTTAAAAAAGATCTTTTATGTAAAATATTGCTATATTTTGCCTTGTCATCATCCAAATTTTCAAGCGCTATGTCTACCTCATTCTCTTCATCCATCTATCTATCTCTATCTCTCTATCTCTATCAATGTCATTTTCGTATCTATCTATCTATCTATCTATCTATCTATCTATCTAATTCTCTTCATATTTATATCATTCTACTCCTATCTCATTTTGTTAATATCTATCTATCTATCTATCTATCTATCTATCTATCTATCTCTTCATATTTATCTATCGATGTATGCATCTCCTGCCTCACTACGTAGTCTTCTTCCGAACACACTGACTTCTAAACATGACCAAAAAATGTTGAACAAATAAATCAAACCCAACCTCACAAAAACAAAAGTAGACCCCAGGTTCACCATCTTTTAGATCAATGTGAGGTGTCTACGTTTCAACTTTCCAGGCGTAGAACTGCATCTTCTCGATGCAAAATCTGACCTCCTATTCCTGTCCGAAATTGGTATCGATCCAACCTATCCCAGTGCAGTAACTTGGAATCTCGAGTTATTAGCATCTAATAGATAAACATGACCATCAAAATCTCTGCCTACGAACTGACTCAGATCATTGAAGAACCCACTTACGTTTCTAATGCAGTAGAACATCAGGCGAACCTCCCTGGACTCTTCTTCCCATCCTACCCTGAAAAATGCTTCCCTGAAGTTTTAACCCCGACCCCAACCTGGGCAGTTAAGATCATTCACTTATCAGTGTCAAAGGCATCCACTGATATTCTTCTCGATAGAAGAGTTTTCCGGTCCTAGGAAGCCGACTGAAACAGCTTCAGATCTTATATGGTGAAAGCTTCTCTCCCAGCCTTCTTCAAATACACTACATCCAAAACATCCCGGAGTGGATCCTGTCTGGAATGGGGAAACTTTATACTTCGGATAAAATTTCAGGAAAAAACGAACAATCAACCCTGGTTTACCCGTGAATGTGCTGCAGCCATAACTTACTATCATCACAACTACAGGGAACGATGTAGTAAGACATTTGCTTTCTTGAGAATCACCCGCAACCCTTACAAGAGCTCTCTATAAAATGCAAAGTGTAGCTATCCATAAGCAGTTCAGGCCAAGATCGAAAGCAAACAACATCTACAAAAGCAAACCACTGAGATCCCTGCAGGAGGTCTGGAAAATCTCCAACTAAATTCTGAATAGAGGCAAAGCGTCAATTATAAATGATCCTGAGGTCATCTCATTCTCGTCAGATAAGGCAAAGATCTTCGCCACGATCTTTGTCTCTAACTCAACGTTAGATGAAAAACGTTATCCCCTTCCTGATATCCCCCGTCTCACTAAACACAATCTCAGTAATATTTTTATCAAAGCCCGAGAAATCTCAAGTCTTATCAAAAGTCTTGACCCTAAGAAAGCTATCGGCTCAGATAACATCCCAGTGGTTGTCCTTAAGAATATTAAACCTGATTTATCTCTAATCTTAGCGAAATTATCTAATCGCTGATTGAAGGAGAAACCCTTCCTTGTAAAAAGTGTCAAGTGTATGTCATGTTTTTCAAGGATGCTGGTAAGCGCTCACTGCCGTTTCAGTACAGGCCCTTCAATCTCCTTAGTGTTATTAGCAAACTTTTAGAAACTGTAATCAACAAGATTGTCAATCACCTCCTTAGGGACAACCGCTTGAGCGACAAGTAGTACACCTTTCGATCTGCTCAGTCCACTGCTAATGTCGTCACAGAATCCGTGAATCTCTAGACAACAAATACATCGCAGAGATAAATGCATTAGATATTGCAAAGGTCTTAGACAAGGTGTGACATAGAGGGTTACTACACAATCTCTCTAGCTACGGAATCACTGGAAGATTTTTCTCAATTATCAAGTCCTTCTTAACGTGTAAATCTCTGAAGCTAGATGTTAACGATCTAAGCGATCACTGCAAACGTCCTTGAAGGCTTGCTTCTTGGTCCAACTCTTTTGTACTTTACATAAGTGATCTGTTAAAGTTTAAACTCCAACCATTTGTGAATATTTACGCTGGTGATACAACGTTCTATGGCTGCACCTCCAAAACTCGAGATGATCCCAGCCTGACAGCTCATCTCTCTTCTGACCGAGCTTTAATAGCTCAGTGGGGAAAAACCTGACTGACCTCGAAAAACAAATTAGTGACGTTCCATCATCACCGAGCGGATCTCGAATTTTCACCTATCGCGATGAAGAGATTTTAAGTGCATTAAGCGCCTACTGGGAGACAATTCAGACCTCGTGTGGAACTCGTACATACGATCCATCGCTAAAGATGTTGGGGAAAATATCTGTTCCCTGTACCGCACCAGTAAGTACCTGGCTCTTCCTGCTTATCCTATACCTTTACAAGAGCCGGATCAGATAGAAAATCGAGTACTGCTGCTATATATGAGCAGTCTTCAAATTCATATCTCAATAGAGTCCAAAAGGTGACGAATTATTTTCAACCCTTCTTTGACAGACAAAACGTCGCAATCCTCTCACTGCTCTGTCGCTATTTCCATAGAAAGTATTAAGACGGACGACATTCCTTAGTTCCACCAGTTCTAACCTTCACCGTTAAAGGCCGACATGCCGCACACATTGTAGTGAACCACCCTTATTTCCTTCGTATTCCATTGGTGAAATGTAAGTTCCACTCGAGCAGCTTCTTCCCACGATCCGCTGCTTCGAGGAACCGACTACTAAGAAAATGCTTCTCCATTCACTGCAATCTTGGTCTGTTCAAGTCTAAGGTGAATCGTTATCTTTCATACATATCCGTATAAACTGTACCTCTTACTCTGTATCCCTCGACTTCGAGCGAATATTGGGCCTTGTACAAGGTGAACATCATTTTGTTTCTATCTATCTATCTATCTATCTATCTATCTATCTATCTCAGTCCTTTTCATATCTATCTATCTATCTTATTCTGCTCATGACTAAGTATATTTTACAATCTTTCCTATCATAAAATCCATTTTTCAATTTCTGAGAAACATTCCTTTTGCTTACACACACACACACACACACACTCTCTCTCTCTCTCTCTCTACCTGTCTTTATCTTCATCTCTCTCTCTCTCTCTATTTATCTATCTATCTATCTATCTATCTATCTATCTATCTATCTATATCTCTATCTCTCTCTCTCTTCTCTCTCTCGTTAACATTTCATTGTTTTTATCTTCATTCCAGACACATTCAGTGATACGTGCGCCCATGAATATTTCAGTGGCATTTACATGAATATTTTTCTGCCGGACGATCCTCCACGCCAGTGCTACAGAACCGATGGAGAAAGATCCATGGGTGACTGTTCCTTTTACCCGCCCGATGTTCCTCGAAACAACTGGCTTCTGCTGCAGGCCTCACTTCCGGTGAGCATCAGCCAGGAATCAAATGTCACAGAAAAGATGGAGCTCTTTCGGAACTACAACTTCCCACTCAATCACAAAACCTCACCGCCAAACCATGGGATTAGATTTAACTGCCAAGCGACTATTTGGCTCTTGTATGTGGGTGGGTAACATTTTATATACAAAATATTTTTTTCTTTTTAACTTTTATAACTGATGGGTTTCGCTGAAGACCAAATAACAGCGAGTCTCATTGGTATTTCAAAACTCTTTTTAGTATTAACACTGGTTTAAGAACCGTTATTCAGGGTCGGGGTAAAGGGTCTCGTGTGCCCCCACCTCACGAATCTATGATACCTCCCACCCGAAACTATGACACGGAGGCCTTACTCTACTAAATCTCAATTTTCATATAAAATATAAATTTTATTGTAACCTAATTATGTACAATAATGGATCATATGCAATATAGGTGAAGAATTTAACTAGAAAAAATTTAAATAAATCCAATTTTTTAAATACAAATTAGAGATGTTTTAAATAAATTAACAATGTTTATGCAGATGAGATTTTCTTCTTAAAAAATTAAATTGTTTTAACACATTCAACATTATGGATAAAAAGTAATGAATTTTATAGTGTTTTCTCGGGACATAACATGAGCAAAATTTCACGGATTTGGACGAAAACAAAAAAGATCCTAGAATGACGTCGGAATTCGTGAAAAATTGTCATCCTTTTTCATGTCAGTTGTGCTTAGTTTAATTTGTAACGTATATAAATGTTGGTAGAAAAGGTAAATGTCGATAAGATAGCGAGGGTCACAAAGCAGTGCCCGGGTAAAAGATATGCACGATCTTCCTAAATCTTCGTTCACAAAACCATAATATACATATATTTTAAAACATTTTTTATGTTTATACGTTCTTTTTATAGATACAAATATTTAAGTAAATGCTCTGTTTGTAATAAATAGTATTAACGGCATTTACCGGCCTGAATGCCCGAGAAACTTTCATAGAAAATATGCGTCCTCCGATAGGAATCGAACTTGTATCCTATACGGAACCGTGATATAACCTGACGTGCTTTTACCGATTGAGCCATAGAGGAGCGTTTCGGTTAGCAAGGTCGATTTTACTGTTTTTAAACTACAATTCTCCATGATTGAATGGATGGTTAGGGTGAGGCGGGAAATTGGATCGGCGTGCCGAGTTCAAATCCTGGCCAAATCTGTTGCAACCAAATGACCTTGAAAAAAAGTAGGAATCCATCGCTTCTCTCTCAAGTCATGGATTAAATAGTAGGGTATATTGGGCTCTCTAGCCTTAGAGAGCAACCTGTCTAGGGTGAAAGATGACTTTAATTCAAAACCGTAGAAAAGGCCACGGGAAACCACTCCACCACCATTCACAAAGAATTAATGGCAATCCTCGTATCATAAAGAAAGACGAGTGGAGAGACGTGCAGGTTGCGTGTCGGTTATCGGTGTAGGAAGTAGAATCGACGAGCTAAGTTTAAGTTTCGTTCTAGTCAATTATGTTTGCTTTGCACTAATACTGTTGGGAAAGGTATGAACACACTTCTTTCCAAGCTATGGTTGAATAGCAAAGGAGATTAAGTTCATTAGCTTTTGGATGGCAGTCGACTACTCTAAATTCAAAACTACGGAGTAGGTAACAAGCAACCATTCCCCTGTCTTCCCCAAGGGAGTCATGGTAATTTACATATAATAAAGAAAAAGTAGTCTGCATAGAGTTTTGCTCGTCTGCGTCCTGAAGGGATATGGTGTAAATAAATAAAGCCCAAACGACTCTTTTAAGGCCTATCAAATTATGACAAGTGACACCCATTAAAACCTTGACACGGACCAAAAATTCCAAGACCTTGAAAAAGTAAAGAATGTGACAAATTAGCTTTCCTAGTTGAACTTATCAAAATGTCCCAACAGCGTGATACGTTAAGGGACAAAACTTATTTGTCAAATTCCTAATTTTTTTTTTTTTTTTTATAGTGGGGGAGGGGGGCTAGTTGTCACGCCACTACCGCTGGGAAATTAATCTTATGCGTCATTAGAAGATAATCAACGTGATGTCTAGTAGATTGTATATGCTTGAATTAAAAATATAAATAAATAAAAATAATTATAATTATTGAAATTTAGCAATTTTTAAGGTTACATTGTTCAATTTTAAAAATTATTTTGTTCATCATTT
Organism: Acanthosepion pharaonis; assembly: GCA_903632075.3. Lineage (NCBI taxonomy): Eukaryota > Metazoa > Mollusca > Cephalopoda > Sepiida > Sepiidae > Acanthosepion > Acanthosepion pharaonis. Next base: position 240,611 of record CAHIKZ030005338.1, read on the forward strand.
ATATTATTTACATGCGGGCTATTGTCCCCATCTTTGTTGTTGTTATCACATTGTTTCGGATGTTGTGCCCTCTGGCCTTCATCAGGTGAGTGTCGATCTTGTTAATCTAGAGGGAACTTCAAATTGAACACTATTTAATCTATGGAGTAGACTGTTCTCTTTTTGTACTTATTTAATGCTGCTCCCCGTTTCTACTGAGTTCACATTGCTCGACCCAAGGATTGAACTCGCAAATACTACGTCGCTTTAATCCACTAATCCGCTGCTGACAAATAAAATAAAACAACGTAAAAAATAAAATTAAGTAAAAGAAAGAGACGTAACGGAAGGCTTCAACGGAAAATTTTTTTTTTTTAAGCGAATTACGATGCCCTGGAGCCACTCGAGGTAGAACGTTACAGAGTAAGAGGAATAGTTTATACGAAGATGTGGGGAAGATAACAGCTAACCTTAGACTTGAACAGATTAAGATTGTAGCGTTTGGGAAAACAACCTCTTGGGAGTCGGTTACACAGTGCAGTGGTTTGCAGGAAGAAGATGCTTAAGTGGAGTTTACATCTCACTAAAGGAATACAAAGGGAATGAGGGTGGTTCGCTACAATGGGCGTGGCAGGGTGGGTCTTAGTCGTGTGAGTTAGAACTGGTGGAACTAATGGAAATAGCGATAGAGCAACGAGAAAGAGGTTAAGGGGTGGAAAATAATCTGTCACCCATAAGGACGCGGAGTCGCTTTTGGACTGTACCGCAACTAGAAAGTGAGGAATTGCCAACTCCTGCCCAAATATAACAGCAGTACTACATTTTAAGGCCTGATCTGGCTCTTATAAATGTAGAGGATAACACGAGGAGTCATGTAACCGACCATTTTCCCTATATTTTTAGCGATGGATCATAAGTACGAGTTCCACCTGAGATCTGGGTCGTGCTTAAAGCCTAATAGTCACTCAACATGGATGTTCCCTCAGGGAGGCCCTGAGGGAACATCCATTCATCGTGACTGGTGATAGTTCAGGTTCCAATTGGCGATAATGAAATGTAACCAGTTTGGTTTTCACTGCAGTAAAAAGTGAAGCCTCATTTAGTGAAGTCAAGCGTGAAAAGTAGCAGCAACAGTACTCATCAGCAGTCAGATTAGATTAAAGGCTCTAAGTTCTCCACTCAGAATTGTCCTACGGGACAATAGCCTAGTGGTTTAACACGGGACGTGCAATAACTGAACAGTACTAAATAAGAACTAGACAAGATACTTCTGGACATAGACAGTGAAGCGAGAACAATCCATCCCTGTTGGTTAAATAAAGGGTCCAGTTCAAAATTCCCTGAAAGTTACCCGAATCGGCAATCAGAAGACTGAAGAGCAAAACGTCCGAAACATTGTGATAACAATAACAATGATGAAGACTATAGTACGCGCGTAAATAATGTAAATAATGATAATTCCTAATCCCAAAATTCCAGACGGAAATCATTTTGTTGTTTTTGAATTTTATTTTCTTTCTCTTTTGTAGTCTCAACTAGCTGCGATGAAAATTTTGACGCTGTGTTCAAGGAACTGGAGGAATCCGACATTGTACCATCTCCAAGTATGTATACCGTACCGTCAGATGATGGTACCCTCTACAACAGTGTATCCTCGACCTCTGCATCTTTGGGTGTGGCTTATACTGAGAATGGTAAAGGCAATAGGTGGATGTCTTCCAGAGGTAAAGGCATACAATGACACTTTCACTTCACTATCGTGTGATCAATGAAATTCCTATTAACATCATTACACAGACGAAATAATATAACCCTATACTTAGAAAAATCATAAAACATTTAAAGATGTCTGCCGATAACTTAACCCATAACCTTACCTTGAGAAATATACATATTTACTAATTTTCGTTTAATAAAGGTCAAAGGTGTGTGTTTCCAGCTATGACAACTCACTATAATGACGATCTTCTGGACTAGCACGTTAACCATAACTTCAAGGTACCCAAACTAGAAAAAATATAACAATTATACATGATCTGATATGCTTTTACTGATTCGTCGCGTTCAGGTTTTTCTCTTCCTCCTTATTAATATTGGGGCTTAGGACAAAACTTTGGGGGTTGAGTAGAATTCACCTTAATAAACGTATTGCAAAATGTTTTTTTGTTTTTTAATTTCGTAACATTTTTTAACATAGTAAAGGAAAGCGGGAAGAAAGGACTAACCATCCACTGATGAAAAATAAAATAAAGAAAATAAAAATTAAATTAAATTAAATAATAATTAAATTAAATAAATAAAATAAAAGTTAAATTAAATAAAGAAAATAAAAATTAAATAAAATAAAATAAAGACACTAATAATTGAATTAAATAAAGAAAATAAAAATTAAATTAAAGAAAGAAAATAGAAATTAGATCAAATAAAGAAAATAAAAATCAAATTAAATAAAATAAAGAACATAAAAATTAAATTAAATTAAAGAAAATAAAATAAAAATAAAATAAAATAAAAATTAAATTAAATGAAAGAAAGAAAGAGAAGTAAGAGCAAGTTTTCAACAGTGACAGATTGTTTTTTAATGGGATGTTCACTCTGTACAAAGCCCGAGGACCACTCGAGATAGAGGATGAGAGGTGCAGCTTATGTGTGGAAGATAACGGATAACGCTAGATTTGAACAGGTTAAGATTGTTGTGATAGAGAGGAGGCCGCGCGCTTGTCGGACTTTCTGTCTTCGGGTGGAGATGAATCCAAATGAAGCTATGCCGAAGGGCAGAATCTTGTCTGGGGAGGTAAACAGCTATCCAACCCCGTGTAGTACGAGCAATTTTGGCCCGAGCCTACGAGCTCGAAACGCTCCACATAAAAAAACGGCCTTTTGTCACATCCTGCCTTATGGGGAGGTCTCAGGAAAATACCGTGATCGGGGAAGCAACCTCTTGGCAATTGGCTCCACAAGGCCGTGGTTTGTGGGAAGAAACTGTTTAAGTGAAACTTACATCTCACCAGGAAAATACAAAGAGAATGAGGATGGTTCGCTACAGAGTGCATGGAATGACGTTTCTTAGCCTTTATGGTTAGGACTGGTGGAAGTAAAAAGTGTTGTTCACTGATTCCCTGTCGACATAATCAAGAAGAATAAATTCTGTTTTGCGCCATTGCCAAGCGATCACGGTTCAACGAAATTTTACCCTTGGGGTAATTTTAAAAAAATATTTATCTATACTATTACTTGAATCAGTTACTTCCTCAATTACTTTCATCACAACGTTTCGGTCGCTAAATTCTCAAACCTTCCCCAGCAGTTAAAAACTTTTGACAAAGGCAACAACGATAAAACTGTTCTGAAATAAGTGTTCTATAATACTAGTTGTGTGCAAAAGTTACCAGCACTATTGTTTTTCGAAAAACTGGACTTGCTTTAGAGCAACTTGGTCACGAGGGGGTCTCACCGATCGAGATAAGGCACAATTCGACATTGCGCGATCGGCAAGACTCTTCGTGGCCGAGTTGGTTTGAAGCACGTCGGATTTAACGATGCTTTCTCTTGCTAGAGAGTCTCAGGTTCAAATCATTTTTAAATTTCTCAAATATTCATGCCGGTAGAGGAAAATAAATATAAATATACTGTTTAATAATTATGTTTATCCACTGAAAATAAAGTTTAAAGTTATAAAATCTGTCAAATTAATAAATAAAATTCCACAGACACACACACACACACACACACACACACACATATATATATATATATATATATATATATATATATATATATATATATATATAAATAAAAAATCCGTTGGTATATAATCCAAGTGCATCCTAGTAATATAAACTATTAAAACTGATCCAAAAAGAGCTCAGTGTATTTATTATTACAGACCAAGTAATTAATAAACGATATGGAGAATAGCCTATTTCGATATACGAAGATATCGGTCGTCTGTCTTATCAACCCCGGTGTGAACTGAGTTATATATATATATATATATATATATATATATATATATATATATATATATATGAACATTGAAGATAACATCCAGTGGTGACAGTCTCATGCTTAAAAGCAATGACTTGACAGTTGCATTTAAGGATGAAACCGACTGTTACTGTTGGGTTTTGACTTCAATGTCCTCTTTTACATTTACATACGCTCTATCCCTGATATTGAGCACTTGAATATATATAACTTACCTTAAAACTATATATATATATATATATATATATATATATATATATATATATAAGTAGAGTTTTAAGGTAAGTTATATATATTCATATATATAATATACAGTGTAAGCCGGATATAAGAGACCCGAATATAAAAGAAACCCGGATATAAGAGATTTTCTCTGGTCCCAAATTAGAGCCTTTGTTAATGTATATAAAATAGTCCAAACCCGGATATAAGAGAAACCCGGATATAAGAGACTTCTTCTCCGGTCCCGACAACTCTCTTATATCCGGGTTACACTCTATATATATTCATATATATATATATATATATATATATATATATATATATATATATATATATATACATACCGCTGAAAGGTATACTGGAAAAGAAAGTAATTCCACAAGCAAGAAGTGCGAGAAAAGAAACTGTTAACATAGAACTATATCTAGCCAGCTCAACTAAATTGATGAAATCTCGACGCCAGTCTAGTTTTGCACTTAAAATCAAAAAGTTTAGGTACGATTGCGAAGAGCTCATCCAAACAATTACAATGGAAGTATTTATAAAAGTAAATTATCTATTCTATCTTAAAATCATTTGTTAGCCTCCGGATAAATGAGAGGGAAATTAAAATACATGTTCTTGGTTAGTAAAATTAAATATGATTTAACACATAATATTACATGTAAAATAGCTAACCTTAACAAAGGAATCTTTCTGTGAGAAAAAACGAAAAACACAGGATTCGAATAAATATATCTGTATATTTATTTATCAAATTTAGTTAAATCTGTCAAAAGGCCGGATACACATTGAAAACTGAACTTACTTACCCCACCGAATTAGCCATGTTTACAGAAATTGGGTTAACGCAAGCAAACATATTAGTTACTTAGTCTGGTATAAGATCAATGATATAGAGCTTTCATTGAGGGACAAACTTAAAACAGTAATGAAATTTCTGCAAGACAGCTGTACGGCAGAGCAGACAAATATTTGTTTAGCTTAATTTATTACAAGGTCAGTCACCGAGTGAGGATCGAACCCATAGCGCTAGCAATCTAACCTCGGAGATGAGAATAGTTGCACATTAATCTAGCTACCCAGATTAAATAAAGGGTTCCGTTCGAAATTACCCACATCTACGTACCCCTGATAAAGGTCGGAGAACACAACGGTCGAAACATTGTAATAATAAGAAGAAAGATACCTCATCAATAGTCCCTCATGTAAATACGATAAATGATGATAATCCCTCATTACAGAAATTCAGACAAAATTAAATTCGTATAATATATTCGAAATGTAAGTCTATCGACATGTTTGCTGAAAGTCGTCTGGCTTTTGGCAAAATTTAAAAAAGAGTATATTTTAATGAAGAAATTCATTAAAGATTAAAGCCTGTCATGTGGAAAGTGGCATTTTGGGAATGATTAGAACTGCTTTGGGTGATTAGTTATATTATTTTAATTTGCTTGTTTTTATTTTTCACTAACATTTCTTCCATTTTTAATTTCAATCGTTTTCCATCGCAACTTCTCATATAATACGATGGCTATTATTAGCTTTATCTTGAATTGTTATTAGATGAAATACTGTCAACCGTTTTTATATTTCAATAGTATTTCTTTTATCATACTTTTTATCGCATTTACTAAAACCATCAATCTGCAGCCATTCGTAGACAGTAGAGATCGGAGATAAAAGGTCTTACACCCAGGACCGGATTTAGATGAAGACAGGCCCTAGGCTATTCCATCCACTTGCAAGGCCCTTCCAAATTTTTCATTCTTACGAGTAGAACAAAATGGAAGAGTGTTAAATTAAACAATATGAGTAAAGCCGAGGATGATAACGGGTGTTTAAAATTGCTTAAGGTTTATTAAAGCGTCATACAGCATGTGTAAGAAAGGCTTATGATAGTATCAAAAATATTATGCAACTTGGTTGGAGGCCCTCCAGATTTTGAGGACCTAGGCTTCAACCTGCCAAGCCTATAGGTAAATCCGGTGCTGATTACACCCAACTTCCATCTCTAACGTCATGGACCAACATTAATTGCTTCCGAAATGTTATGGGGTCCTCCCCTTTTTCATATAAGTGGACTCGACCAGAGTGTTACTTGGACTGCTGCCGTTAAATACCCAGAGTCAGTCAAAATATAGGGAGAGTGAGCAGAGATTGTGATTGAGTTGGAGGTAGAGTAATAGTGTGAGGTAACCGCTTGTAGAAGTCACAGTTACAAGCACGTAGACTCTAAGGAAGTCCTACTTCGAGACTATATATATATATATATATATATATATATATATATATATATTATTATTATTATTATTGCTACTAACCGCGTTCCTGGATTTACTAACAGTATTACCCATTGTATTATTGTGTAAATACATTTAATTTCTTATCTTTAATTCTTGCGTTTGTCATTCATTGGAGACCGAATTTCATCTCGGAATCCACAACACGAAACGATCCGCTTATATATATAAAACCCTACCGTATATATAATAGCCTACCGTATATATAAAAGCCTACTGTATATATAGAGCCTACCGTGTCTATAAAAGCCTACCGTATCTTTAAAAGCCTACCGGAAATGATTGTATTAATTCTTGACGGTCTGAGTAGTTACGATAAAACAACAAATGAAATTAATATAAAAAAATACTAAATGAACAATACTTTCTCTAAGAAAATAAAAAATATATATTATTCCCAAGACTACTAGGTTATGTTAACCCATTCACTGTGAAAAGCAAATTATGATGCATCAGGCGGTTATATAATTAGATTTCAATGGATGCCGGCAAGTTGTTTTCATGTCCTAAGCAGTAAAAAGCAGATGTTGTTCTATTCCCTTTACGAGGAAAAACGATGCAATTTTGAGTTTCACGAAATGATTATTCTGCATTTCTCATTTGCATTGCGTCGAGTGACAGTTGCAACAAAACGCTACTGAAATTAAGATGAAAGAAATACTAACCGAAGACTTAATAACGCTTTGTTTTGCTTCAAAATAATTCAGTTCATATCCTTAAATTTGCATTTCTGCAACAACGTTTCTTAGTTTGCATTTGAAATAAAAATTTTGCATGACTGAATGTTTATATTTAACCCTAGTTATTTGCATGTTGGTATCAAATAATTTTGCATAAATGAATGTCCATTTCATTTTTATTTTTACACCGATGTCTATCCTGTACAAGGCCCAAGAGTCACTCGGTGTAGAGGATTACAGAGTAAGTGGCACAGTTTATGAGGATATGGGGGGGGGGAGATAACGGTTACCCCTAGACTTGAACAGGTTAAAACTGTAGCGATCGGGGAAATATCCTCTTGGGAATCGGTTCCACAAAGCAGCGATTCATGAGAAGCTGCTGATCGAATGGAACTTAAATCTTATCAATGGAATACGAAGGGAATGTGGATGGTGCACTACAATGTCCATCTAGACTAAGTACTTCGAACCGGGATATAGTTTTATAACGTTATGACAGTGATATATCTAGAAGTCCTACCAGGATTCATTATTGGCGGCTACAATCATAACAACATTAGATATGCAAACGACACGGTGTTGATAACAGATACAGAAAGGAAAGCGGTAAAGGAAAGAGAGAAGAAGGGACTAAACATTAATTGTAAAAAGACAGAATGCATGGTTGTCAGAAAAAGAAACGACCATACATGCGAATTTCAAATTGCAAGGACCAAAATTAAACAAGTGCAAAAATGTAAGAAAGTGTTTTAACAGCGGGTGGAAAATGCGTCACCTAAAATCCGAAGGTGTATTGGGCGAACGAAAGATGCCTTCCAAAGCAAAGTATTAAGAAAAAAGGAAAATTTCATTGTAAACAAAGAAAAGAGTACTGGATTGTTAATGTAAATATCGGTACTCCTATATGGCAGTGAATGCTGGACCACACTATCACAGAATCCAAATAAATACATGAAGTAATAAACAAATTAAAAACTGCTCCCGCCAAAATAATAGCTAGAATAAACTACAAGAATCAATCCCAAAATTAAATAAATAGCTTTATCTTCCCAAACCAAAACAAAACTATTAAATAAGCTATATAAACAAATTTTTACTACGTTAATAAAAAATACCGACTAATAAAAAAAATAAATAAATATATACGATAAGAAATAAAAATAAAAATAAATAAAAACAAGCAAAACAATTTAACCCAAATAAATAAATAAACAAATAAACGACTTCCGGTAAAATAACAGCCAAAATAGACTACCCACAATGCACCACTGACCCGTATATATAAATAGCCGAGAAAAATAACAGCACTTGTGGCCTGACGATTGCGTCTAGTAGGAAACAGCCTGTCGCCTCTAAGTGTTGACTTCTATGTTCACTTTTATATTTACACACGCTCTATCTCTGATATTGAGCACTTTACCCCATTAATATAGCACATCTTAAGACTATATTTCTTCATATATATATATATATATATAAGAAAAAGCGATGATCCAAAAGTGATCACTCCTATTTATTTCAACGGAAACTAAGAGATAGTGTGAATAGAATAACACTATTGTATCGAGCTCGTTTTCTGCTATGAAACATTCATTGTTCACAGAGCCAGCACCACTACTGGCTATGGATTTCCGAGGAGATTGTCGTTTCAAGGATTCACACAGACATCATGGTCACCATTCCTAAAAAGGATTACTCCTAACTGTGCTCACTTCTATTGTTTGGTTTCCGTAAACACCCAGCAAGCGTCGTTGTATAGTAATAGGGGTAATTTTTCGCATTCAGGGTTTCAATGACACATCTCTGTCTAGTACGCACTCTCGTGTCAGACTCCGCTTTACCAGCTTATAAGAAACAGTTATGGGTTATAGGGCGGAAGGCTTAATCTCTACTTCCATAACATCAGCATCCACCTCTGATGTCGTAGATTAACAAAATTAAATATGAGGCATTACTTTTGGAGTAAGCCTCGAGGAAGGCCGTGTAAATATGTTAGTGTCCGTGTGTGAGCATGTATGTGCATGCAGGTGTGTATGTGCGTTCTAGTTTACGTGTATGCGTGTGTAAGTATATCTGTTAGTGTACGTGTTTTATTGCATGTGCGTGTATGTGTGTGTGCACGTGCGCGTATGCGTCTGTTATTGTACGTGTGTGCAAGTTTGTGTTTGTGCGCATGAGTGTATGTATGTGTGTATGTGCGTAAGATTGTTTGTGATAGTGCACGTGTGTGCAAATGTGTGTGTACATGTTTGCGTATAGCAGTGTGTAAGTCTGTGTGTGTACGTGTATGTGTGACCGTGTGCGTTCAAGTGTACGTGTGCGCTAGTGTGTACGTGTGCGCAGGACTAAGCATCTATACTTCCTTATATGGTCATAACCATATCATAACCAAGAATAATGACCTCACGCCTAAGAGATGTGATGCATTATAATCTAGCTGTGCGCCTTGAAAAATAATAGTCATATTTCAAGAGACAAATAAAGCAAAAACGAAAGAATGTTCTTCAAGTACCCCACTTGATACTGAATAAGCATTTTGACGAAATTTAGATGGAAAAAAAATCTTATCTCAAAAATATTTGGCACGACATGAATTCTCGTATATTTTATGGCCATAAGTTGTTATCCATTTTAGCACAAGACACAACGTTGTACTTTCATTATATTTAGTTTTTTCTTTCATCTTTGTTGTTATATAACATAAGACACTTAAGTTCGATGCGTCTTATCAGTCTGAGTACAGATATTGCAAGTCTGCACCTTTTCAGGCATTTCTACACATTTTACTGTTTACTCGGCTTTACAATATTTTACAATTTTTAAACTCAATTTATTTTGGTCTTTATCATTTGATTCAATGATAAAGAATTTCAATGAAAGCTTCATCATTTTCTTAGATTACGTAGTAATAAAATCTGGGGAGTTTATATATATATATATATATATATATATATATATATATATATATATATATATATATATATATATACGAAAATCTTGGTAATCTGCATGGATAATCCCAAAGAAGATGAAATCCTGAGAGCTCAATGGATCCTTAAAGTGGTCTGTTTATATATATATATATATATATATATATATATATATATATATATAATTAACAAATCGGAGACTTCAGAAAGCCATGGTAATAGTTTATATTTCGCTCGACCGACATAATTCAGTTTCGCTTCGTTAAAAATTGCGGTATCAAAATAAGGGATTTATATCCTCCTGGAATTATCCATACGGATTACCAATTAACTTTATATATATATATATATATATATATATATATATATATAGAGAGAGAGAGAGAGAGAGAGAGAGAGAGTGAGAGAGTGATAGATAATGAATTCTCCAGTCGATTTCGACATATGAGGATTCGGCAACTTCATTCAGCTTTTATGTTTGTGTAGTATGTGACACTTTAGTCCCTCTAGTGACCTGCATACAAGTCCACATATTGCACAACAGCGAGGATCTTGATATACGGCAACAGGAATATTTGCTGACGCCTTTTGCCAGTGTCTTTCATCTCCTAGTCAATACAACTGATTTCGAAATTTCTGATACCACTCTGTCACAAATATTTCCAGTTATTTCTCTCCAGGGCAACTCACTCATTAATATAAGGCATATTGACAGCTGAGAAATTAGTCTTTAGCTTGTCTTTATACCTGGGCCACGGTCAACAGACCTTTGTCCACTGTCAAGCTGGCTCTACATGAGCACTTTAAGTATCCTGTCGTCATATCACACACACAAACACAAAAACACACACACACACACACACACACACACACACACACACATATATATATATATATATATATATATATAAATGATACTAAAATGGTAATTGGCAGAGATAATTCCAAAGAGGACATTAATACAAAGAGAGATCAATGTAAAAACAGAGCAATATAATAGCAGTAAGTAAAGGAAATCCTTAAAAAATCCATCTCAGTTATAATTTATTTCATGAATAAATTTAAATATGTTCATCTTTTCAGACCGAATTTTTTTTCGAAAAAAAAACCTCGTTCTGAATATATATATATATATATATATATATATATATATATATATATATATATATAATTACTTATTTAAAAATTATAACATAAATATGTTATAAAATCACTACAAAAATAGCCATTTTGTTTCAGCACCTCTGGTGTCTTATCAAGTATATAAGGTTTGTCACTTAGCTGATTGATATTAACTTCAGCATCCCGACACCAGAGTTTCATAGACGGACCCGTCCGTCCACTCGTCAAGGGATATCAGCAATTGACTGCTTGTACTTCTCGATTTTTCTTTTTTAAATACATTTATCATTGATTAAATTTGTATGCGCGCGTGTATGTATGTGCGTGCCTATGTTCGTGCACGTACGCGCATGTGCGCCCATAGAACCGAAAGCAGAATTTCAAGTGCCTTCATGATCTGTTATTATATGTGCATCGGAGTAGCATCCACGGCACGTGCATAAAAATGGACCTACCTATAGTGAGGTTGAAACACTCTTGATAATTATGCATTTGTGACATTAAAATAAGAGTCACTTATTTAATTGTGCATTGAATTTAATTCATTAGAAGTAGTTTAAATTTAATAATAACGTTTCTAATGTTAGTCATTGGCCATCTTTCCTACCCAACCCAGATGGCACGTCCCTGATTAAAATAATGACATCTCTATGCATACTTTATAATTTTTTTAATTGTATCTTTCAACAGATTTCATTTTGAAAGTGACTGCAGGAATCGCCGGTGGCTTGACTTTACTCACATTTTCCGTCTGCGTTTCTGTTCTTTATAAAAAGTAAGTATGCATGAATATTTGCCATAGAAATAACGATAGAGTAGCGATAGGCATGCAACTTTATGTCTGCGTGGAAAGAGGCTGTAGAGTGGAAAATAATTCGTCATCTACAATATCGTGTAAACGATTCTGAACTAGGCATTGGGCAGCTCTAACGCTAGATATGACAGCAATACTCCATGTTTAGTTTAATCTGATTCTTATAAGTACAATTCAGTACTGGTGGTCGCATCCCCGACTAGCAACAGCAGTATTCATTATTCTTTGATTTCACCGCGAGGAAAGTTCACTTCGGGGAAAGTTCACCTTAAAATGATAAAAATTAAACAGTTTTTAGTGGGTTCTAATTTCATTGATACACGTATCTTAAAACATTTTTAAAATAGGGTAAAAGTAAATATTAACTGATATTATGCGCTTTAATTTCATTAATGCAATAATTAAAACTTGGTTTCAAATAACATAAATTATGTGCTATCCAATCTCAAGTCGTCAAGGATACAATTATCTTCGTTGTAATTTAGAACGAGTCTTGGAATTAGGCTATCAGAAGTAAAAATATAACAGGCTTTCCGTCCTTTTTTAGGCGCTTATGAAAAATTCTTGATTAAGCTTATATATATATATATATATATATATATATATATATATATAATGAAATGGGTAAAGTTCTACAATTATTTTTAAGACATTTTTTATGTTGATAAGTTCTTTTTATGGATACTAATATTTAAGTAAATGTTCTGTTTATAATAAACAGTATTAACAACATTTACCGGCCTGAAATGACTTAAAAAATAATTGTCGGACTCGATTCCTGTCGGAGGACGGATATTATCTATGAAAATTTCTCGGACATTCAGGCCGGTGAATGTTGTTTAATACTCTTTATTATAAACAGAGCATTTACTTAAACATTTGTATCTATAAAAAGAACGTATAAACATAAAAAATGTCTCAAAAATATATATATATATATATATATACACACACATATTAATTAGTACATGTAGCTACGTTTTAGCATGCGACTATAGTTTCCCTGGGTGATGTTCCCAGTTCATTATTATTGGATGTTCCCAGTTCATTAATTATATATATATATATATATATATATATATATATATATATATATATATATATATATATATCGCGATTAATAAATAAACATTATTAATCCATAATGTACAACAACCGTCAAGCAAAATTCTGGTCGATAACACAAATATTCTTTTTAAATCACATAGTCGTAGATAACTTTCTATTAGAGAAGCATTACTGATTAAATATCGTTCTCCTGCTATCAATCTTTCACTGGTTAGCAGATGAGACTGCGTCTTAAAGGTTTTAAAATTGAAGTCATGCCCAGGTCAACCTTTTGCGCATGTCACGTGACTGTCACACAGCTAAACTACTATGAAGAAGATAAGACACTGAAATTCATAAAACCAAAAAAAATCATCCTTGATAATGGCTACAGAACTAGAAAAGCGCTCGGAACAATAATAACTTTGGATAATTTTATATTCTTTAACGCCTGGAAAACGGAAAAATGTTAGATTAGTAGTAAAACTCAATAAAAGATTAAAATCTTCCTTCTCGGGCGTTTTCAATGAAAGATGATTGAAAAAAGTTTGCTGTTTAAATATACAATAATTATATATATATATATATATATATATATATAATTATTGTATATTTGGGCAGCAAACTTTCTATAAACTTATATATATATATATATATATATATATATATATATATATATATATATATATATATATATTCTGGCCGGTAAATGCTGCTTAATACTGTTTATTATAAACAGAGCATTTACTTAAATATTTATATCTATAAAAAGAACGTATAAACATAAAAATGTCTTAAAATAATTGTCGGACTTTGTCCATTTCATAATGTGTGACGTCATTTGTTTACATTTGATACGGCATGATAGGATATGAATGTACAGGAGAGATTCATAGAAGATTGAAGTTCAAATACAGCCAATTCGAACGTTCCTCTGTGGCCCAATCGTTTAAAGGCATATCAGGCTATATGACGGTTTCGTATAGGATACAGGTTCGATTCCTGTCTGAGGACGAATATTTTGTATGAAAATTTTTAGGACATTCAGGCCGATGAATGTTGTTTAATACTGTTTATTATAAACAGAGCATTTACTTAAATATTTGTATCTATAAAACAAAAGTATAAACATAAAAATGTCTTAAAATGATTGTCGGGCTTTGTCCATTTCATTATATATATGTGTGTGTGTGTGTGTGTGTATTATTAATTATAAAATCTAATAAATTTATACAGAGAAATATTTTGTTTTGCCAAAAATGAGATCAAATAGAGAAACCACGTCATTTGTAAATCTAAAAGGAGAGAAAAGGAATAAATTTCAACACATTGATATTTTCATGTATTTTATGTATAATTAATAAATGATTAAGAAAAGAAAGATAAAACATCTAGCGTTTTTCAGATCTGAAAAGGAAAGGTTTATATTAATTGATTAATTCATTTTCTACGGCTTATCAACCGATTCAGATTATTTAAAGCCAGAAAATACTTTCATTTTGCAAGATGTTTTTCAATAATGATGATTTAGTTATGCAAGTCTTACTAATTAACCTACAGCTGGGGGGAGAAGAGGTGGATTCATAATTTTTCCAGCGGTATTTGCACGAAAGTGAATATATTGAATCCTACTGGAAGTGGAACACGGCTCTCTGATTAATAATTCCGAGCCATTATCCATTGCACCACCCGCACATCCAACCTTACAGCACCTGGTATTCCTAAATGGTCACCCATCTAGGTACTGACCAAGCTCGACGTTGCTTAATTTCGGTGATCGTACGGGAACTGGTGTTTCAACGTAATGTGACCGTAAGCCTGAAAAGAAACGGAAAACATTAATAAGGTTAGCGGTAGTGTGTATCTGTTTGAGTGCGTGTATGCAGAAGATGCACTCGTAGTCGGGTGACTAAGTCCCCTTAGAAGGGAAGACTGGACAAGACTTCTACCTACCGGATTCTAGGTAGAAAAATGTGAAAAGGGAGATTTCTTCCTGAACTTTTATGGTCTCGAAACAGCGCTACCTAGCGAGCGTCCTGACAGACCAAGTGAGGGTAATCCCCACACGATTTTTTATTATAGGATTAACGGTAGTGTGTGTGTTTGTGTGTGTGTGCGCGCGCATGCGGACGATGCAAGTCTTCCTAAAAAAGAAAACTAGACAAGTTTTCTTCCTACCGCATTCTAGATTGAAAAGAGTGAAAAGAGGAAGGGGAAGATTATTCCCGACCTTTTATAGTTCTGAAGCAGTTCCACCTAATGGATTTCTTGGCAAACTAAGTGGGGGAAACCCCTACAACATCCAATTCTCGGTAGAATGTTTGGTGAGCTACATTGATGCACAGCTTGTATTTTCTTTCTTCTCTATAAAAATAAAGAAAGAAATATCATCAAAATAACCACCTTTAAGTTATGTGTGATTTTAATCACTCCGCCATCAGAGATTTCATGCAAAGCAAAGCTCAGTAAACTTCTTTTCTTTTTCTTTTTTTAGAAATATTCATATCTCGTTAGGAACTTTCGAAGCCTATATTTGCTAATTTTATTACTGTACTCGAAACATAAACAAAGTTAATAACGTTTACTGAACTGGACATTCAAAAATAAGTATACCTGATAGCAGGGATCGAAATCGCATTCCCTCTGACTCGGGAAAAACATTTTTACGCTAGACTTAACCAGAAGGCAAGTCTCAGTTACCCTTACTTAATGCACACCTCTCGTTAAGACGTTTCAAAGACTATATCTGCGAACTTTATTTTCATGCCCAAAACATAAACAAAGTCATTCGTTTAAATAATGCCTGTATCAGGTTACGAACTTATTGATTTACCTTTATATAATTACTTCTTTATTTTATTTTCTTGCGCAGATCTTCCAAGAAAACACCAGCTGCAACTCTTCCTTCTCCACCTGATCCAGTAACGGATACGGATTTTTACAACTGTACACCTCTGGAAACCAAATTACCATCAGAAGATGCTGATGGCGAAGCTATGTATTTTGTAATCGAACCCGAAAAACATCATCAAACAGAAGAAGAAAACACGTACAATTCAATTGATGAACTTCTACCCAAGATCCATCCAGAAAATACCACAATGCATTTGTATAGTCCGATACGGCAATGGGATCATGCAGACAAAACAGTATCTACAATTATTGAAGAAGATATGTATGATCAAATCCCGGAAGATACCATTCAGAGAAACACATCCCAAGAATTTAACACACGTGGAAGTCGCAGCAGTGATTTCAGTCAATCGTCTTGGAGAAGAAAACCTTGTAATTCTTACCAAGGTTCAATTTGTGAAGATACTCAAAGCAATGTTCCTTTGATTCCAAACTCAGCAGAAGAATGGTCAGCTACACCAAGCAGCAGCCTGCGCAAACTGTGTGGATCTTACGACACTATTTTACAAAAGAACCCGTCGGTCCCTCAAATCGACACTGACAGTGAATCTGATTCAGACGCCATATATGAGCAAGTGGATGAATTGTGTCAAAAAAACAGTGGTTACTACGGACGTGTACAACCCCCAGTGCAAGACATTTATGAATCGGTCGATGATTCTCCTACCAAAATGGGTCGGTGTTCAACGTTTCTTCCTGCTAGGAACGAGAAAAAATTTCCTCTTCAGAAAAATAACGACTTTAGTCTGTTAAACAATGACTCAAACATTCAGAACAATCCAGAAGGGATTTATGACCACCTCAATGAAAACTCGGACAGGAAATCTTCAAGATTTAGCCACAATATAAATGATGGACATATATATGCACATTTAGGCGATAATTTTAGCTAAAAATTAAGCTGTCCGTAATTGTAAATAAGCATATAAAGAAAAATTGATATATTTCTGTGCTCTGTCCGGAAAGTATCCAGCCATTTACTATTTATAAAAAAAAAAAAAAAAAAAAAAAAAAACTACCTAGGGCAATGGCGCCTTATTTCCCTTCAAAATAGTCGCACACTTATTTCAGTGACTCTTCTGCCTTTCAAAACAGTCTGAAAAATCTGGAACAGTCATTAGCTGATTCGTCATATTCTCCCTAATCTCGCCCACGGTCTGAAATCTTCTTCCTTTCAAAGGCAATATTTGGTGGGGGTGTATTGACAGACTAAAGTGATGAGATTGTTTACCCGCTCGGTCATTATGAAATGCGAAAGACAGTAAACAAAACAAAGTTCAGTCAAAAGAGTCTCACTACCAACTGAGTAACTTTACGGGAGAGTGTATGTTCACACATGCGTATTAAGCTCCCTCCTTCTGATTGGTTGTTAACTTATATCAAGGCCGCCTAACAGATTCTTAAATTATTTAAATGGCTGGATACTTTCTGGATCTTGCATGTGTGCACACGCGCACGCCCACACTCATACGACGGCCCACCTAAGGAGGGAGTGACCTGGAACTATGAAATGTACGGCCAGTTCCACATTTTTAACCCTGCTGTTCAACACACTTGGTGGATGGTTTCTCAAGATTTTTTTAACCCTATCAAAAATAAACCCTGATAGTCATTAAAATGCTGTTGTAATCGCCCCTTAGTCATTCGAAATTTCTTTTTCAAATTTCTTTTAAGGTTTGGGATTAGATGAAGCAAAATCTGGGGAGCAGAGTGAATGATTTATGCAGTCAAAGTATTTGAATTTTTTGAAAAAACAGTCATCTTATTGCAAAAGATAGAGATGAATATATGTCAGAAAAGACGAAGATCATCATCAACAGCAGCAGCAGCAGCAATCCTATCACCGTGTGGGGACGTAGTGTTGAGGCGCGCCTGTGATCATCATCATCATCAGAGGTAGCAGCAGTCCTATCACCTTGTGGGAACGTAGAGTCGATACGCAGCTGAGACCATCATCATCAGCAACAGCAGTAGTCCTATCACCGTGTGCGGTTGTAGAGTCGATACGCAGCTGAGCACCTCACCAGCTCCCTCCAGATGTCTCCGTTGCGTCCCAATTTCGGAATGTCTCTGTATGATCTTCCAATCCACTTAGTTATGCTATTTGTCCATTTTTTCATCTGTCTACCTCTTTGTCTAAGATAATACCCTGCAGGATGGCAGAGATAATATTGCTGTGTCCATCTCATTTTAATTTACTCTGGATTATGGTTACGAATCTTACAATGGATCTTTTCCTTGTTTGATGATTTCACGCACAGTATAATTTGTGATGCGTTCTAGCGTGGTTCTGTAGCATCTCATTCCTAATGTTTGGACTCTTCGCTGTAGAACTCCAAGATTCACAGGTGTACAGAAAGATTGAGAGGGCCAATAACAGACTGATATTTGATTTGAGGGATTTGAGACAGATGTTCTTGTCGTTCCAGATTATTCTCTCTCTCTCTCTTTTCTCTCTCTCTCTCTCTCTCTATCTATATATATATATATATATATATATATATATATATATAGTGTCCTATAATGATGGAACACATTTTGAATGCAAGTATCTTGGATTATAAAAATTACATAAGAGTATCAACTATATTTATTGCATAAATGATATCCCAAATTTCAACATATTACGTAAGATTTGAATCTTACATCCTTGTGATGGTCACCACCACTATAGGAATATTAACGAGCTTGCTCTCTCATTTCAAACACAGTGCGGCTGAGCATATCAACTAGAATGTTTGCGATCTCTCTACGGATGCTTTGTTTTACTTCCACAACTGCGTGGGAAAACCCGTTTAAAATGTGTTCCATCATTATGGTGAAACCTATATATATATATATATATTATGAAATGGACAAAGTCCGACAATTATTTTAAGACATTTTTATGTTTATGCATTCTTTTTTATAGATACAAATATTTAAGTAAATGCTCTGTTTATAATAAACAGTATTAAACAACATTTACCGGCCTGAATCTCTTTAAACTACAATCTTCCATGATTTTCTCACGTACGTTAAAATCGAACTTGCTAACCGAACGCTCCTTTAATACTGTTTATTATAAACAGAGCATTTACTTAAATATTTGTATCTATAAAAAAGAATGCATAAACATAAAAATGTCTTAAAATAATTGTCGGAATTTGTCCATTTCATAATGTGTGACGTCATTTGTTTACATTTGGATACGTCATGAGCAGATATGAATGTACGCGAGAGAATCATGGAAGATTGTAGTTTGAAGACAGTAAAATCAACCTTGCTAACCAAACGTTTCTCTGTGGGCCAATCGGTTAAAGGCACGTCAGGCTATATGACGATTCCGTATAGGATACAGGTTCGATTCCTGTCTGAGGACGAATATTTTCCATGAAAATTTCTCGGACATTCAAGCCAGTAAATGTTGTTTAATACTGTTTATTATAAAACAGAGCATTTACTTAAATATTTGTATCTATAAAAAGAATGTATAAACATAAAAATGTCTTTATATATATATGTATATATATATTCATCACATAAAGACCGTGATTTAAGTATAGCAAAAGAAAAATCCCAGAGTTTGACAATGTTTAACAGTATTTCTGTCTGTGTGAAAAATTATGTGTAAAAATATTTACAAAAAATGAATAGTCTATGTACAAACCTCACGTCAAAGTGAATGAAATGCAGTCAACGTGAATAGAATGCAACTGAAATGTGTGTAACATGATAGAGTCATACTCATCTTGAAATTTTCCTTTATTGATTATGTTACTTAGAGGAATTAAACAGCCATGTCCAATTTCCACGGAATTCTGTCATTTTTTCCTCCTCTCCCCACGTAGGGTGGGACCTTAGTAGTTTGCATATGTAACTATCTTCATGCCTTTTAAGTGAGAAAAGGTCAGTGAATTCCGGAAATTTCCCCAAAATGTGCATTGCAAACCGTTGAAACCACATTCGCTTGGGACAATTTTTTCTTTTTTTCATAAGTTCCACCATTTTTTTTTCTTTTTTTTTTCTTTTTTTTTTCCTCAAGACAAGCGACATTTGTACAAAGACTTGCAATTGTTTTTATATTTTTACACTTGTATACAATTTTGAAATATAACTTGAAAACGGACACTCTGTTGAAATATTGTTTAACATTGTCAAACACTGTCTTTTCTTTTTCTTGTCTTAAATCGCGCTCTTCTCTAAATGGTGAAAAATATTGAAAGAGTTATGTCAATCATTTTGTTTATTATTATTATTATTATTATTATTATTATTATTATTATTATTATGTATACGTATTATTTATATGTATATGTATGTAAAAAGTAATGTATGAAAACAATTAAAACATAATTTTACATAAATGTACCATATTTGATGCCATATAAGTACACTGTTCATTTACATCAAAAACCAAATTGCTCTTAAAATAAGAACATGTTTTCTACGGAATAATAAAAATCCTGTCAGTAATTTTATGGTCTATCTTTATCTCATTTCATTTACTATTGTAAACTTTTCGATATAACCTTTTCAGCGATGCAGTTTAGTAAAAATAAATAAATGTCTCCGTTGTGGAAAATATTCACGCATGAATTTTGAAAAAAAACGAAAGAAATTTCAAGTAAAGATCACGAGACAAATCAACAATCTTTGTCAGAATCCCAAGGAACAAATATCGGTTTTCTAAATATATTTTCGATGTACCTCAAGTGCGAAAGTATGGAGCACCTAGCGAGGATCGAACTCCGTCGTAATTGATCTAACGAGAGAAGCTTGTTACACTATGTCGACATGTTTAGGCACAACTTACAAATATAAATAAATGGTGTGACCAAATATCAACAACCTATCATGTATAAAACTTTCTACAACTGGGATTTTTTTTTCATAATCTGCACAACATAAATATATATTTCACGGTGGAGTAATGGATAGAAGATCGGATTGAGGAATCGGAGTGCCGAGTTCGAATTCCAGTCGGATCTATTACTTCTAGAAACTACGGACACCTCGGATAATTCAAAATTCAGGATAATTGAAAACTTAAATTAAAAAAAAAGAGATTTACGTTTGGACAAACTTACTAACTCTCTCGTATTACACAGGAACGAGGCAGGTCATAGCTTTGATTTTACTAATGTCACACCAATTAAAAAAGAACATTCTTTAAGAAGAAAATAATTTGAAAGATTAATAATAAAATTATTACCAACTCTAAAAACATTACATTACATCATCACCCTCCTTTGAATCCATTCTTAAAGAATCTAACTTATATGTATCTAATATGAAGAATACGTAGATAAAAACAGCACTAGATCAATAAAATAGCACCCTACGACGCCCACTGACCACACAAAAGTGAAAACATTAGAATTCCTCCTACTAGACAGACACACATACATAGTTATTAATACATATTACCATCTGATTAAGGTTGAACCTGCCATTTGAATTGTTACAAACTTACTTACATATAGAATTATCTACGGTTTTAATGCACGTGATACATGACTGACCAATGGGAATCGATCCAAACAAAATTGAAAATACCAAAGTTTTGTCTTTTGTCTGTTTTCTCTGTCTCTGAAGAAGCTTTAATAAAAGTCAAACATGTTAGATTGATAAATCTTATCTATTTGTGCTTTATTAATACACACACACGCACACACGCACACGCGCGCGCGCACACACACACATACATATATATATATATATATATATATATATATATATATATATATATATATATATATGCAGCATATCTTCATTCAAACAGGTTTTATTGAATAATATAGACATATTATATCTATTTATTTTATAATAATTCTTGTAGTCCTCTAATCAGTTTCTAAGGTTAATCATTCTGACACCTCATTGGATTCCCCCCATACCAAGTGATTTCTTCTTTGTTTGAACTCCCCCTTCCCACAAAGTCACTAACCTATCACATTTGTTTTCTGAAATCGAGACATATTTAGAGTCTGCCACACTTTTCACTAAATGACCATTGATTAAAAAATAACAGAACAAGAGGTTGCAGATAAATAGTATATTGAACAGTAAATACAAAAGAAGTGTGTTACACGACTTAGAAGTGTGCGTCGGTTGATCAAGGTTCAGTCCATATTACTGTTCCCATGAGGCTTACTTTCGTATTACTTTATAGTAAAAGGAAGAGTCCACAATAGCCACATTAGACGGAAGACACCAACAACAATATAATATATATATATATATATATATATATATATATATATATATATATATTGGGTAAGTATACCACAGTAGGAATGTCGGCGACTAAACCGTCTACCCCACTCCAAGTTCTTGCGAGTAAGGCAGCTTGTTAGAGAGGCAGTAGGACGAACAATAAGACCTAAGAAAATGGCGGAAGAACTCTCGATGAGTCAACGGCTAGCAACCTAGAAGCGGTGTCTCCATAAACCACCGTAAAGAATGCAACGGGAAACCGTTCCACTATTAATCCCAAGAAATATCATGGCAAATAACACATACATTATGAAACCTAACGGCGTGAAAGGGGTTAAATCAATAGGAATTAACTCCTCGCCCGGTAAGGACCGATATGTGTAACAGATGTCACCTGACCGTCATCCAGCGTAAAGAGGATGAAATTCCTCGGAACTTATCCCTGCACGCATCAAACAAAAAATAACTCTCGGGACATGGAATGTTCGGCTGTTGAACAACTCTGGTCAGAAAATGGTAAAACAAGAGATGAGTAGGCTAAAAATCTTAGTTGTATATGAAACTAGAGGGTCAAACAACGGAGATTTTGTGACAATCACAGGATTATTTATGCAGGCGGAGAGAAAAAAAACGATAAAGGAGTAGGATTGATACTAGATCAAGAATTCAAAAAATGCATTCTGGGATACTACCAATTATCCGAAAGAATTCTGGTAGTCAGACTGAAAGAAAAGTCTTTCAACTTAGCTATCATAATAATGTATGCACCGACAGCATAAATTAAGGAAGAAGAAATCGAATCTTCCCACTCTATGCTAGACAACGCCAAGGCATATTGCAAATTACAAGAAGTCATGATTGTGGGAGACCTGAACGCCAAAGTAGGCAGGGAGAGAGAGAGATTAGGCGAGAGAGCAAGGGAGAGAGGAAGGGAGGAGAGAGATCAGGCGAGAGAGCAGGAGAGAGAGATCAGGCGAGAGAGCAGGGTATATAGCTGGTAAATTCGGACTAGGAACCAGCAATGAACGTGGAGAAAAATAGATCCATTTGTGCACGGTCAATGACCAGGTAATAGCTAACACATGGTTCCAAGAATATCCGAGACGATTATAGACATGGAGAAGCCCAGGGAGAGAAACTAAAAACCAAATTGACTGCATAATTCTCAACAAAAGATTCAGAAATGCGATGATTCACTGCAAAAACTACCCAAGTCTCGACTGCGGAAGCGAACATCAGCCTGTTATACGTGAACTAAGAGTGAAATTACGGAAACTGAAGACGCCTAACGCAGCACTCAAATTGCAATACAAAAAACGATCCGTACCTAAAGGAAAAATATATGGACAATGTGAAAAGAAGATACGAGGGACACAATGGAAAGAGAAACTCAAAATGGGACGCACTAAGTGAAGCTTTAGTGACATCAGCAAACGATATCATCCCAAAGGAGAATAGACAAAGAAAAAAACGAATGGATCATTGGTGAGATTCTCGACATGATGCAAAGGAAAGAAAAAATCTGCCTAGACATGGAATGGAATATAGAAAACTACACAACGAAATAAGGACCAAATGCAGACAGGCTAAAGAAGAGTGGCTAAACAAAAAATGTGCAGAAATAGAGAGGTTGAGTACTACAGACAGAGGAGATATACATAAACAAATAAGGGAATTAACAGGACAGAATACATGCTCGTCAACAATCTTCAGCACTGGAACGAATATATTGGAGAACTCTTCTACGACGAAAGAGAACAATCGGCAATACACAGAATTACCGACGGGCCTGAAATTCTAAAAACCGAAGTAAAAGCTGCACTAGCCAGATTGAACAGAAACAAGGAGGCAGGGCTAGACGTAATTGTAACGGAAATGCTGACAGCCTTAAATGATTTTGGCATAGACAAGATTACAGAAATAACAAATGAAACCTACAACAGTGGGAATATACCGGAATATCTCATCAGATCTATTTTCATAGCACAAAGGCGTAAACGAATGTGAACTCCACCGAACAATAAGCCTAATGAGCCACGTAATAAAACTCATCATCCGAATTCTGATGAATAGGGCACACAGCAGAATCAGACCAGAAATAGGATAAGAACAGTGCGGGTTCGTCAAAGACGCTGGAACAAGAACGTGATATTCATGCTCAGAATGTTATCAGAAAGAACAATACAAATGCAGAAGGACGTGCACCCGTGTTTTATAGACTACGTTCGACAAAGTACGCCACAAAGATCTGATTGAACTGCTCAGCAACCTTGATATATTTGGGAAAGCTATTAGAATAATCAAGAACCTATACTGGCGGCAAACGACCTGCATACGGAGAGAAAATGAATGCAGCAGATATACATAAATAGAAAGTGGCGTACGTCAAGGATGCGTCTTCTCACCGGACTTATTCAACTTATACAGCGATATGCAGATGACATAGTGCTGATAGCAGACACGGAAAGGAAACTACAAAACTTCCTACAGAAGGTAGCAAAGTAGGGCGAGAAGAAGGGACTAATCATAGACTACAAGAAGACATAATGCATGGTTATCAGCAAAAAGATGAGCTAGAAATGCGATTTAAAGGTTGGGAACACTAAAATCAAGCAAGTGCGGAAGTGTTCCAACATAGAACGGAAAGTGCGACGCTAAGATCCGAAGACGTATTGGGATGGCCAAAGACGCATTTCAAAAGCTAAGCAGAGTATTACAAGACAGGAGGATTGTGTTGGTAACAAAGAAAAGAGTCTTGAACTGCTACGTGATATTTGTCCTCTTTTACGGCAGCGAATGTTGGACGGTCTCCTCAAAAATGAAGAAGAGAATCAAAGCAACGGAAGTATGGTTCTGCAGAAGGATGCTGAGGATACCATGGACCGAACATGTGAGCAACGATGAGGTTTTGGAGAGGATGAAAACAAAGAGGAAGCTTATACTTAACATCCGGAAGAGGTAGCTGAAATTTCTGGGACATGTAATGAGAAAGGAAGTCTTGGAAAATCTGATACTCACTATATATGAAAGTTCTGTACGCAAAGAAATTTGAATTATTTTCTTCTTCTATGTGCCGTGTCGCTTCAGGACGTTAAATTTTGTCTTTTGTTGTCTCTCCAAAACCTTATTCTGCTGTCCATTTACTCAAGCTCATTCTTCGTCTATATTGCGTGTCCCTTCAGAACGTAGGCGATCATGGCTCTCCACAATTTCCTGTCCTTCGTAGTTCTTAATAAATTTTGTCTTTTTGTTATTTCTCCTAAACGTTTTTCTGCCTTCCATTTACGCTAGCTAAGTAGTTTATATGTTGTTTTCCCCTGTCATTCTGGTTTTCAATCTGTCCTGTGAGTATCAAAATTTCCAAGCCCTCTTTTCTCATCATGTGCTCTAAAAATTTCAACTCTCTCTTCTTGATGTTAAGTATAGGTGTTATTTTTGTTTCCATTTTCCCTAAATCTTTGTCGTTGCTCACATGTTCGTTCCATGATATCCTCAGCATCCTTCTGTTAAACCACATTTCTGTTGCTTCGTCTATGAAGAGATTCTCCAGCATTTACTGCCATACAGGAGGACTGATATTACGTAACAGTCCAGTAGTCTTTTCTTTGTTTTAATGAGAATTTCTTGTTTCTTAATTTTAATATCCTAAATTATACTCACAAGATATACAATAATAATTTTTTTCATTTTTTTGCAAGAGCCATTTTTGCCAAACTTTTATAATCAGTCGGAAGGACTTTGTCTACAAAACAGATCCCGTTTGAAACCATTTATTCAAAATTATTTCTTAAAGTTTTTTATTTAGATAATCTTATGCTTATGGATAAAAGAAAGAATGGAAATTTAATTAATCTTTTTACTGTAATTTTATCACTAGCAAAATTATGAACAGCTCAAATTATAAAGATATTTTTTTAAATTGAACTTAAAATAGGTAGATTCCAAAACATTGACATCAAATGTTGAGTTTAAATAGTTACTCGGGTTTTGATTTCAATATCTGGTTTCAGATTATAAATACCATTTGTAATTGATCCTTTTGCTGGGCATATGATCCGCGCGCGCACACACACACACACATATATATATATATATATATATATAAACGACAAATGTGCATTTCTTAATAACAGTAATTGAGCCTTGCCTTGCCTTGCTCTCGTGGCTTGGCGGTTAAAATCACGCCCAGCTTAAAGGTGGTTTTCCCAGGCTAGTTGAAAGGTAGTTTTGATCCCTACCAGAGGAGAATTTTCTTTAATAAATCTTTCGATTACCCGGGTCAGTGCCTATCAATTTCACTATTAAAAATAACAAAAACGAAGACATCTAATCAAACACGTATATCCACTATATATATATATATATATATATATATATATATATATATATATATATATATATATATATATATATATATGCATGTATGTATACATATATATATATGTGTGTGTGTAGTAGTAGTAGTAGTAGTAGGCATTCGTTAATCTCGCGGGATAAATGTAGCGCCCTGTTTGCTCAAAATTCAGTCCTTTGGTGGGACAAACTTGAGTGACCTCTCCAGGGCAGGCCTGGGAAATGGTATATAGAGGCCTTATGTTGCCCAGACTACATGCATCCCCCTCCCATCTCGGGAATACATTTGGGAATGGCCTGACTTCAGAAGTTGCCGGAAAGTTGTCAGTGTTGGCAGCCAACCGCCTTCGGAGTTCCATTCTGGGTTTTCTGTCTGGATTTTCTTTCTATAGATTTTCCGTGTTTGGATATGACCCCCAAGGCAGCGTAGTTTTAAAATCTGGATTTTCCTTCCCCTAGATGGACTGCCTTCTTAGAGTGTCAAGCTCCATCTACCAAAAGCAGCTGATTATGAGGCGCTAAGTTTCCGCCTTCGCCCATTCTCCGAATTGGAGCTGGAAAGGCTATTTCAAAAGCATGGCTCGGAAGCATTTTATAGACAGTCGTATCTATGACAAACTTTGGAACATATATAATGTACGTATAGAAACAATATATACATTATGTGTTTTAGAAGCTCCAAAAGATTTTTTTTTTTTTGCTTCTGCTATCTTTTGATAAAATTAACAATTTTTTCTGTATTTGTGTTTTTTCCTGAAATATTTCTTAATTTCTAGTTTTTTGTTTACCTTGCGTACAATTATATTTGTATCAAAAATACCTTTACAAACTTTGGGGGTGAGTTCCTGACACCAAAACAAGGTATAACAAATGTTCAAAATGTCTTCCACTTGCTTCTACACACGCATGAACCCGTCGGATCATTGACTGGCGAGCCCTTTTAAATACTCCCACACGGTATCGAATGGTTTCGCAAGCCGCCATGACACGTTGGTAAAGCGTCTCTGAATTATTAATGTCTGCTGCATAAACCAATTGTTTTATGTTGTTCCACAGATAAAAAAAATCTGAAGGATTGATGTCGGGGGACCGTGAAGGCCATGGAACCAGTCTTCTCGTTACCTATGCATTTTCATGGTAGATGTCAGCCAGTGAATTGTGAACAATGTGACTAAAATGTGCTGGAGCCCCATCATGTAGGAACCATATGCGTCTTTGTATTAGCAGGGGTACATCCTCTAGCAGGTTTGGATGTGTGTTCGAAATAAAGTCCCCAAAGTTTGTAAAAGTATTTTTGATACGCCCTTATATATATAAATATATGGCACAGGTAATAGGTCCGTTGGTATATAGTCCAGGTGGATCCTAGTAATAACAAATACTAAAACTGATCCACCAAAACTGATTTAACTAAATTTAATTGGTCTTAAGGTTAAATCTCCCATCACTCATTAATAATATTAAACCCTTATGGTCTAAATACTGTTTACTGTAAATCCCAGGAAAACACACGTGCTGCTAGTATACGGAGCACCCCATAGTAGTAACCGAAATTTAGTTACAGACAACGAAAGGCTCTAGCCATAAATAAACTCCAGCCCCAGACTAATTAATAAGATACCTCGCCACCACCCAGTCAACAACGCAAGCCCCTTATCATAAACAAGGCGTCTCTCGGAGAGGAACTGATATTGAAAATGAATTTTAATCTCTTCTTCCAGACAATCACTTAAGAGATGAAGGCGCTAGGTTCAGACCAGCCCGAAATAGACGATACTCATGCTGAGGTAATTTTGGTTTTTGGCGTAAAAATAAAAATATGTATATGTATATGTATATATACCCATCTAGACTGTTTTGCTGTATCACAGCTCCTCAATGTGGCTAGACGTTCATTTGCTTCAAGCCTGAATTGTTTTGACTTAATATCAGTCCGATATCACCTCTAGTCTATCAACCGGGAGCATATATATATAGTCATTCACAGACAGACTGTTTCGATGTATCACAGCTCCTCAGTGTGTCTAGACGTCCGATTGATTCAAGCCGGAATCGAAACCGGATATATATATATATATATATATATATATAATCGTATCAAAATATAAATCTACGCCCCAGTTTCTTTCCAATATCACCTTTCCAGAAAGAATGACCTTCCCAAGCCAACATAGACGATCGCAAAAATGAAAAAAAATGTTAAAAAATGTTAAAAACGTTTTAAAAAATGTTAAAAGAAACCGGTTAAATCTATTAACTCACGTTTTTGAAGATGTACAGAATATACGTCCATTCCACACACTAATAATCTGATAACAATTTAAACAATATCCATTTTATATATATATATATATATATATATATATATATATATATATATATATATATAAATATTACTAGTCTTGCTAGTCTTTGAATTATGCCATTTTGTGTCCTTCACGTTTTTTGACTGACCTTCCAATCACCTGATGAATATTCATGAACGACCGCAAATTTAAAAGCCTTGATAAACCAATGACATCACAAATGAAGAAGAGATTTAAGGAACAAAAATATTGTTCTACAGAAGGAGGCTGAGAATACCATGGACTGAACATGTGAACAACGAGGAAGTTTTAGGGAAAATGGAAACAAAAATTACACTTAATATCAGAAAGAGATGGCTGAATTTTCTAGGTCACAATATGAGGAAAGATGGCTTGTAACAGGACATATTGAAGTCACAAGGGACAAATGAAAGCAGTGCATAACCCCTGCCTAACGAGCTTGTTTAAATGGTTGGCAGAACAGGGATTAGGAGAGATAGCAGAAAGGAAAATTTTACTAAGAGCTACAAAGGACAGGAAAATGTGGAGAGCCATGAACGCCCACGTCCTGAAGGATCACGGTATATAGAAGAAGAAGAAGAAGACGACGTGGAAGAATTATATCTACTGGCTTTTGCACTCGAGGAAACTTAATAAATAAAATGTGCTCTCCGGCAGGGTTCGAACCCGCTTCCCCTGTGTAGGAGAAAACACCATCAGTGAGCGTCACAGTTCTGTTGATCCTTTTAAATAAATTTAAATTTAATTTATTTACACTTTAAATAAACTTAAGGATTTTTTACATGTCCTTTTAATATTTTCATTTGAATAGGATTTTAATCCCCACAAAATAATATATTGCTTTGTAATTAACCAAATAGCTTTTTAACAGACCTCTTGCATCTACCTCTAAATGACAGTCGTGCTGAAAACATTGCAGATTTGATTAATTATTTTTTAGAAAGTTTTTTTTGTTTTGTTTTGTTTTTTTGTTTTTTGTCAAGGTTTTTTTAGTAAAATGGATGATGGAGCTTAAAATGGTCGCAGGAAGTCGGGAAGACAGGAAGGTGACACAAGCAAAAATAATGAGTGAACAATGAACTCAGAGACTCATGGGATATGAACACATCCGGAAATGATTGTCCTACTTTGCTGCTTTACTTAAATATCTCATTAGCTTTCCTCTAAACTGTTTTAGAATATATACAGACTTTCACCAATTCAGAAAAACGCAATTTATGCATGTTTAGTGTTTTTTTTTCAACAGCCACAGTTTCACAAAGACAGAAAGGCCTCTAAAGGAAATTATTATTTATACAAAGTTACTGAAAATTCATTTGTTCACATTTCTTTTTACCATGGAATTTAATAAAGGAAACAAGTCCTGGTTTAGTGCTTCCAGCGGAATTCTGTACAGCTCTCTGCTAGGCAATGGTACAAATATACAACAGCTTAATGAAGATGCGATTCAGCACAATAAGAAAGAATTGGTAAGTCTCTGAAGAATCCTCCAGAAAGGATATAGTATGAGAGCGATATAGGAATGAAAAGAACCTCTTACCAAACTTTGAATAAAAGGTTTTGATCAACATTAAACAAGATTACAAAATGTTATATACCGTAAATTACGGTGTACAGGTCGACTTGGCGTACAAGTCGATCTCAAGATTTTTTAGCTCAAAATTTTGAGATAGGCTTATGCCTACCGTATAGGTCGACCCTTAAACATACAGTAGGCTACCACTGACCTAAAACTTAGGCCTACTGGTAAATAAAGTTAGGCCTCAGTATATGATAACATGAGCCCAAACTACATAAGGTCACACCACTAATCTGTATAATGAGATACTAGTTGTAATATCTTTCTATATTGGTTGTATAGCAAACAACCTAAACACAGACCGATATGTACCGTATATTGTATCCTTATAACTTAGCGAACATTTAAAATTCGTCATGTCTATTGATAAACACATTAAAGTCAACATCAACTCCTATAAAATATTAATACTGTAGATTACACATCATACCAGGTAGTTTTTGATAGTACTGCTATCATGTGTTATTGTGATATACTTTAATTGTTAGGAGTGCTGTTCGATTTGTTTACAACTTGGTAGTAAAGGTTTGCATTTTTTACACATCATATAAGTCGATCCTTGTTTTGGAAAACAATTTTAGGCTTGAAAACTTGACTTGAACGCCGCAACTTACGGTATATCTGACGAAAGACAGAGAGCTTATAAAGGACAAAAAAATAAAAATCAAATTCGAAAGACTAGCTGTACACATGAAAATTTCATGGTTTTCCTATTTTCATCATACTTATTATAAAACCCAGGTTGTGTGTGTGTGTGTGTGTGTGTGTGTGTGTGTGTGTGTTCGTTTATATATATTGGATCGGATTTCCTACATTTTTCAACCGATTTCAACAAAACTTCACAGGACTACGTAAAATTACCTTGCAGTGGTTCTGACAGCGCCAAAAATTGGAAAAACACAATTATTTTGCACGAAATCAATTTGAAAACACGATTAAGAGGCATCGCTGTCACGAGAATGGAAGGGGAACAACTCATATCGAGTTATACTTATTATAAAACCCAGGTTGGTTGTTTGTTTGTGTGTGTATGTGTTCGTTTATATATGGGATCGGATTTCCTACATTTTTCAACCGATTTCAACAAAACTTCACTTTTTTGGCAGGTAGTCTTTCTTATTGTCTTGCACACTTTTTTCTTTATTTTTACATTCAGAATGCTTTAAAAATTCCACTTACAAGACAATTGTTTATAATAAAATTCTATCCAATCGGTAGACTCATAACGATTGAAAACAATGCTTTTGTTTGAGTTTGACCAATTCGTAAAAAAAAACAAAAAAAAAAAAATAAAAACAAAAAAACTAATTAAAACATGCGTGTCCGTCAACCTTAAACAATAATCTTTGTCAATTTTATTTTTCAGTCTTTATGATGGTCGATACTTGATCTATCTCTTACTGTTACATTCCCGAGCAACGCCGGGCTCTACTGCT